>MU225263.1:467191-515979 GCA_018584345.1 Thuja plicata | reverse complement strand
TGAATGCCTTGGTGCCAAAGCATCTTTGACTGATGAAATGCATATCTCTGGTATCTTTGAAGCACATGACCCGTCTTCATCTGAATATTCTTTTATTGCATTGCATCTGTTGAGAACAATTTGTGTTTTTTACTTTGAAGTTTTATGTAGTTACTATAGTCGAGTGAGCCAATCACTTCATGACATCGAAAGCTCCTTTTCTCCAAATATTGCAAACCATTTATCCCTGGGAACTCCAAGGATTTCTAGATATTCACAATTATGTAAAGTTGCATTTTATAACTCGTATATCATTGGTACCAAGTTAAATGTTAGAGTGTATATATGATTAGCATATTTTTATTAAATTTGCAGGCTGGCTCTGATACCATGTTAAATTTAGGATAGCTACAAATGTAATAGCACTCTATATTGTATGTGTCTTTCAAATGCAACAATCTCTCTTTCATTTATATTGAGAAAGAGACTAGAAGAGACATGTCCCTTGACATGTCCCTTCATGGGACATGTCTATTCATCATATTTGTTAATGTTTCATTAATCAATCATATATTAGAATAAAATAAGTTTGCATTATATATATATATATATATATATATATAATTTTATTCATCAATATCAAAGTATTATATGTATGATCATACAACTCAAGCTACAAACATTAACAAATTCAAATCATTCAAGTTTTTCAATATTCACTAGGGTTAAATTAAGGGTTAGGAGTTTTCTAGCAACAACACAAGTAATTGTAATTGTTTGCAAGAAATAAAACAATTTTTTGGCCCTCCATCACATCCATGACCAACTCATCAAACAATTTGAATACTACAATCATGGATTTAATTCTATCTAATGCTTTCACAAATTTCAAAAAGAGTGTTAATTATATCTAATGCATCTATAAAGAAATATTACAGTGTATTGTTACTCCTTTATTTCTTTTGAATCTAAGTGGATCTAGGTAATTGTGCAATTACATGTCCTCTGGCAATTTCTTCTTTGTTCCTTTTGAAGACATGGGCATTTTATGTTCCAGGGTTTTGAGACAAGAGGGTTCTAAAACCGCCTATCTAGGATTTTTGGTGAGGTTTTGAAGAAAGTATTGACATGAAAATAGAAATTTGCAATTCCTAACCCTAGCCAATTCCTAACACAAGGCTTATCTAATCCCATATTTAAAATTGCAACACAAAATCAAATCGGTGCAAAAGGATTGATTTGAACTTATTGGTGAACTTGCTTGCAAAGCCCTAATTTGCACATGAAACCCTAATTACAGCAAAAGGAAGCTTTAGGATATTTTCACTTATTGTAGGAGCTCTGAGGATGTATTTTGCACTTGGTCAATGAAAAATGTAACAAAATTTGGCATTAATACCCTAGAATTTGGTCATTAATGTGGGCACATAACATGCAACTGGCACCACTTAGTTCTTTGATTTTGAATTCAAATCCTATGTAGTTTCTTGACCTAAAAGTTTTCTTTTGGTACTTGCAAAACCGTGCAGTCAATATTGTGCCTCCATCTCATTTTAGTGCTTCCAACTGGCTAGGACATCATGTCACAGGACCACCATTGTGTTATTCCACACATAGCAACTTTAATTGTGTTCTAGATTTACATAATTGCGCATAAGACTTGAACCATAGATCTCCCTCTAGATGCATGTCCTTTACTTAGGCCTCAACGTTTTAATATGTGCACTTTTGCACTTCATGCATCTTCAAGATCCTTGAAAATGCACAACCATGCAAAAGATCTCAACCGTAGATATGTTTTTAGATGCACACTCGCTTCCTTCATTTAAAAATGTTTCTTGTAAGGACCTTTTCCGCATCATCTTTCCTACCATTGTCTATGCATCACCCAAAATGTCTGATTTATTGTAATTATTAATTATAAAAAAATGTTATATTCATTGTATTTTTAAGTTTAAATTAATTATGTTTTTATTAAATAATGTTTTTGATTATAATCATCAGCCTAACAAGGGGGTTGACCCTTGCACAAACATAGCCTGAAGGCGTCAAAGAGAACAACACTAAAACAAGGGTGTTGGCTTTTACAGGTCATCATTGACTTATTAATAGCACACAAATAGAACAGGTGTTGTCAAAAATAAAATAAATAGTACACTAGCACAAAGGCTAGTAGCCCTCCTTAAGAGTGGGAGGGCCACTCATTCATTGCATGTGGAGAAGAGTGTGAGTTTGAAAAACTATTTTTTTGTTGGACAACTATCTAGCCGATGTTGTCATTGGGATCCACACCACATGGGAGTCCACTAATGAAGCACCATATGGACTTCTTCCAGGACCATGGCTTGAGTGTTGAGGAAGCCAAACATTGTCAGCTAAAGATTGGAGCAAAGCACAAGTAGAAGGAAAAGAATGGTCCACATGACCAGAGGGGGCCGCACCAATAGGAGTAGGAGTGGTATCCATATGGTTTACAGCGAGGGTATCACCTACATTTGCAGTAGGAGCATGACCCAGATTTGCAACGAGAGCTTCATCCTTTTTGTCCACCTATAAGGAGTCCTCGGAGGTAGAGGTAGAGGTAGAGGTAGAGGTAAAATTAGAGAGAGAATTAGAAAATCTCGGATGGTCAAATGATCATCATTTGCATGCTTCAAAAAAGTGGCAAGAGCTTTACCACGCAAAAGGGATTAGTCTGTATTTTTAATTTTTAATTTAAAATTATTTTTTTTTAATTTTAATTATTTAATAATTACAATAAATGGTGCATATTGGGTGTTGCATAGACATTTCCATCTTTTCTTAGATCTGACGAACGTGTGCAGCTACGTAGAGAGTATCCATCATTGATGCACTTCAATATGTCAAGGTATTAAAAGCTTTTGACATTTTCTAACTTCACATATTCACCCTTTGCAAATCCTGGGCTCTCATCAATATGCACAACTTTACAACCAATACTAGTTATTGATCTTCTTAGATTTGTCTAAGACTCAATTCCTTTATAATAAAACTATGCACCATATTTTACTTTATTTATCACAATGGATCCTTACCGTTGATCTTGAACTATGTGAAAAGATCACTAGACCTTGCATTGTTTCACAGATAGCTTTGGACTACTTTTTAGATGTGCAAAATGACACAACAAACCCTAACCTTGATTTGACATGAAGTTTTAGACTTAACTGCTATTCACTTTCTCATTTGTGCACTTAACAAGACTTGCACAAGTTAATGTGGAGAATGTCACACAAACCAACTTTGGAGATGATCTTGAATCTGCGCAACAGTGTAGTGCATCTTCACTGCCAGTCGTCTTTGATTTGTAAGGAAATGTCAATATCTTACAAATATGGTATACGCAAGTTCTCATATCTTGCAACTTTGAGCCTTGATACAAGAGCTACAAGTGTGACAATCAATATGAGAACATGGTCACCAAGGACAAAAGGTGACTAAGACAAGGGGTCGATACACACACATGAGATGAAATGACATAAGTCATAACTTAAAGCATCAACAATTAGGTATAAGGGCATGTTTCCATGTAGCTGCTAGGCTTATTTGGCTAGTAGTTGTTGCTCAACATTTTAGGAGTAATTTGCGGGACTGGTGGCCCCATGGAAATAAATTTTGCTGCTTATTTTAAAGCAATACTCTTAAATGGTATTTTTAAATAATATTTGTTGCAAATAAAATGTGGAAGCAAAATTTAGGCAAATAAAAAGGAGAGGATTGTTTTTTTCAATAAGCATTTGTTGCTTATTTCTATCCCCCCTTTTTTCCTACAACTTTATTTCCATTTCCTAAACAATAGCTACTCCACTAAAGTAGGAAAAGATTTCAATTTATAATTTTCCTAGAATTAAAAAATTACATGTGAACACTTCAATTGCTTAAATTTAAGCAGAAATTGCACTTAAGTAGCCACATGGAAACATGAGGTAATAGGTGAATGGTAAAATTTGGGTTCAAGGATGCCACGAATGGAGCTTAAGGATTTAGATATTTTGATTAAATCGAAGGGTGATTGAGCATATCGAAAACCAATTGAAATAAGTCAACCAAGAAATAGAACATGAAGCTCAACAAGAAGAAAGAAGTAAGGCTTAGAACCCAGGGTTTAAGGTTTTAGACTTAGGGCTTTGCAACTTAGGTTTTTTTTTTCAAAAACCCTATCTAGACATTGAAATAACCAGGAAAAAGCTCTAGCAAAATTGAGTAGTCACAACAAAGATCGTTCTCTTGAGTGATCACTTCTCTAGGTAGGCCCCTTAAAAAAAAGCAAAATCACTATTGTTTTATTAATAATCTCAAATCAAACAAAACCTAATTCTTGAACAAATGACTCAAAGAACGGACTAAATGAACGATAGTATTGGTCAAAAATGTACTAGAACTAACAAAAAATATACTATAATTGACAAACAAATGTTGTAGATTTAACCAAAAGTGGGACAAAATTCACCACAGTTGTCAGACCAAATGCTAAAATAGAAAATTAGCAATAAATAGCACAAAAGTTAACCACATCCATGAAAGTACAACCCAATGCATGGAAATACAACCAGATGCCTGAGAAATTTGACCAAATGCTAAAATGACTATTAGATCCTTAGGAGAAGTTTTCCAAGAAGCGCTAAATTATAACAAGATGTGTGATTGTACAACCAAATGTACGACAAAATTCACTAAAAGTACAAATCTGACCTATGCAAAGAATAAACTTAATTGTAAAGAAAAATAGTTACATGTATACCAAATGTGTGACAGATTAGCACAAATGTGTGATGTGTCAGTTCAAATGCATGGATCTTACCTACAACTTTGAAACTACCACACTCCTCACAAATTTGTGTTTAAACTCAAGGATGTGAGTCCCACCAAGAATGCCAAAATGCAAATGTATAAAAATGTGAATCAAAATTACGGACAAATGCAACACATCATCCAAACTCACAATTTAGACAATCACAAAATGAAGCATAAGTTTTATGCACAAAACAAATGATAAACAATAATACCATCTCAAAGACCTTACTTCATTGCTACTTGAGATTTGCTTGAATGCTTTGATATTTGGGTTGCTCTTCAAAATAGCATAACCATGTTTGCACAATGATACGATAATGAAGGATTGATGCTTGATAGTTGCTAGCTCTAAATTGAGACTATTCATGCATGTGATAAGTGATTATTGTTGGAGTATATAGGCTCTTTACTTAATTAATTAAATCATATTGATTTATTAACTAAGTCACCTATTACTTTATTTTCACTTAAGCTAAACTTAGGTTCATTAATAATTAATTCTTATTAATTATTAATTCTTTCCCCTTTAGGGTTTCCCTTTTAGTGTTTCGGTATCCTTTTATAAAGATTCCCTCTTTGTAAATTATTCATTGTATTGAGGATGCTATTAAATTGAGAATTTGTTCTCTCCATTGTTTGCACATGATGTTTCATCTTTCATCGATATGTTATTTTTGGCCTCCATAGCCTTTTTGCTTCTCTCTTTCTGTGACAGGTTTGCATGCAGGTGATTATTGGGAGTTGTAGGGTTGATTTTTCATCAACTCCAATATGGTATCAAAGTTCTAGATTGTCATGCACATGTTCTCTTCATGAGAGATTTGGCTGTGTTCTTCAGATATGTATTTTCAGAAGATTTTTTGTTTCATATTTTTGTGTGGATCTAGGGGGAGCTTGTTTTCGGGGCACTTTGGGCACAAACCAACCTCACAATTGTGTCCAGAAGGCCCCAAAACCCCTATTTTCATATAAGGCATGTCCAATTTGGACATAATTGAAATCTGAGACAATTTTTTTGTTGCATGTACGACCCTGTTCTGGGTGTTGGAATTGGCTACTAATGATGTTGTTGGCATTCATATGTTGTCACTAATGTCAACATATGTTTCTGTGAAGGAAGTAAAGATTGGTTATGATGACTGACAGAAGTGTACGGATACTGTACAGATGAATCAGAATGGACAAAGATGGGGATATGTAGAAGGATGTATGATGATCTTATTTCTAAGGTCGCTTGGATTAATATTGCATATTGGATGAGTTACAGATGTTTAGGTGAAGACTGGTTTCTCGACTATGATAGTGATGATTGACAGAGCGAGTCTCTGTGTTTTGAGTATATCTTACAGGCGATGATGATTCAGGTTATGCGAGATTAAGGGATGACAAAAGACATGCTCAGGAATGTTTTTGTTGGGTCGCAAGTCGTATGATTATTTATGATGTCAGTTGTGTTGTGTATTCTGGAGGAGACCTATTTGGGGCCGACTTCAGAGAAGTAGCGTGTATTGTGGATTGTGAGTGTGGATTATGGATCTTGGATTATATCTGATGTATTGTAATTGATGTATACTTGTTATAGGTACCGTGTGTATCTTAGCAAGGGGTTAAATATTTATTTGTTTATTAGGAAAGCTTAATTGGCTGACCTAATCAATTATTGTAATAGGGTATATATGAGAGACCTTTTTTTTTTAAAATATGTGTATGTGTGTGTATGAAGAGAAAGTGATTGATAGAGACAGAGAAGTGTGGAAGCTTCAAATCTTGATTGAGTGTTGGATGTAGAGCATAGGATATGTTCATTGTACTTCATTGGAACTTACCAAGAAAAGACAATTGCTATCAGCCAGTTCACTGGATTGTATATTTTCTATATACACTTGTTCGGATTGTAAATCCTTGAGGGTGGCTTTAACCTTCTTTAGGCAGTGAGCCCACTGTTACTCTTGAATCCTAACAGGGTATGTCTTTTAACAGGGATTGTGTACTGTAAGGTTGTAATGAGCTCCTAACAGGGCTAATTTTTTTAACAGGGATACTATATTCTTAGTACATCATTTGTGGGTGCTAATTCCCACCAGTATTTTACCTTTAACAGGGTTTCCTCGACAACAAAGGATTGTGTTATTGTGTTGGCATTTACTGTGTTATCATTTGATGTGAAGTTTTGTTTTATAAATTTTAATGTTTAATAATTTGTCTCACAACTGATTCACCCCCCTCACCCCCTCTCAGTTGTGTTGGTGGACTGGTATTCCTAACACTGGGCATATTTTATGAGGCAAAAGAAAAAAATAATTTAAAAAATGGTTGAAAAGATCGCTATAGTCTATTCCAACCACGACGGTCACCACTGGTCACCGCATCACCAGTCGGCAAACCGCCTGCGGTGGTCACCGCTGACCACAGCGGTCAGCAAATCGCTCGGGTGGTCATCATTGACCACACAGTCACCGTAGTGCGTGCACCGCCAGTGCTCCACCCAGCCACTGCCTGATCGGCCACCTCCTCCATCGCTCCACCACAAGGTCGCCAAGCTCATTTTCTTTGCCTTCTAAGGGTCTTGTTTGTTTTTTGCTCATATCTTGAGCAAACGGAGGCATTTTTGGGCAAACGATATATCGTCAGAAATATGTTTTCGAGATGGAGCTATTTTTGTTGGTTTGGTTTCCTAATTTTTTATTTTGTAGAGTTTTTTCCTAGTCAAAGCCAGGGTTCTTTTTTGCACTCCGGGAGCCATATCTTGTTCATCCAGACAATGTTTTCTAACTTCTGCATATCGTTGGAAAGATGGTTATGTGCTCTTTACTATGGTATGGGTCTCATTTATATAATCTTCTCAGGGTACATTTTATTCAATTTTTTGCATTTTTGCAATCTGGTGAATATCCTCGATGTTTCAGGTCCTGGAATCATTTTCCTTGCATGGGATGACTCATTTTTAGTTGTTACTCATGTTCTTACATCTTTTTGTCATTCCTGAGTATTGTATACATCTATTTTTGTAGAATTTTTTATTTGCAAACGCACTGAGATAAAGTGTCATATGTTGTGTGCTTGGGATCTTGCACATTTTCTGTCTGTTTGTACTTGCACTCCATTATAAAGTGTCATGGGGGGTTTGATGTTTTATTTGTTTGTCATCTACCTTTGTCAAGTGAGTGTTCCTTCCACAACATTAGCCTCATGATGTGTGTCAAGAGAGTTATCCTTCCACGACACCATCCTTTATATATGGTTGTACTTTCTTCAGCACTTTTTATGTTCCCGGTTCTTCGTCATGCAGTTGTTCTTGGAAGTCTATTTCAGTGTACCTATCATGCCTCTCCGTACTCAACATTATAGGGGGGTATCTCCTCTTGGTTCTAATTCTTCCTTGGTTAGATGGAGTGAGCTATGTATTCAGTATTTGTTCCTATGTACTTGGCGGATATAGTGGCTAGGTATCTATGCTTTTCGGTGAGATGGATCATTTACCATATGGACACTCTTTCGTTCCAATTTTGGAGGCAACCTTCCATCTTTGATTGGTCAGCTCTTTAGACTTTGATATTTTTTGCCATCTATATCTTCGGGTTTGATTCTTGCCTTTGTTTTCCATCCTGATTTGAGTAGTGTCATTTGAGGGCACTCATGCATATTACAGTCTTCTATACCTGATCATGTTTTATTACAGTGAAGGTTCCAATAGTTATTCTTTGACTGTGTTTGTAGCTTCACGCTTCAGAGGTGTTCTTCATGTTCTTCCTTTGTTCCTATTTTCTGGGACATTCTCTAATTTGGAGGCTTCTTCAGTACTTCACTAAGCTTCATCTCTTTTTGGAGAGGATTTTTTCCCAGTGGGTTTTCTCCTTTTCCCCTCTTACATATATTTCTTGTACTTGGGTACCTCATCAGGCCTTGTGTTGGGGCCCATTTCTTGCTTTCTGCATTTAGTCCTAGTTTTTTAGCTTCTCCCTAAGTTCATCTTAAGGGGGGTGTTGGAGTATATAGGTTCTTTACTTAATTAATTAAATCATAGTGATTTATTCATTAAGTCACCTATTACTTTATTTTCACTTAAGCTAAACTTAGGCTCATTAATAATTAATTCTTTCCCCTTTAGGGTTTTGTTATCCTTTTATAAGGATTCTCTCTTTGTAAATTATTAATTGTATTGAGTATGCTATTGCATTGAGAATTTTTTCTCTTCATTGTTTTCGCATGATGTTTCCTCTTTCATCGATCTTTTATTTTTGGCCTCCATAGTCTTTTTGCTTCTCTTTCTATGACAGGTTTGCATGCAGGTGATTCTTGGGAGTTGTAGGGTTGAGTTTTCATCAACTCCAATAATTATAATGTAGGTGCTCAAAAGTGCTTAGAGGAAAATAACCAAGAGAGGGTCTTATTTTTGTCTCACTTTACATTTGATCAATGGTGGAGATTAATTATAAAGATCAACAATTCAGGAAAAAAAAATTAGAGCAAGTATGACCTATAATGCACATCGATTGATGAGGTAAGGCTTAAATGCATAAAGAAAATACAAAAATATTAATGTTATTTATTTAAGGTGAGAAGTTAAATAAATTTGAATTTATTTAATTTAAGAGGTTAAAGTTTTAACTTATTAAATGATTTCAAAAATCATTTAATTATGGGATGGAAAATAATTTAATAATTTAATTAATAATGAGATAAATAAATAAATAAATAACTCCAACATGTTATCAAAGTACTAGACCCATTAAGTTCTTGTTCAAATTTTAAGAAATCTAGCCTTGAGAAATATTTCAATACACTTTGGGTTCAATACAGCCTCGCCATTGTCTTCAAAATAGCCAAAAACATAAATATTGAGTGTCAATTTGCCAAAAATTAAGAAGTTGAATAAAAAACAAATTTGGTTGCAGGATTTGTGCATAGGGAGTTGTGTCATCTTACTGCAATTTCTCGATCTATATGCATATGTACAAAATATTTTTGTCACTACTGGACTTTTCAAAATTTTCCTCAAAATAAAAAAGAATTCTAGTTTTTAGCCTTTATATTTCCTAGAAAATCCAAAAAAGAAATATGCCAAAAAGCAAAAAAAAAACCTCTGATTTTTTTTATCAAATTATTTTTCTTTTCTTTGTTGACAAATTAAAAAAATATTGAAAAAAAACAAATTTTGTTTATATAAAAAAAAGAAACATTTAAAAAATCTTTAATAAGGGAGAGGGATTTCAAAAAATATATATTAAAAAATATTTCAAAAGGTATTTGTTTCCTTTATTCCTCTGTCCCAGCACCTCATGCATAGTGAGTACTTTTCATGCAGCCCAAGTTCACATACACCACATACAACTTGACTTTTGCATGATTTCTTTCATAAGGAATATTCTTTTGATTCCACGACATTCCCTATCACATGCAAACCTCCTCTTTTTTCTAGCACTCTAGAGAATATTTTGTGAATTGTGGGCATACTCTAGCAACCAAGTTGACTTTTTAATTGCATTCTATTTTATGATATCAACAAGTGTATAAATGGCCCCTAGTCCCCTTCATCCCTAAAATGGGGTTTTTATCGTAAATTTTGCATACCATGTCAAAATTAAACAAACAATATATCATAAAAAAATTCAGTTATGAGTACTTTCTAGTAGTAGTCTTATTATAAGATTAAGCTATAGATTTTTGTTATACATAGTCAATATAAAACCCTCAATTTCTACTTTCGAGCTTGTATTTGTTCACCAATGTATCTAATTTTTGTGATTTTTGCAATGTTGGAAATGTGATTCAGAGCTCTTTAGTTCTATGTGTGCACTTTATCTAAATTTTATCCCTGTGAAATTGTATTCATTTTTTTCACATTCTAATTAATTGTAAGGAAACTTGCATACATATAATGACTATTTCCACATAACCCATATTATATTTCAATCAAATAAGTACTCAGAATCTACATATAAGAGAATAGACAACATACCCACATAAATATGACACAAGATATGCCCTAGGAAAATCCTAATGAGCGAAAAAAAAGATCATACTCCAAAAGCATCCATCATCCATGTATTATTTAGCAATGCAACTGTATAGTCAGAAAATGGAAGCACTTCCATTGTAGACTTGTTTAGCCTTCCGATTAAGTGGTTTGGGGTCATATCAAGCACCTTGAATGGGTTCCAGAGTTAGACCTGGCTTTCCCCCTGCTCTGCCCCTCTTTCCACTTCTTTCCAGCCTGATTTCTACATTCTGGACTGCAAACCTGAGATTCTGGACTTCAAGGTCAAGGTCGACCTTTTTGGTCTATGTCGACCTCAACCCTGACCTAGGTCAAGGTCAACCTCGACCCTGACCTAGGTCAAGGTCAACCTCGACCTTGACCCAGGGTTCAAATTTTAGGGTCTTGTAGTTTTAAGATGTCGGTCTTTGTAAAAGTTATTTCCCGCTTCCAGGTCGGCTGTTTCAGGTTCTGAAGCGTCGACTCCTAAATTATATTTAATATAGATCCTCTCTTAGGGGTAAAGGCTTTAATGGGAATTTAATTATCCTATGTCGGCCTCCTTAGAAGATTGTGCCCTAGTTTCATATAAAAGGGAGCCTTCTCCTCTCATTTTCTCTAAGTCCTCTATTAAGCCTAAGCATCATTGAGCAATTGAGGAGCATTATCAAGTGAAGTCCAAGCAAACTAAGAAGTAATATTTCAAGAAAGCATTCATCCATTCTCAAGAATTCAAGCATCCATTCTCATGAAGGAGATCCATTGGAGGCCATTGAAGGATTCAAGGTACATAGTGCCCTTTTGGTGATCTCTCCATCCACCTTCTTCCAAGCCTCTTCCAAATTCAAGAACCCATTCAAGACTTGGTGTTAGAGATCTACAAGCAAGACATTGAAGACATCCTACCATTATACATTCTACATATTTGGTGCATACATACTTGTGGACTCAAGGATTCAAATCCTCCACAAGGACTTTTTCAAGCAAGGTGAATTTGTGCATTTACTTTGTTTATCTTTATGCAATTTCAATTATACTTTGAGGTTAATTCCAAAACTGGGGTTTGACCAAGGCAAACCCCTCCCCCCCAACAAACAAACCTCTTTTTCTTGCAGGTACAGGTTTGGGACGTGAATTTGGACTCATATCTGGATACCCTTTTCAACTTTCTGTCGGGCTCCATGAACAGATTCTCTGTCAGCCTGTGCAGGTCAGGGTCGACATTATTGGGTCAGGGTTGACATTTATGGGTCAAGGTCGACCTTTTTATAAGACGACATCGGATCAGAAAAATATTTATGGGTTTTGTTCGTCTCTGCGTTCCAGTTCTGGATCATACTTCAATTTTTCTAGAAACAGAGTACAGACCTCAGAAAACAACATTCTTTGATCTGCAATTATTTAAGGTTAGTACATTTCTCCTATTTCTTTAATTACTGTGATAGATCATATCTATATATTCAATTAACAGAATTTAAGATCTCCTTCTTTACTCCCTTTTCCAAATAGTTGATTCATTTGTGCATTGATCCTTCTTTGGGGTTAATCAACTTGGATCTTCCATTTGTGCATTTGAGGATAGAAGAAGGGCATCTTATCTTCTCCTTAATCACAATTGCAAAATACAATCAACACAATTCAATTAAATGTAAAGTAGGGTTAAGGAAATCAACACTCTTTAATCAAATCAAACAACAATTAACAAACAATCTCCTTACCCTTTTCCCCCCTTTACAACAACATTACAATACATCCAATGAAAGCCTTTGAAACCCCAACCATCAACAAGCATTCCATGTTAACAAGCATGTAACCACACATCCCATGTCATGCTTCCAACCTCCACAAATACTAACTTGGCTAACCTCAACAACTACCCTTGTGGTTTTATTTATAGAAATAAGCTCCCACAAAACTACCAAGTGGTATTACATAAACCATGTGCTACTGAAATGTAACCTGTGTCATTCCAGAGGAATCATCAATAAGTAACGTAAAATACCTTTCACTATTTAGTCTTCTTATTTTGCTAGGTCCGCATAGGTCAATAGGTATCAACTCCGGAGGTTTTGTAGTAGAGTACTCCTTATTTTTTAATCTAGTACTTGTTTCCTTCCTCATTTAACATTTTTTGCACATTGTATTAGTAGGCTTGTTAATCTTTGGAAAACCCCTCGCTACATGTGTATAATTGATATTTACCATGTTGTCAAAGTTAATATGTCTCATTATTTTGTGTCATAACCAACATTCAATTCTATGAGCCATCAGACATTTATCTCATTTGTTTTCTTTTAGGTAATAGACATTTCCATTAGCCTGTATTCCTTTTGTGGCAAGTCTTTCGGAGTCACCTTTTCTATTTTCACATCTGGTATCCTGAAAAGTAAGTTTGTATTATTTGTTGTGACTCTAACTAACATTGGTAAGATTATGTCTTACTCCTTTAACATAGAGAACATCCTTTGTCTTGATCTTACCATCAATGGATATAATTCCTTTACCACACATCAAAGTAGCACCCACCATTATGCTTTTCAAGATTAAGAAACTTTCTTCTCTCATTTTATATATGATTTGAGCATCCATTGTCATTTACCCAAGATTTTTGTTCTTATTTTGCATAAAGAGAAGTCCACATGATCAATGGTTTTCATTGTTTTCATTAGTATGTAGAGTACTAGAATTCTTAATATCATCCACTTTTGCAACCATAAACAATGTTTCATCATTTGAATCATCAAGATCTTCATATGCATATGAGTGGCTACTTTCCTTTGAATAAAGGCTTCTCTTAAGCTATCTCTGTCACCTTCTCTTTTATTTTTATCATCTACCCTTCTATGTTTATCTGCGCTGATGTATTTTCTAGTGGATTTCTTCAATCTTCACACAAATTTTGATTTTACATCATCAGGGTCATTGTTTGTTTTAGGTTCATCTTCTTCTTTCTTACTAGATTTGAATACAACTTCCTTTTTAACATTATCAGGTCAAAATTCCCACATCTCAAAAGTAAAGATCACTCCATAGAGTTTATCCAATATATATTATCTATGTCATGACTCTCCTCAATAGCATATACCTTAGGTCTATATGATCTGGGAAGTCTTCTATGCACTTTTCTCACAACTTCATTTCCATCCATAGTTCCACCAATACCTCTAATTCCATTTTCTATTTCTATCACCTGGTGTAGGTAACTATCAATGTTTTCTTCTTCTGACATCTTTATATTCCCAAATTTATACTTGAGGTTTTGCATCTTGACTTGTTTTAATTTCACATCTCCTTCATGAATACTACTAACCATTTCCCAAACATACTTAGCACACTTTTAGTGTATGAAATTCAAGAATTCCAAATCTCCCAAGCCATTTATGATTGCATTCCCTTCCTTGCTATTTTTCTCATGTAATATGATCTCATCTAGAGTAGTAGGAGTAGCAAGAGTAGTATATCCATCTACTACATAGTTCAATATTCCAAATGGAAGAGATTTAAAATATGATTCCATCCTTACCTTTTAGAAGGCGTAGTTTGTGTCATAAAGCTTATAGGTACTTTATAAGCTCCTTGTAGCATCTGGAACCTTCATCAAGTGGTTAAGATTCTCCTAAAGGAACCTTTCTCTAATACTAATTGTTAAACACACTTATATGTTGAGAGGGGGTGAATCAACATATATTAAAACTTAATAAATTACTACCCATTCAATGAGCTCATCACATATGTAGAAGTAAATAACATGAGTAAAACATGCAACACACAATAAAACCAAGATTTTTTACATGGAAAACCCAAGGAGGGAAAAACCATGGTGAGATCCAACTCACAATGTATAAAAAATAATATTTTAAAATGATTGTTTTAGGATCACTACCAAGGAATCTCATTTCTCCTTGACTTGCAAGCTAGGGCACACTACCTTAGGGAAAGGTACAAATGACTTGTAGATTTAGATGCACTGTCTCATGGAAAGGTATAAGACTACCAAGGACTCACCCTCTTCTAACAAGATACATGAGCATCGTGAATCGAGATGAAAAATCCTTCAACATACTCCCTCTAACAGTTCTCCAAGAAAGAAGTCACCCTTGAATCACTATCTCAAGTGAACAACTTCAGGGCAATCACCACACATGCATCTATTATCTCACCACTAGTATACTATTTGATATATTATGAAAGCATACTATAAAACTAATCCTTCTATTTATATTCAAAACATATTCATACACTTCTCTATTCCTCATTCTCACAACACATTGAAATGGTCTTCAATATATATCAATTTCATCAAAAGCCTCAATTAGGCCGGCCAAAATAGAAGACATGAATAAGTCCTATCAAGTCAGTCACCAAACACAATTGTGTTGATTGCGGTCCACTCCAAGAGATAAAAGAGACCTAAAATCTTTGTAACACCTTTCTAAGTATCTTTAAATGATTAACATGCAAGAACACATCCTCTAAAGTAGACAACAAAGGTAATGTGTAGATAAACTATGTACTGCATAACCACTCGGCCCAAAAACATAAATTCTATTGAAAATTATTCAATGTGGATCTTCACACACCATAGTAGAGCTCAAATAACATCTTAAATCAACTTCCAAAACTATTCTAGAGAAAAGGAATATGGCAAAAACAAGAGAACCAACTCAGTAGACTAGAAAGCTACAACAAACCAAGAAAGACAACTTTAGACATAAAGCACACCAACCAAATCAATTATCATCATGTAGATCACACATGGACATTCTTATTGTTGAAAATTTGGTATAATAAGAGGGGAAGGGTTACTCATTATACCCTTGAAAATTTTAAAACACTTAACTAATTTTCCAGATAACATATTTTGATTTTGCCCGAAACTAAACCACTTAAAGCATAAAGTAAAGCAATACATAGCACCAAAAAAAAATTCATGGAAACCCAAGATGGGAAAAACCATGTGAGAGGGATAGCTCTCAATTATTATGTAACCGGTTAATAATACATATGGGCACTCACTTCTAGTGTGGCTCACTGTGTTTGGGCTCAGTGCCCAGATATAAAAATAGCAAAGATTGCTAAATATACAAAATTGAACTGGTGGTCATGCATCTACAAACGCATAGATACATTTATCGATGTAATACAGATCTTCTCCTTTCTAACGTTACAAAAATTTATATATAATTCGCTTACAACAGTTTGCATATACATGTAGCATAAAAAAATAACATCATAGAATGGCATAGATCACATCATCTCAAGAATTGAATTCCCTTTAGTTATAACATCATCTCTATGTACTCACATTTTGTCAGCTAAGACCAAAAACAAAACATGTAATCAATCTTCAATTCCAATCTGTTGTCGGTTGCACAAACTAGATTTAAGCGTGTGTGAAATGGGGTTGGACCAACCATTTCGTTCTCAAAGTCAAACCTGGAAGACCGTTGATAATACCGCTAACTGCTTTCGTTGATAACTGCCATCGGCGCCAACTATCAGTGAACATACGAACTGATACTAATAGAATCTACAATAGGATGCAAACCAATACCAACTATTCCAGAATAGTGACATCAATGAAAACCAAAACTGGGATAGCCCAATAAACTCCCCCTTTGTCATTGATGGCAAACAAAAAGTATTTTGGAAGTCCAAAACTGATCATTCTAAAAATTGAACTTATAGAAAATATGAAACACCTCCAAAATCCCCCTAAGAGGGACATACCGATAACTTATGCTTTTCATTTTTCAAAAAATTATTTTATTTAATTTATTGCTACTACTGCCCCTTTTTCCATTAATGAGAAAGAGGCCTTAAAACTGTATAAACTGAAACAAGAAATAAACTTACAAACTTGAGGCATCATCCCCTAGTGCCTTCTTTAGTTGTTGGAGCTCCTCAATCCACTTATCTTTATTTTCCTGCCATTCAAAAATAGTGTGTTCCATATGAACAAGATGTACACAAATCATGGTCAACATGTCCTCTACTTCATCAATGGTTGTCGATTCTCCTTCTAAGTATCCTTGTGCATTGACAATTGCATTGCATAAATTGGAAATACATGGTACACACAAATCTTTCAAATTGCCTAAAGGCATAATAGCATATTCTTGTTGTTGTTGCAGATGGAAGAATTTCTTTTGCATTTGGTCCAACTTAGTCCTAATAGACCCATCAAGATCGTCAGTAAGCTTGTATGACTGATAAGCATTTCTAAACTGCAAATCAACAGATTCCATCACCTGTTTGATCTTTTATGTGGTCGTAGGCCAATGGAGTTTGTAGCATATAATTCATTTCCATCTTCCATCAATACTTGACCTTCATGAATTGACCTTTGTAGATCATAAAATGATTTGTGGTACCTTTCTCTAAGTTGTTGCAAGAATGTTTGTTTGGTTTCATCTTCCTTCAATTGAATTTAGTTATCAACTGAGGTGGTTAGGTCCTTTACTACATTCACAATTAACTTGCATTATCTTTATTAGAACATGAAGGATCAACGGTACATGAGGGAACAATAAATTGGAGTGCTAACACAGTTTCTTCAATGACTTCTTCATTTTCTTCAGATTCTTTCAGTAACTCTTCATGTGCATAAACTTTAATAGTTTATCCCAATTGAAGCTTTTGCTTAGAAGTTGCCTTAATTAAATCTATGAGATATGTGGAATTAGTGACCGGTTGAATATCAAGTGGTGACGGTATGAAACTTCTCATAAACCTGCGATAACTAGACCTAATGTATGGTCTATGATTGATAACTTCAATTTCTAGCTCTTTCCTACTTGAATTGCATGTAACAAGACTATTGATAGAAACCGACAATGAAACATATTTTTCCTTACTTTCCTCTTCTAGATTTACTTATTTCTCTTTCTTTTCTTATTTATTCCCTATATACTTATCTTATTTTTCTTCTTTACCCTTTTCTTCTTCATCATCCAATATCACAACTTATTTCTCGGATACGTCTGTTTCTATCAGTTTGACAGTGTGAGGGCCCTTAACAAATCGTCTAACCTAATTTATTTCGATGTCTTTGTTTTTTTTCCATTTCTTTGCCTTCGTCTTTTTCATTTTCCTTATCCTCATTGTCTTTTATCTCACGAACTTCTTCAGTTTCTAAACAAGATCCTACCAGAGCATCATTAAGAGACTCAATTTTAGGGGGAGTCTAATCCAGATTGTAAACATCACTATTGGTAAACTCTGTAAAAATTATTTCTTTAATGGGATAACTGTGTGATGTAGATGGACTTGCAGTGTCAACCTTAGAAAGCATGTTCATATTTTTTGCAAGTGATGTCAAATCAGCAATCATATCTTGTTTCATTTGCACTTCACAAGATTTTTCTGCCATAAGAGATTGTAATCTCTTGTTAGATTTGTAAGCTTGTCCTTTTGCAACAAGAAAGTGTCTACATATTTTTCTCCAATTCTTTTCTTTCATACCTCATCTAGGGCCGCCTTAAGAAAATATCTTTCAATCTTCTTTGATTTCATTCTGATTTTATTACACTCATCCCATAAGGAACTGGGAACTTCATTCTTATAATGTTCCAACTCAACACTACACTTTCACCATACTGTAGGAATGCATCAATGATGAAAAGTTTCCCATCATTAGATGTCGGATCAAACAATTTACCAATACTACTTCTTCCACCAATACACAATTGATCAAGAATGATACTTCAATCCAAGGGATTTGAACTAAAATCAAATGCATAACTATCCTCTTTTAGCTTTCCTTTCTTATATGTCCTTACCTCAACCCAAAATTGATCAGTGTTACTATTAGACTCGATGGATTTGTCTACTCATTACCAGAATCACTAGAGATAGGTGTTTCTCTTGCTTTCACCTTCTTTAAAGCAATAGGCGTTGAACAAGAAATATTCCTTTTCATAGAGGGGATTTCCTTTTTTGTTTTAACCGAAGATGTAGAATATATTGCAGCAGCGCAAGAATTGTGTGTAGTCCTTCTCAATATATCATCTTGTTCTTCCTTGGTTATCCCTTTCTCATCTCTAACCTTCCTCAAAATATTCTCAACCTTTTTTTTGGCATCTTTCTTTGATTTCTTAATGTAAATATCAAGATTTTCTCCTGAGCAATGTCAAACCTTTCTTTTGAGGTATCAATAGGACTCTCTCGAAGAACCTTGGCATAAGTTTCAATTTGTTTTTTTGTTAACTCATAACCAATTAAAGGTAACTATTTCTCTCTCAATTGAATGGATTCAATAATGCAGTGGTCAGTGGTAAAAATAAAGTGATATCGTATTTATACTTCTCAATCAAGGATGAAGGAATTTTCTCCCTCTTGTGCATTCTCTTTGTAAAACTGTAAAGAATTTTATAAATCTATTCTCTATCATTAATTATTTCTCTTCATTAATCTCCTCTTAATTTGATGTGCAACAGGTGTATCCTCAGACCAAAAGACTTTACCCTCACTTGGTATATAGTTTGAAAAATACAATAACAAACATATGGATAATGAACCAAAATGAAAATATATTTGTTTCTTGCTAGTCTATTCCTCTCAAGTTCTCTAGAAATTGATCTTTAATTAAAGTGTAGAGATCATAGTTTGTACCTTTCACCATATGATGAGCTACAAATATTGCAGTCACCGAGACCGAATTCTCCTAGTTGGTGTAGTAGACTTTGTTTCCAATAACCTACAAAGCATATCTGACAACATGGTCTATAATGGTGCTTACTTTAAGTGATCTTCCATTAGAAGTTTTGTCGGTTATAATCTTAAATTCATCGTTTTGAACACTTTTAGTTTTTTGTATACGTGAAAAACATCTCAACATGTCATTTTCCATCAAAATATTAAGGCACAAATGGAATACTGGTTGTGGCTCTTATGATTCATCAATCAAAATAGGGGTAAATTCTCCAACCATTTCCATGAGCGAGTTGAGAGATAATTATTTTTGTCGAGAGAAAACCTTCAAATGCTTTTGAAAACCCTAGCTTGCCTTCGTTACACTTCAGTTATTCAACTTGTTTTTCGTAGTGTGCAAAATAAATGACGACACATCTTATTTAAGGTATAATCCCAAGGTATTGAAGCATTATATGCATTAAATGTGTTGTAAGACCACTAACTCCACTTTTTACCAAAAGGAATATTCACTTTTAAGCTCCTTCTACTGATAACTTTCATATGAAGTCAATAGGTCATGTTTGCGCTTCTCGGGGTGGGAGACAGAAACAAAGTGATTTCTCCCCCTGACCAAAATTTGTGAGGTTGCTCAATTTTCAGAATGTACTTGTGCACCGGAGCTGGTGCCACCACTATCTTTCTTTACCCAAATCTTTTTCATTTCTTCTATGATCTCTTCCTTGTTAATTATCTTTGTCCATTCTGACCTTTCAACATTTATAGATCTGTATAATTTTGCAATATGTCCAACCTTGTTGCATTTGAATCATTGGTTATCCTAATTCTTTTGCCTTGACATGCACTGGTTAGCTTTATGACCGTATAGAAAACATGTATAACAATATCCAGTAAAATTTTTGCTATCATTACTAGGTTTCCTACACTGACTTACTTTATGACCAAAAATATTGTAGTTGTGACATCTACCGATAAAAGGTCTATTATTCATATTATTTCTACTTCTACAATTTACTATTGTATGCCTTGATTTATAACATTTGAAACAACGACCATTAAAAGAATGTATACTTGTCATCTGACCTAGGATCTTGTCGGAGCCTCGCCTTTATCTAGTTGATCATATGTGGTTTCATCTTTACATACCAGAACTGACTTATCATCTTATTTATGAGATCATTCATTGATATCGCATCCAAGTCCTTTCTTATCTGTCAGAGGTCTTTGAATGCTCAAAATTTCAAAGAGTTTCTAAGAATTGGTCTTGGTTTTAGATTGATTTTATTTGAGAGATAAGATTTCATGTTCAAGCTTTTGACATTCATCGGTTTCGCTCTCAATTATGTCATTTAGCAGCTTCTTGGTTTGTTTATCTTCTTCTTGTTTGGTTCTCAGATCGGTGATAGTCTCATTTGCCAATTTGAGCTTATTGCTTACTTCTTTATGTCTGGATTTAAAATTTTGGATCTGTTCCTTCAATTTTTGAATGCAATCATTTTCCATTTAAAGATTTTCTGATAAAACCTTCTTTTTTTCTTCTACCGATTCCAGATCTGCATATACCGACACGAATTTTTTCTCATCCATAGTGGATGATAGTGATAAATGTTCAGCTATCTGGATCTCCTTCGAGCGGTTAGAATCTTACAAAGGAACTAGCTCTAATACAAATTGTTGAATATTCAGTATACTGAGAGGGGTGGGGTGAATTAGTATACCCTTAAAAAAAATTAAAACACTTAACTAATTGTCCACATAACATATTTTAATTTGACTAGAAACCAAACCATTGAAAGCATAAAGTAAAGCAATACATAAGACCATAATTTTTCGTGGAAACCCAAGATGGGAAAAACCACATGAGAGGGATAGCTCTCAGGTATTATGTAACCGGTTAATAATACATAGGGTGGCTCAATGTCAATTTTATCACTGTGTTTGGGCTCACTACCCAGATACAGAAATAGAAAAGATTGCAAAATATACAAAATTGAACTGGTGGTCATGCGTCTATAAATGCATAGATAAATTTCTCGATGTAATACAGATCTTCTCATTTTTATCCTTACAAAAATTTATATACAATTCGCTTACAACAATTTGCATATACATACAGCATCAAAAAATAGCATCATAGAATTACATAGATCTGATCATCTCAAGAACTAAGGTCCATGTAGTTATATACCATCATCGCTATGCACTTGCTTTATGTCGGTTGAGACCAAAAACAAAATGTGTGATCAATCTTCAATTCAGATATGTTTTCGGTTGCACAAACAAGATTTAAGCATGTGTGAAATGGGGCTAGATCAACCATGTCATGCTCAAAGGCGAACCTAAAAGACCGATGATAATACCGCTAATTGCTTTTGTCGGTAACTGTCATCGGTGCCAATTGTAGGTGAACATAAGAATTGATACCAACATATACAACGGGATGTAGATCGATACCGACTATTCCAGAATAGTGACATCAATGACAACCAAAATTGGGATAGTCAAACACCTGGAACATCCAAACTCAATAGAAAATCATTATTTCTTATTGCCACATTAATACAATCTAGAGAATATCAACAGGTACAAATATTTCATTTCCAGATAGCCAAGCAACACAGAGGAGAAATAGAACATTGTAACTTTTCTTGTAAAGTACAACACCAACTAAAAACTAAACTAAGACATTGCACAAGCATTATGAGCATGTCCTCTGAACCGCACTACCAAAAGCATCAAATCAAAGAATTCTTCAAACCAATCTAGACAGACCACCAGACTGCCAACAAACTTCAATTACCAACCACATCATCTACAATGCTAAGGACCTAAGTCCATAGGACTGAAACATCCACAAAACATAAACATTATATCCAAATTTTTAAGATCTCGTCACCAAATGCAAAGTATTCTTCCGTAGATACTCTAACTTGCATATTTCAAAATATAACATTGTAGCATCTCAAGAACATCACATGCTCACTTAGGAGCAACACAAGGATACATAGGGATATGTGATCGCATATTTCCAATGATCTCCTTGTATTAGGTTGACATCAATGACAACAACAACACAAACATTATCTAATTAATTATACAATTAAACTATTTATTACTTTATTCATCGAAGCTAAACTTGGCTTACTTTTCTTTTATTAGATTAAACTTTATTTAACATATCTTGTTTCATTCGTTATTATGTGGAGACTTGTCAATCTCTCTTTTATTCTTTTGGTTTGCATCTTGGGCTTCTTTATCCTTTCTATAAGGATTTATTGTATTTATTGTATTATTAGTCTTTTGTTCATCAATACAATGCTCAAGTTGTTGAGCAAATCTATCTTGCTTGATCTTCATTTGTGACAAGTTTTTTCATGTACTTGTGAGGTTGAACAAATAACTCCAACAAGAAGGATAATTTTATGGATGACATGATGAAAATGCAACAGTCAAATTTAGGTGTCTATAATATACAATAGAAATTCTTTATGTATTAAGGTTTTATTTGTGAATCTGTGCCACTAGTAGTTTATACATGAATCTCCTATCATTTGGTATTATACCCATGGTTTTGGCTATATAAAGGTTCTCCTTCTTAGTGTTATTAATCCCTTTTCAAATGAAATTCTTGGAGTTGATGAAGTACTTATAGAATAGTGAAGATGAAGAATCTTGGAGCTGACCATTTGGTTGCATGTTATATGGTGTTGACATCAAGCTCTTGCTTGATAGTATCGAATTTCTTTCTAGTCTCTTACGATTTAGAGTGCTTGTGTTTGGATTTTTAGTTTAGGTCTTGGTTATGTGACAAAGCACCAGTCTCTTAGCCCTTGTGGATTGCATGTTAGTTGTATGTGTTTGCATATGGTTGCATTGTATTGCATGTAGGTTGCATGTGCCTACATGTTGATACATGTTATAAATCTATATTGTACCAAAGTTACATGGAAATATATATTTCTTGCATTTTATTACATGTATATTTTTAGTGGTCGCATGCTTTTTATTAAAAACAACAACAAAAAAAAGGTATTGACTCTTACACAACCCCAACCCAAAGGCGTTAAAACAAATCAACAACACATTAACAATAAAGGTGCTCGCAAATACAAAGATAAACAACACACTAGCAGAAAGGCTAGTAGCCCACCTCAAGAGTGGCTATAAAACTCACCCACAGCATGGGGAGAAGAATGAAAAATTTAAAAGTGATTTTTATAAGCCGTCATACGACTGTCCAGGTGATGTTATCATTAGGATCCTCACCAGAAGTGGGAATAGATTGTGAAACTCTATTTGAAAAACTATAAACACAAGGGGTAAAGTGTTGAGAAAGTTGTACATCGTCAGCTGAAGAGTGGGGTAGAGAATTAACAATAAACAAAGAAGGGTCTATACGAATAGAGGGGGTTGAACCAACAGGAGCGAGAACTAATAAGGCCTGGTTCGCAACAGGAATATCACCCAAATTTGCGACGGGAGCTTCATCCAAAAGGGAGTCATTATCAGCATGTGATTCATCATCAATGGAAGAATCAGAAGCTAGGATAGTCAAATGTCCATCATTGGTGTCCTTCCACCAAGTGGCAGTGTCTTTATGCCACAAGAGAAAATAATTAGTTGTCAGGTGACCAATAGAGAAGCATCGATGACATCGAAATGGGAGGCCCTCATAATCCACCACTTGAGTCCATGGTCTATCTCCACCATGATAATCGCATTTCTAAGGAGAGGTGTGGAGGTATCATTGTCAACCAAAATTCATGCAAAGGTACATAGCAGTTGTAGTCTCATCCACCTTCAAAAAATGGCCTATAGATTTTTCAATGGCCTCAAAGAAAGAGTTCTCCCAAAAATGAAAGGGAAGACTTGGGAGATAAACCCACACTAGACACACACTAAGTGGTTCAGTAAGAGGGTTGAAGGAGACTATCCAAGGTCCTATCGAGAGAGATGGAGTCCCCCAAACCCACATCTTGCTTAGCACCAAATTTCATTCTTCAGAAGAAGTAAACAAAGCAATAAAAAAAAACCCTTGTACAAGGGAAAAGCTCAATGTTACTAGGGACAACATATCACCAAGAATCCATCACCCAATGATGAAGATAGGAAAAGAAGGCCAAAAACCAACAAATCTACCAACTAACCAGTATCTTTGGTAGAAATTCACATTTTTCGCCACAACCTGGCCACACACCACCACAGGGGATGTCTTGGCACATGCAAGAGGTTGACATTTCTCCTTTGAAGGAATAGCAGCAGCAAATTTGACAGCACGAGAAAAAATTCATCCACTAGGAGTAGAAAGAGGCTTTGGAGGGGGGAACCCCCATTCATCACCTTAGCAAAACTTATCTCAAGTCTCTTAGAAGAATTCTCAGTGAGAAACACTCGAGTAGGAACCCTTCCACCAGCAGTGTCAAGAATAGTAACAAGCCCCACATCACCCTCGACGAGATGTGGAACGCCCAACGCACCTGAGGAAGAGGGAGTAGGGCGAGAGCAAGCCCCCAGCCTAAATAGGGTCAAAGCTGCAATGACTTTCCCATAAGCAAACACAAAACTAGAGGTAGCATAGGAGAGAAGGGTAGCATAAGCGACATGGGCAACAGGTGGAACAACCTAAACTAGAAAGGAGGTGTCAAAAGTCATTGCACCATGAGCGAGAGCTAGATTCATTACACCATGAGTCAGAGCGGGGGGGCACTTCATTTTGAAATTTTTATTTCAACACTCATAGACCGTTTTAGTGGTGCATGTTGCAAATTTATGGCATTTTGGATTTATGACTTATAGGATATAATAGTCCAACATTTGGAACATTGAATATAGTGGTTCCAAACATGTGGGTATTTCAAATGTATTAACAAATTCAAATTTGCATGCATAATTTAATAGGTTTAGCATTTAATCAAATTTATGGCTTTGTAGATTTGTGGAGGGACTATATTTCTAATTATAGTTCCCATGGCGATTTTCTAGATGGAGATAGTTGCAACAAGAATTGATGAAGTTAAGAGATGCAAGGATTATTCAACCCATAAGACATTCAACTTCGGTCTCTAATTTGGTCCCAGGGATGAAGAAGAATGGTGATATAAGGCTTTGTGTTGATTTTAGGAACTTGAATATTGCATCTTTAAAGTATAATTATTCTTTGCCTAACATGGAGGCGATGTTGTACAAAGTTACTGGTTGTGATCTATTGTCAATGATGGATGGTTATTCAGGCTACAACCAGGTATTAGTAAAGGAATCAGAGCAATTTAAAACTACATTCACTACTCCATGGGGAACATATGTGTATATTAGGATGCCCTTTGGTCTCATAAATGTAGGGGCAACATTCCAAAGAGTTGTGGATGTTTCATTTAAAGAATTTATTGATGGCGATTTATCAAGATGACTTGACAGCATATTTAAAGAAAGCAGAGGACCATTGTGGGCATTTAGAAAAGGTTTTTAATAAGGCTTTAGAATATGGTGTTTCTTTGAATCCTAAGAAAAAACAATTTACAGTAACATAAGAAAATTGCTAGGAAATATTGTGTCAAAGGAGGGAGTAAGAATTGACCCAGAGAGGACAGACGCAATTCGGAAGGTCATTCCTCCAAAGAATGTCAAGGAGTACAATATTTCTTAGGAAAGATTAATTTTGTGAGGAGGTTTATTGCTAACTTTGCAAAGATTGTTAAGTCTATAATTAAATTGTTGATAAAGGATGCAAAGTCTAAGTGGGATGAAGAAGCACAATTTGCTTTTGAAAGATCAAGAAGGAAGTTCAAGAAGCACTTGTTTTAAGGTCCTCTGATTACAGTAGGCCATTTTCATTCTTTTGCATCTTTTCATACAAATGTTGTTGTGTTGCTACAAAGGATGAGGGGGGTTATGAACATCCCATTGAATTTTTCAGTAAATCCCTCCAAGCTGTAGAGTTGAACTATGAGATGATGGGAAAACAAGCATATGCGATGGTTAAAGCTGTGAAATCATTGAGGCCTTATTTGGTTTGTGATAAAGTGATTGCATATGTACCTCATGCATCAACAAGGACATTCTTACTCAATCAGATGCAAATGGATAAATAGGATTCAAGAATTTAATTTGGAAATCCATATTACCAAATTAGTAAGAGGACTAGGCCTAGCAAAGCTAATGACGGACGAGAATATGGATTTGGTTTAGGTAAATAATGTAGAAGTACAAGATTCAACAGTGACTAGTATTGAAAGACATCTCTATTATGTTGATATCATGTACTATCTCAAGAATGCCAAGTGCCCTGAGATTATGACTGATAATCAGAAAAGAACCCTCAAGCTGCATGCTCAAAGATACACATTAGTACAAGGAGATCTATATTGTAAAGACATAAATAGTGTACTTTTGTTATTCCTAGATGGAGGGCAGGCTGAAAAGGTCCTAAAAGAAATGCATGCTGGTGTGTGTGGTGGACATTATTCTGCTAAAACTATTGCTCACAAGATCCTTAGGGATGGTTATTTTTGGCCTTGTTTATTTAAAGATTCCTTCAAGTTTGTACGAAAGTGTGAAGCATGTCAGAGATTTGCTTCCAAGATGAATTATTCTAGTGCTTTATTACTAAATCCAGTAGTGGTTGAGGCACCTTTTTCTATGTGGGAATTGATTTCATTGGGGAGTTCTCAGAAAATCTAGTAGTGGACATAGTTGGATATTAGTTGCTACATATTACTTCACAAAATGGATAGAGGAAACTCCTACTAAGAAGGCAACTAGTAAGGTGTTCATTGATTTTTTGATGGAAAATATTTTGACCAGATTTGGTGTCCCTATGAAATTGATAATAGACAATGCTATGTGTTTCAGGTCAGAAGAATTTAATGACTTCTGTGATGAGTATGGAATTATGATGTCATACTCTTCCCCATATCATTCCCAATCTAATGGACAAGAAGAATCCAGTAATAAGAGTATTCTACATATTTTAAAGAAAACCTTGAAAACTAATAAAAGAGCTTGGCATTCTAAACAAAAATTAGCCTTATGGAGTGATAGAGTAACTATGAAATAGGCTACTGACAAGTCCCCTTTTGAATTGGTGTATGGTATGCAGGCCAAGTTACCATTGAATAATCTACTTCATGTTTATAAATTCATTGAGGAAGAAGGTCTTGAAGTAAGTGATGCCATGCATAACAAAATGATCTAGTTAGTTGAATTGGATGAAATCAAACAAGAAGGATAAAATAACTTGTGAAGACAACATAAAATGAAATATTTGTTTGACAAAAGAGCTAGTAATAGGACATTTCAGCCAGATAATATGGTATTACAGTGGAACGTTAAGGCTGAAGATAAAGGAAAACGTAAAAAGTTTGAATCCTTATGGTTAGGGCCTTATATCATTCGTCGGACACATGGTAAGGATTCATATTTCTTAAGAAATTTGGATGATGAGGTATTGGAATTGCCAGTGCATGGACAATTCCTAAAGCCTTTCTTTAATTGAAATTTATTTCCATGCACAATAGTCATGTATATAAGTAGGTGGTTTTAGGTGTGCTAGTGTTATGTAGGTTGTACATTTGTATATACTTTGGAGTTTTGCTGCAAAGCTTTGTTTTGTCCCTGGTGTGCTTTTCCCAAAGTTCTGGTTTCTTGCCTTGATCTTGCAATAAAGCATCCTCAGTCAGAGCCACTGTTGGTCATATTTTGTCCATTTTCTATGTATTTTGTCTTGGGCATGGTTAGGATTTAGTTTTCTACCCTGCTAATCTCTTATTTTTATTGTGTTTCATGTTTGGTTCATAGCTCCATTGATTTCTGAACTAAAACCCTAAGTCTCTGTGAGAAAATATGGTTTAAATGGTGAAAATCCTGCTATGTCTTACTCTGTCCTTAAACCCTATTTTAAAAATTATAGCCATTGGTTTAAAAAGGTCTTAAACCCTTCATGGTCTGTTATAATTTGCAGTTACCTTTTCGGCCACTTAGAGTCTTTTTTTAAGTCGTGTGTTTTTTGCCTTTGCCTTGTCTCGCAATCTCCCGATCAAGACCGAATATTCTTTCTAGTATGGCGACTTGGCGCAAGCTCTTATCTCGAAATCTCCAAATGATATGGAATATACTCATTTCTTTCTGAGATTGTGCGTGCACTGTTGATCATGTTCTTTTCTTGTATTGGTCGTATGGTCTGATCCAATTCTTGTAATGGAACCCGAATTAAGAAAGGTGTCTAGCGACTTGGAGACAGCGTCATCGCTGAATCTCCATATTTGATTGTGGTAAAGAAAAGCAACTCAGGGTTATTGTGGACTTTGCACAGACATAATCTAGAACATTGGTCAAGGCAAAGATCTAGGGCTCGTGCTAAGTCACTAGATGGAGTCAACAAGTCAATGAACATTCAGCGATCAGGAGAAATGAGCCGAGATATAGACACGTGACAAAGTAAGGATCAAAAATAGTGGTTGTCGCTGAGTCTCCAGATAAACTCTGGGTCAAGGATTTCTTTCAGTGACTTAGAGATAACGTTGTCTCCAAATCTCCAAATTTAACTATGGTTCAGCCAGGTCAAATCAAGATTATTGCGAGATTTAGCCCGAGTCGTTGATAAAGATCAAGATCAAGGGTGTCTCTTAATCTTAGAAAGAAAGGGTCAAGTACAAATACATTCAGAGATTCAGTGTAGATCGTTGATGCAATGTAGATCATGTGGCTGGCGCGTGATCTTGGGATGTAACTCAAGTTAAAGAATTTATCCAGCGACTTAGAGACATGAAGAAATTACTACTCAGAGTTAAAGGCTAGTTAAGGGTTGAGTTCAAGTGCGAGTTAGATTTGATGGACGATGCTTTCCCTTGATCGTGGAGATGAAGTTCTTTATTCATCAAGCCATTACGCTTGGAGGCCATGTGTCCCTAGTGGGTCTGGATCAACGACAAAGGTAATGAGGTAAAGTGCAGGCAAGTTCCTTTAGATCTAACGACAGGCGTAAAGGCTTAGAGGCCAAGATGAAGGTTTTTAGTCATTAAGACATTGCACCTGATGAACACATGTTCCAGTGGGTTCGGCTGAAGTAAGGAAGAGTAGGGTAAAGCACAGTTAAGTTAAATAAGATCGTGCGGTGGGCGCAAAATCTTATGAAGAAGATGCCCAAGATCTATCATTTGAGGCATCACGCCTATGTGCCACCTGTCCGATCAGATCTTTGAATCCCGGGTAATTTAAAAGGCATCTACGGCTCTATTTTAAAGTGCAAGAAAGTTTAATTCTGAGTCGTTGATGAAGAATTTCGCGCCAGGTGTAACCGTTGGAATGGATTTTCAAATTTTTAAATCTTTCCGTAGGGTTTTTAAGCGGTGATCTATATTGTCTTGTTGCAGAGAGTTTGATGGATTGATCTGATCTTCTGGGTTGTGTTTTAACATTTGTTGGGTGCAGTGTGGAGGAGAAATTGGTGTTTCTTAAGACATTTATTGTAGAATTATCACTTTAGGGTTTTTTGTTAGCTTGTAAATCAGTATTTAATCAGTTGGCTTATCATGTTTTGTTCTTCGCCATAAATGAGGAACTGTTTTAGAGTTTTATAATGCAGATTAAATCATATTTTCAAGGACTTGAGCTTTCACAAAAAGGTAGTTGGCTTTCTGCAAAATTGAAGGGCCAAAATATTCTGGGGTAATTAATGAGGGATCAGACATTTCATTCTTTGTTCTTTTTGAAGGGCATTGTTCTTCAGCTTCCCAAAATAATTGGCGGCTAGATCAGATTTTGTCAATAGATGAATCAAAGGAATGTTTCGACTAAAGATGGCAGAAATGTTTGATTGTTGAAGTGAATTAATGTGTTCTGTCATGTAATACTTTAATAGTTTTAGCCCTAACCCTAATAGATCGGAAGCTTGTCGCAGTCCTTGTTTCTATAAAAGGACTTCCAAGATCATTTTGTAAGGATGGGAATTTGATGCCACAAAAGCTCGTAAAGCTCTGCATATTCTAATTTAGATTATCAAGTGGTCTTTTGGCCTTGATTTCATATGTAATTGAAGTTTTCATATCAATATATGTATGTACTTCCTGTTATTTGTGTGACCTGATTGAATAGTTGTCTCTGTTTTGGTTTTTATACTCATTTGGATTGGTTGTTAAGGACATTTCAGTCCATCACTTTGTAAGGAAAAGTGTCAAACTGTATGAAGGTTTCTTTTAAGGAGAGAATTAAATCCTTAAGGTAGTTTTAGTGAGTAGAGGATTGTAACAGATTTGATAAGTATTTTTACTTGTAAGAAGTGTGAATGGATTATGTAAGGCATAGTCTTGATTCAGTGATCATTTGCAGGATATACATTTGATGTATCTTTTTTGTTGGAGGTCTTTACATATTGAATGACTCCATGCCCATTTGATAAGGCACTGATCTGATATGTTAGATTATGTGGTTCCAATCAAATCTTGATACAAATTGTTACCATTTTTATTTTATGTAACATTTATTATGGCTGCCTGTTGAAGAACTACTAAATATTTAAGCCAGAAGTAAGGTACACCCGCTTGAGCTTGTAGAGCTCAAAGTGAAGGAGGATTTAATCCTTGTTAATTGGACTTGTTTCTTGACAAAATCAGAATTTGGGTTGAGTCCAACATTACTGCTATATAAGATTCCGCAAGAAAAAGCTCCAACAAATTGGCGACTCTGCTGAGGATCTTGAAGCAAAATATTCCTTTTGGTTAGTGTGGTATTCTCCCAACTAGTTTGGGGGTGGCAAATATGAAAGATCTCTACATCAGTGCTAAGTAATATATATATATATATATATATATATATATATATATATATATATATATACACACACGTTCTCAATATGAATAACATATATACCAGATCTTGGATGAGAAAACATCCAGAGGAAAAAACAGAAGATGGACTTCCAAATACTTCTAGAGGAGGTCAGTCAAGAGAAGGAAAAAAATGATAAAGGACTTCCTCGATCTAAGAAACAAGAGGACATTAGGGGAGAGGATCCAATCCATCATAGTCATGAAGAAAATATATCAGAGTGTGAAGAGGTTCCAGACTTGGGATTGGGTGCATATGAAGATTATTATTCTCCTAATGAGAGAGAGGAGGAATTTGATACTACCCATCCAGATTTAGAAAGTTTTGATGAAGAAGCTGTTGAATAGGAGAGAAAAATCCAAGAGCAATTTATCATTACACAACAGAGAAACAAAGAAAAGGAAGATCTGATAAGACAAAAACAAATGAGGGTTAATGATTTAAAAAGGCAATTATTGAGACAAATGAAAATGAATAATGTTGAAGAACCTGAGAAGGTTGAAGAGCAACCTGTCATCCGCCAAGTTTTTGTTACTCAAGACCCTAAGAATAAGGGAAAGCAGAAGGCATCTAGTGTCCATATTGAAGAACCAAAGCGAAAGGAGGTTTCTCTAGGTGGGATGTCACAGGAAGATCTTGAGTTAGAAGAAGTCGGGAAGGTAAAGGAAGAACTTGCGAATAAATTGGAAGCAGTTGAGATTGAAAAGAAGCTAGCCTTCTTAAATGTCATTACAAGTAATACCACAAACACAAGTGCTACACAAGTAGATGGTCCTAGTCAAAACAACCAAACTCTTGGTTCAGTCCAAGGTGTACAAATTCCAAGTGGTCGCCATGTTGTTGTTGTATCAAACAACAAAAAAAATTAGGAAGCTGTAGTAGAAGTAAGTGGAGCCCATGTTGCTGCTGCAAATTTTCAAAGAAGGCTCATCCATTTGGATAGATATCATCCATTGTTCTTTGATGACATTCCTGGTTATCCAAATGTCATCCCAAATGAGGTAAGAGATAAAGTCCCTAGGTTTAGTGGAAATAATGCTATAACTTGTGAAGGACATCTTAAAGCATTCATTGACAAGATGACTCACTTTGAAATTGATCATGAGGATGTACTCATGAAATTATTTGTTCAATCTTTGGATGAAGATGCTAAAGACTGGTATAGGAGTTTACCTGAAAATAGTATAGCATCTTGGGAAGAGCTTGTTGAATGTTTTAGGGAACAATATCATAAACATGTCAATTCAAGTTTTATGTTGAATGAATTTAATAATATTAAGAAGTTCCCAAATGAAAATATGGCAAATTTCAATAGTAGATTTCAAAAGGCCATGAACAAGTTATTTCAAGTTTTGAGACTAGATGAGCAAGTATGCTTAACTACATATTTTAATGCTATAGAATGAAAGATGTCATATCTTTTAAGGGATAAGAGTCCACATAGTCTGAGGGAATCTTATAAAATGGCTATAAACATTGAAAGCAATAGGCCAGCCTCAGGGGAAATGGGAAAGAGAGATGGAAGGTTGTGGAAGGATACAAAAGGACAGACAAGTAAACCTGCCAAGGAGGAGGATAGGGTGGATAAATTAGTAAGTGCATTAAAAGACCTTGCTGCCAAGGTTGATAAAAATGACCGGGTTCCTCATGAAAATAGGTATAAATATCAAAAGTATGATAAATTCCCAAATTTGAGGTATATGCCATACAAGACAAATTATAAGGATGGCAGACCTATTGTTGAAAAACAGGAGAGCCTAGTGACGAGGAGAAAAGATCTTTGACCATAGCAGCAATCAATCAAGCTAGGAATGCTTACAATTTGAAGAATAGAAGGGTAGAACCTAGTCAAGGTAAGCCTGCTTCAATATTCATTAAAGAAGGTGCCTCAAAGGTTGTTGCAAGATCTCAAAGCAAAGATAAAAATAATTAAGAAGGTACAAAACAAGGAGAGTTTTCTTCTGCCTAAGGGAAAAAGGAGGAAGCAAAAGTTGATAAGAAAGTTGTTACTAACAAAGGGAACAAAGGTAAGAGCACAAATGACATTTTGTCTGGATTACCTGCATTTAATATGAAACATGCTCTTATGCAAATGAAGGTGCCAGTTCCTTTGATTGAAATGTGAAAAATGAAGGAACATAGGGATGTTGCAATGTCATTTTTCAAAGGGATAGTTGACGACCTTGTTGATAATACAAGAGGGAGCAAAATGAAGGGTGTTAGTCATGAGACAGAAACACCTATCTTATATGTTGGTAATATGATTATCTAAGAGCCCTCTCAAGTGGACCCTTTTTATGTAACCTTATTGATAAACAAAAAACTTGTAAAAAATTGTATGATTGATTCTGGTGTCGCTGCAAATGTAATGACATATGGTGTAATGAAAGAATTGGGTATGAATGTTGATACTTGCTATGGAAGGTGTTATGCCATGAATAATAGAGAAGTCACTGTGGTGGGAAATCTGAAAGGAGTAGAAGTTAAGATGGTTGTCTTTCCTGAAGCAACTTATAAAATGGATGTAGTTGTTGTAGATACCGCACCCCATTATGGTATGCTATTCTGGGCTACGACAGTTGGAGGTCATGTCCAATAGGACTTATCTTATGCAATAATCCCAGTGAATGGGAATGAAGTAAAATTGTATAGAGAACCACGAGAACCAGTGATTGTTGAGAAGGTGCAAGATAATATGCTTAGTTGTTGTGTGGATGTAGACATGGAAAACTTCATAGTAGAGAAAATCTTTCCACAATGCAGAAATATTGATCCATTAGTTGAAGAGTTGAGCAGACAACAAGATGGCTTGTGGAAAATGTACTTTGATGGAGCTTGTTCCAAAGAGAGATCAGGAGTTGGTGTTCTATTTATTTCTCCTTCAGGTACAACAATCAATTACTCTTTCTTGTTAACATTTTAGTGTACAAATAATACTGCTGAGTATTAAGCTTTGTTTTTGGGATTAAATATTGCTACTAAGCATGGTATCAAATGCTTAAACTTTTATGGTGATTCTGCGCTGGTAGTAGCACAAGTTATATCCAAGTATGTTGTAAAAAATGACAGATTAAAAATGTACAAGCATGCTATTTGGGATCGAATTGAATTTTTTTATGCCTTTAACATTGAATGGATAGAAAGGTCAAAAAATATCATGCCAGATTTTTTGGCTAATGTTGCTTTAAAGAATGGTGATTTGACTTTGAGTGGGGTATCAATTGTGGAAGTCAAGAGTAGACCAGTTGTCACTGATAATGTTTACAACTGGCAAGTTTTGAAGATGACCAAGATATTCTCAGGTTTATGCAGTCCCTTGACCATTATGAAGGCCAACATGTAGATTGTAATTCTTTAGTTGAGGTGATTGATGGCAAGGATACTCTTTTGGGAAATGAGGTTGTCCAGTTAAGTTCTAATCAGATTCCTAAGGGGTTGATAGAACTAGAAGCATTGTTCAATGATCAAGATGATCATTTATCAAAAAGGAGCAGTGCTAAAATTCAGGATCTGGAGGAAGTAAATTTAGGATCAGAAACAACACCTCAAATAGTATATATTGGAAGAAGGTTAGAATCCAATGTTAGGACAAATCTGATAAAATTGTTAAGGAAACACAAGCATGTATTTGCTTGGTCATATGAGGACCTAAAAGCCTATAGGAAGGACCTTTTCCAACATGAAATCCCACTGAAACTAGATGCTAAGCCATTCAGACAAAAGCAGAGACCAATCAACCCATTATTGGCCTCCAAAATGCAACAAGAATTGATGAAGTTGAGAGATGCAAGGATTATTCAGCCCATAAGACATTCTACTTGGGTCTCTAATTTGGTCCCAAGGAGGAAAAAGAATGGTGATATAAGCCTGTGTTGATTTTAGGAACTTGAATATTGCATCTTTAAAGGATAATTATTCTTTGCCTAACATCGAGGTGATGTTGCACAAAGTCGCTGGTTGTGATCACTGGTTGTGATCTATTGTCAATGATGGATGGTTTTTTAAGCTACAACCATGTATTAGTAAAGGAATCAGAGCAATTTAAAACTGCGATCACTACTCCATGGGGAATGTGTGTATATTAGGATGCCCTTTGGTCTCATAAATGCAGAGGCAACGTTCCAGAGAGCTGTGGATGTTTCATTAAAAGAATTTATTGATTTATTTATGGTAATTTATCAAGATGACTTGACATCATATTCAAAGAAAGCAAAGGACCATTGTGGGCATTTAGAAAATATTTTTAATACGGCTTTAAAATATGGTGTTTCTTTGAATCCTAAGAAATGTCAATTTGCAGTAATATAAGGAAAGTTGCTAGGACATATTGTGTCAAACGAGGGAGTAAGAATTGACCCAGAGAGGATAGAAGCAATTCAAAAGGTCACTCCTTCAAAGAATGTCAAAGGAGTACAATCTTTCTTAGGAAAGATTAATTTTGTGAAGAGGTTTATTGCTAACTTTGCAAAGATTGCTAAGCCTATAATTAGATTGTTGAAAAGGGATGCAAAGTTTAAGTGGGATGAAGAAGCACAATTTGCTTTTGAAAAGATCAAGAAGGCAGTTCAAGAGAGCCTTTTTTAAGGGCCCCTGATTACAGTAGGCCATTTTCATTATTTCTTTTGCATCTTTTCATACAATTGTCGTTTTTCTACAAAAGGATGGGGAGGGTTATGAACATCTCATTGCATCTTTCAGTAAATCCCTCCAAGCTGCAGAGTTGAACTATGAGATGATGGAAAAACAAGCATATGCCCTAGTTAAAGCTGTGAAATCATTCAAGCCTTATTTGGTTTGTGCTAAAGTGATTGCATATGTACCTCATGCATCAACCAAGGACATTCTTACTCAATCAGATGTTACTGGTAAACGATGCAAATGGATAAATAGGATTCAATAATTTAATTTGGATATACATATTACCAAATTAGTAAGAGGACTAGGCCTAGCAAAGCTAATGACAAAGCAGAATATGGATTTGGGTCAGGTAAATAATGTAGAAGTACAAGATTCAACAGTGACTAGTATTGAAAGACAGCCCTATTATGTTGATATCATGTACTATCTCAAGAATGCCAAGTGCCCTAAGATTATGACTGATAATCAAAAAAGAACCCTCAAGCTACAAGCTCAAAGATACACATTAGTACAAGATCTATAAAGACAGAAATGGTGTACTTTTGTTATGCCTAGATGAAGGGCATGCTGAAAAGGTCGTAAAAGAAATGCATGTTGGTGTGTGTGGTGGACATTATTTTGCTAAAACTACTACTCACAAGATCCTTAGGGTTGATTATTTTTACCTTGTTTATTTAAAGATCCCTTCAAGTTTGTACGCAAGTATGAAGCATGTCAGAGATTCGCTTCCGAGCTGAAGTATTCTGGTGCTTTGTTACTAAATCCAGTAGTGGCTGAGGCACCTTTTGTCATGTGGGGAATTGATTTCATTGGGGAGTTCTCAGAAAAATCTAGTGGTGGACATAGTTTTGATTAAGTAAAAACAGGTTTTGAAAGGACCCAAAACCTTTTACAACAATAAACCGAAAGATAAAACTTTAAAAGAACCAAGAAACAACTGTGAAACAACACCAAACACACCGAAAGAAGCACGCAAACATTCCCACCAAAAAGAAACCAAGACCAGGACAACAGTCATCAAAAAGGGCAGCAAGATAATCATTTAGTCCCACCCTTATGTGATCTTAAAATCATATCAAAAGGAGGCTTGGGAGACTTAAATTTCTTTCCATTAACAGTTTTCCATCCTTCCTCCATCAACACCACATCATTCTACAAAGACAAAGGATTTGCAGAGAAACCCACAACAAGAGAGATAGGGTTGTCCACCCCCACAAACCCGGCAGTGACAGGGACTTTTTAATGGAAAATGTTTTGACCAAATTTGGTGTCCCTATGAAATTGATAATTGGACAATGCTATGTGTTTCAGGTGAGAAGAATTTAAGGACTTTTGTGATGAGTATGGAATTATGATGTTATACTCTTCCCTATATCATCCCCAAGCTAATGGACAAGCAGAATCCAGTAATAAGAGTATTCTACATATTTTAAAGAGAACCTTGAAAACTAATAAAAGAGCTTGGCATTCTAAACTGAAATTAGCCTTATGGGCTAATAGAATAATTGTGAAAAAGGCTACTCGCAAGTCCCCTTTTGAATTGGTGTATTGTATGTAGGTCAAGTTACCATTGAATAATCTACTTCCTATTTATAAATTCATTGAGGAAGAAGGTTTTGAAGTGATGCTATTCATAACAAAATGATCCAGCTAGTTGAATTGGATGAAATCGAACAAGGACAAAAGAAGAAGTTGCAAAGACAACAGAAAAGGAAATATTTATTTGAAAAAAGAGCTAGCAATAGGAGATTTCAGCCAGATGATATGGTATTACAGTGGAATGCAAAGTCTGAAGATAAAAGGAAACATAAAAAGTTTGAATCCTTGTGTTTAGGGCCTTATATCATTCATCGGACACATGGTAAGGATTCATATTTCTTAAGAAATTTGGATGATGAGGTATTGGAGTTGCAGGTGCATGGACAATTTCTAGCACCTTTCATTAATTGAAATTTCTTTCCATGCATAGTAGTCATCTATATAAGTAGGTGGTTTTAGGCGTGTTGGTGTTTTATAGGTTGTACATTTGTATATACTCAAGAGCTTTGTTGCAGAGCTTTGTTTTGTCACTGATCTGCTTTTCCCAGAGTTCTAGTTTCTTGCCTTGATCTTGCAATCAATCATCCTCCGTCAAAGCCAATGTTGGTCATATTTGTCCATTTGCTATGTATTTTGCCTTGGGCCTGGTTCAAATTTAAAAAAAAAAATGTTTTCTACCCTGCTAATCTCTCAGTTTTTATTGTGTTTCTTGCCTCGTTCATAGCTCTATTGATTTCTGAACTAAAACCCTAAGTCTGTGAGAAAATATGGTTTAAATGGTGAAAATCCTGCTATGTCTTCTTTGTCCTTAAACCCTATTTTAAAAATTATAGTCGTTGGTTGAAAACGGTCTTAAACCCTTCGTGGTCTATTATAATTTGCACTTACCTTTTCGGCCACTTCGTTGGTTGAAAACAAATCATACAACTCATTCGTAGTTTTTTATGGTACAGTTAGATAAATAAATAAAATATGCATGTTACTTATTGGTCCCAGTATATACTCCCACAGGAGAACAATGTCTCGGGCATCATTGATCCTTCCACGCAAGTTGTGAATTTAGCCAAATGGATTGGGAAAGCTTTGGAAGGAAACTTGCCTCTGAAACTATTGGTTCAATACCACACCCAAACAACTATTGCGCGTAAAGCATTGAGCATTGTCCACTGGAATGACAAAATTCTCCTAGCTCCTCTTTTCAAGATCCATGGATGATCTAAGCCCCTTCTAAACTATACATGGAAAGTTTGGCAATTGGTTTCCACATAAATTGACCTTGAAACCAATTAACCCTCTTTTTCCCTCCTAGAGATTGAACTTCATACAATTTTCTCCCGCCTTCTCCTTGTAACAATCTTTTTCCCTTCTACAGATTGAACTTCATACAATTTTCTCCTGCCTTCTAACCCAAATGCTTTGGAGGATATCATGTTTCAAGCTAAATGTCTACTCGCTCAACTTCAAGATAAGGTATCACATTCTGCACCATACAGTAGCTCAAACCATGCCCTCCACATTCCTCCTAACACTTTGATGGTTTCACTTGATAATGTTATGCTTGGTTTGTTTCAAGCCACTTCTGCGTAGACTTCATTAGTTTTTTTTATTTGCCTACGTGAACACACGCTTATATTCAGAACCTTGCTCACAGATTCTGAAAGCAACAACAACATTTAGGACAGGTAAAGCTTTTTTGGCCATACAATGTGCCATCTGCAAAAGTGTCAATTTTAGCACAGGTAATTTCAAAAATGTTCATAAACAGTTCTTCTGTCAGAGTTGACCGGCAAAGCCCAACAGGTAGAGTTCAACAGGCCTTCTTGGGTTGCAGAAATTTGGTGAAGCCAAATCAGAAAAAGATAAAATCTGTGGATTGTCCTCAGATTAATTTGTTTAGCAACTTCTTTACGTAAACTAATGCTGCCGTAATGTTTTGGCATCAACATTGAACACAAAAAAACCAATAACTATTAATATTTTTTTTTAATAATCAAAATCTAATGGTTAGTTATACTAATGTAAATTTACTGGCATGAGAATCATCCTGCAAGAGTCTTTAAGATCATCATCGTTTTTTTAGGATACTCACCACAGAAACTTTCAAAAAATGATGACCTTTATATCCGTTGAATTTCCAAGACCTATTCTACAAATCGATTGCCAAGGTTGTCTTAATATGTGTCACTGTAAATCTTGTTTCTAGTTTTACTTCTACTAACATTTATAGCAAGCGCTGAACTACTACAACATGAGCTCATTTCTATTAAAGATAGCCTACTTAAAAAGTAGCGACAAAGCTCAAATCTGTGATTCCACTAGAGAAAAATTTGTCATCTTAAATGGTATTTTTAAATGAAATTCTTACTAATAAATGAAATCAGAGTTGGAACCTCAGTTGGTCAAACTCTAGATGGCACCTTGTGTTTGACTTGTTTTGGCATTACCCTGTGGAACCAAAAAAAGTCTGTTTTAGATGGGTGATGTTGCTAAAAAAGCTTGCTGTAGGGTCTGTGTTGTCTTCAGTTGGTATGGATCCAGTTAACTGTTCTGTTTGTGGCTGTTTTGAATCTTTTGAACATCTATTTTTCGAATGTAGCTATGCTAGGAAGATTTGGTCTATTTTTCTTAGTGGTCCAGTTGTATAGAACAGCAAGGCCTGGTCTATCTTGGCATGAAGTCTTAGCTGGTTTTGCTGAACCTTTTGGTCTGAAAAAGAATAAATTTTGGTTTGTTCAGACTCTGGAAGTACTGTGGTTTCTTTGGAAGAGGAGAGATGAAGATGTATTCCAAAACAGAAGGAGGGTGCTTACTGAGTTTGATTATAAACTCGCCCATTTTTTCATTATATCTCAGGTATCCACTGTGTTGGAAGTACCTAAAGACAGATGCATGATACTGGTTCGAAAAGGAACCATGATCCTTTACAGAGAAGATATCTTGTCTGCACACTACTTTGATACTTGCTCGGATATGCTCAATAAGTAGGAATTGGAGAGCCTGAAACAGTTCACGAAGGAGAAGAAGATAGACATTGAAAAGGAAAACATGCTGATCAAGGAAAAAAGAGAAACCAGTGATCCTAGTTGGGAGAACACAGTGAACATCCAGCCAGCAGTTGATCCACCTATTGGGGCCTTTGATATGGATAAAGCAGAATGCAGAAATAATGTAATAGGACAGTGGGATTAAATTTTTTGAAAAATCCTAATAGCTCTCTGTTTTTGTTTTGTAAAAAAATACATGTATATGCTATGTAAAGCCCAGATGAGGCAGAAACATTATGCTAGAATTACTGTAGGTATGTGGTATAGATAGACATATGACCAACTTGGTATAGCTCCTTTTTGATGCTGCTATCATAACTATAATGCTTTTGTTGTGATCAGCTTTATAAACTATTTTAATATAAAAAATAATAATAATAAAATTTGGAGAAAAAATTAAGCAAAAAATGCACAAAAACAACTGCATGGGAACATGGGTTACAAAAATTTAGTAACAACATAGGACTAGATCGCATAGTGTGGCCCAATCTAGAACCAAACTGCAAGACACAAACCCAATCCAAAACAGCTGGATGTCCCAAAAGCATCCTCTTTTAAGGGAGATGCCGGAAACATCCCCCAACAGGCAGGGCTAAGGCAGAGTGGTATGGGTCATTTCTCTAGGGTCCCCACGTCCTGATGATATCCATTTCCCAAAAACGACTGGATTTTCAGAGGGGACACGTTCCAATAGAACATTGCTATCTATCAGTTACACTCAACAAAGGTTCAAAGATAACAAATTAAATTGTTTTAAAACAGTAAAAATCTGCCCATTACAGAAATATCTTTGAAGATTTGAAAGCCTGTCCAAAAACAACTTTCCTATAAACTATTAACTAGAAAATTAGAAGAAGCTCTAAAGATCCTAAAAACCATTTTATAGGCAATGAATTGTTTTCCATTGCAATGATCCCCGAATAAGCTTTCAAATAAATTAAGATTTTAAAACTGCCGACAAATGTAAGGATACCCAATCTAATAGGCTAAACATTTCCATAACATTGAAAAATACAACATGCGAAAATACTACAATGAGACCATGACTGTATACATTTTTCTCACAAAATAATTAACAGTCGTGACTCAAAATAATTAACAGATCATGACTGCATTTCTATTGCAACAAATTAACATTTCCATAACATTGAAAAATACAACATGCGAAAATACTACAATGAGACTGTGACTGTATGCATTTCCCTCGCAAAATAATTAACAGTCATGACTCTATTATGCATTTCTATGGCAAATAATTTAACACTTTTTCAGGTTTGTTCAAAAGTTTTTTAAACAGCAAATCTAGGGAAACATTGACCTGAAAACTTATTAGATTGTAAAATTGTAAGATATAATAGAAGTAAATGCAAATCCATAGAGTCGGATTATTTAGAGAGGAACAGCAGGCAAACCAAACCCTACCAGGTTCAAAATCATTAACTTATGTTTTACAGAGTCCCCTAAATGTGAACATGACATACCTGGAATGAAAAAAACAAACATGGAAAGCTGACTCCAAAATTCTCTATAAAAATACTATCAATTTAATATGTCAATAAAGCCAATGTATTATTAATTTATTTCCAGTAAAGAGCTGCAGTGTAGAGGTAACTGATTAATACAGGTGGGGCTCCGATTTACAAATCTTAAGAATGTTCCCACGATCCTTAAACTCGTTTTTAACTCAGCAAAACAGAGTGCAGCCAAATTAAAGAACCAGGAAGTTTAATCAAACCTGAAAACTCAGCATTTTATGAAACCCTGATTCCCAATAGGCAATCAACCAAGACCTTCATTCAAACGTGCAATGAAAACAGGAAGCGGAAAAAATACAGCTAGTAAGTGAATCACAAAATTCTCAACTAGTATTCCAATCTAGTTTCACCTTCAGTTCGTCAAAATCACATATCCACAATCCTATAAGCATGTGAAAGCCTAATTTCGAATACCAATACTTCCCTGTCATAAGATATATTCAAGGCTTATATAGTTTCAGTTTGTGAAAATTACAAATCCACAATCCCAAGAGCATATGAAACCTTAATTTCAAACACGCAATCAGAGTAGCACCTCTGACTTGCAGGATAATAAGAATACAATCCCTATAACCAAGAAACCCAATTCAAATTTTGAATTTGCTTCGGGGCACCCACATTACAAATCCAAGAATCTTAAAATTAAATTAAAAAATTATTGAATCGCTTCAAGACATCCAAATTAGATCCAAGGATATTAAAGAATCTAACGAAAGACCTAGTTTGAAACCCCCAAAAGCTTATGTTGAGAGCAAATTACATAATCCTTGCATATTACAAAACTAATCAAACAGATACAAGAATCTTAAACATGTGACATAAACTTTTGTTTGAAAAACCCAAAACCGTGAGTTCCAAAGCAAAATGGGAAATTCTTACAAATCCAAGAAACTTAAACAAGCCGCAGAAACACTAGATTTAAAAACACAGAGAGTTGTGCTCAAAACAAATTAATAAATCCTTCCGGATTAAAAAAGCAATAAAAAGATACAAAATAATTTAAAACAAGCTACAAATACTCCAGTTTCAAAAAACCAAAACCATATGTTCCAACCAAATTGCAAAATTCTTACATGTTATAAAATCAAACAAATGCGGAACTAGTGTTTTTCTGCAACTACATGAGAAATTATAAAACTAGGGATTTCATCACAAACTACATATTGAAGAAATATGAAAGTCAGGTTTTGAGCACAACTTATATGCATATTGCTAAAAAAAATCAAATAGAGTTGTTACTTTCAGCCCAACTTTTCCTCCCCTGCCCAGATATACACCTTGACGGTACCAGATAGTAAGATACAAATATAACACTCCCAGATATCATGATAAATATTTTACAAACCCACAAATAGGAAATTGGGAGTTAAAGCACTAATTGCAAATCATGAAACAAAACAAATGTGACATAGCGGCTTCTTTATTACATATTGTGAAACCAAAAAACTGGAGAAAAAATTAGGATATCTTCAGACACAAAATACATATTGCGAAGCCAATCAAAACAAAACCAGTGTTGTTTTCAAAAGCAGAAATTACGTACTGCGAAACGGAACAAATAAATCTGAGATTAGGGTTCCTTCAAGCACAATATCCACGTCACGAAGCATGACAAATAAAAGTAGGGTTTATTAAAAGCGCAGATTACATGACATGAAATGAAACAAATATAAATACATATGAAATTAGGGTTTTGAGAACAAACCATAATTATCCAACAAAATACGAAATCAGGGTTTCACCACATACGAAGGCAGTACATACCCAACTATTTTACGGCAACAGAAAGAAATGCAAAATCAATTGTAATAGAGCTCGAGACCCATTCCATCGTGAATTTCATAGTCCTTGAGGGTGATGTGGTCTTTGTAAACGTTGTACCATTTCTGAATGCGAATCTTGTCGGGGCGGGTTCCAGTCTGTGCGGCCACCAGCTTCTTCAGATCGCCGATGGTGTCGTCCTCGTTGCATTTCACCCTCACCTTCTTCCCCAGCCGATCATTCAACACCACTTCCAACATCGTGTAGGAACGAATACAAACACCTCTGCTAATAAGATGAAAAGGATCTGAATTCTTCGCCTGCGTCGAACCTCGAAATTAGCGGGATGCGTGTTCTTTGTAGGAATGCAGATGGAATTCTGGGCTATTTAAACAATAATTCTATTAATAAAAGGGAAGCCGCCTTTGGGAAATGGCGTGGATGACACGCTTCGTTTGCCTCGTCTCGGTGGGAGTAAAACTTTTTAATTGAATTGAATTGATGGATTTTAATGACGTCTACCAAGACCAAATAGTCTAAAGGGACCAAGGAATCACAGTCATAAGCAATTTCTAAATTTCTTTCCCGGTCTAACTTCCTACTATGAATCTTGACAATTAAATTAGTGGTTTGTTTGATCCTATTCTCCCTAAAGATAAGATAAGATAAATAAAAATTACGTCCACGAGGCTAAACATAGCCTATGGGACAGCAAGGCAACCTAGGTTGACTTTAGTAACTCGGTTTGTTTCTTGTGTAAATAAATTGTGCATGTTGTCAGCCTTCGAAATGGTTTCGTACTAAGCCCAGATGTCATCATATGCCGTGCACTCTATGGCAAAGTGTCATTCAGTCTCAATTGCACCCATCTCCCAAAACCTGCAAATCCTTTCTTCCCACTCCTCTTTGGACCTTTTCCATCTACCAGTCTCGCATCTGAGATGGTGAGAACCCATCCTCAATTGAGTCGATAACAGCCTAGCTTTCCCTTTAATAGTTGCCCCTATCACCATGTTCTCGGGTTGAGTTGAACACTTTGATGTAATGAGCCTTTTTCCGAGCCATGTGATTATCCACATGGCGGTCCAGAACTTTTCTACGACAAACTTTTTTATTTCCACATTGGTATTAGGGCAATCTTGTAACTTGATGTTCCACTTCCTCAACCACGTTATGTTTTGTTTCATCCATGCTTTCTTCTTACGTTCCAAGCCCTCTTTCGTCACAATTTTGGGTCATCATTAATTATCCTTGTTTCCAAGTTTTTTTTTAAATAGCTTATTAGTCGAGTTATCATTGCTACCTCCAACGGGAACATACATGCTTCTACTAATAGAATTTCATAAGGCACCGAAGTCTTGACTTCGAGGCTGCTAGTGATTAAGTGTTTCTGAATCCCCTCTAACTGTCTCCATCCACATTTTGACGTGTTGCCACCCCAAACTTCGCAACCATAAAGGACAACCGGAGTGACCAGCAAACCAAATAGAGTTTTCTTGATTTTCCCATCCCAAAGCTCAGCATTTATGCATCTATTCTGAAGCAAGTAAGACGTTTTCCACCCTCCCTGAATCCTCTTCACTCTACAAGTATCCCAATTGAGCCTATAATGGAAGTCATTCCCTAGGTATTTGTTTTCTTTCAAAATTTCTAATGGGTTGCCTTCAAAAAGGAAGGGAAAATATTGTTCCTTCCTCTTCAAAGAAAAAATCATAATTTTTGTTCTGGTGATGTTCACCTGCATCCCCGCTTCATGACAAAAGTGCTCCAGAGCCCCTAAATGATCTCTTAATCCTTGAGTTGTTTTTGAAATCAAAATAAGATCGTTTGCATATAAAAGAAGCTTCACCGCGTATCCTGCCAAATGGACCCCTTCACCACCTATCTTGTCTAACCAAGATTATAATTTATCAATGTATAAGACAAACAAAGTGGGAGATAACGAACATCCTTGTTTAACACCAATGTCACTACCGAAGCATTCGGACATTGCCTCCTTAGTTTTGATTTTGGCTCTAACTCTTTCATAAAGCCTATACATCGTTGCTCTATACACATCTGGAATGCCTAATTTTTTATTCTGTTCCACAATTTGTCTCTAGGAACCGTGTCAAAATCTTTCTTAAAGTCCACAAAACAACAATAATCTTCTCCTCCTTGCTTGTCCCATATTTTCTTTATCAGATGTCGAAGAGTGACGCAATGATCAATGGTAGAATGTTTGGGTCTAAAATCCACTTGCCTTTTTGCTCCTTTTCCTTCACTTTCAGTCCAACTATTGATTCTACGCTCCACCATACTCCCAAATAGTTTGTTGAAGAGCTCGGATTAACCATAATTGTCTGACAATTAGATAGATTATTGATATCCCCACTCTTAAAGAGAGGGATAACCACACTAGTGGTCCAATCAACCAGAAACCCATCCCAAATGACAATGTTGAAGATTCCTTTTATGTGGGGGGGCAAGACGATCAACTCCCCACTTTAAAAATTCAACTTGAAATTTGTCAATGTCACTTGCCTTACCACTTGCCAATTTCTTTATTCCCATTTTGACATCATCCACCGTGAACAACTCCACCAAGGTGTTAATAATGGGGGGAGAGTTCTTCTCATGCGTCCGCTCGTAAAGTATCTTAGCATACTCTAACCATTGATTATCAGTAATATTATTTTATGTTTGTTTTTTTCTCAGTTGAAGCTCCTTCCATAAGTCTTTGGGATTGTGTTTACTAAGATGTATTAACTCCCTCCTTCTTGCATTAACGTACTCCTCTTTTTTGGCTTGGATCAACTTTGTATAAATCTTCTTGTTTTCTTTGCTCGGATCTTTCCCTCTGATAAATCTCTAGATAGCCTTACATTCTTCATCATACCATAGATTTGTCGGAAAAGTATTTGCATCCTTCTTCCTATTGGAAGATCTTTTGCATGTGTTTGACGCCTTGTGTATAATGGGAATCAACAAGCTACTATGCAAATGCTCAATCTCCTTAATGTCCCTTTCATCAATCAAAACATTGTCTATTTCAAGAAGTTGTTAAAGACTAGTGTTGAATATAACCATGTTCTCCTTATTTCTGAGTATTCTACCATTGTTAACAACTACCTTTTGTATGTGGAGGTATTTTCTATCATGTGGATTACCCGGAACAAAGTCCAATCTAATATACAAGGGCATGTGATTAGATTTCATCTCTATAAGACATTCACCGATGTTGAACTTTGTCACTCAAGAAGTAAAATTTTGCGAGAAAATAACGTAATCCACCACACTCTAACTATTATACGTCTTGCAAGTGATACCCCCTGAAGATGGCCAGTCTCTCATACCATTGCAAATAACCCTGTCAAACAGACTACACAACCCCAATAATTCTGCCCTGAAATGAGAAACATCGTCGTTACCCTCCTATGAAGCTCTTTTGCAAGGTTGATCACCACCTTCTTCCAACCATAAAGGAGTGTTCTCTCTTTTTTCACCATTGCTCAATTGTAAAGATTGATTGTTGGTCATCCTTGCATTGTGTTAGCACTTTTTCTTGTAGGAATCTATTTAAACAATAATAAATGTTTGACCCTCTATTCCCAACTCAGATTCATACATGAATAAGGCTAATTAACAAGGATAAAAATCCTCCTACACTTTGGGCTCCACATACCCAGGCGGGTGCACCTTTGACAGATTCACTGAATAACAGAGAATCTCACAGTGGATTAAGGATTTGCAATACTTCTTCTTTTTATGCCAGTTTGGCCTAGGAAGGCTAACCTATTGCTTCACTCTTCAAGGAATCACTAAAATGAACTGTATTCTTCAATACAATCAACTACACGTACAAGCTCTTGGCAATAGAAGGTAAAGGTTTTAATATTTAAATTGATGATAATAACCACATGTCAGCATATTGACCAGTGCCTAATCATGGGTGATAGAGTCATAACAGAGCATACACATATTAAGATAATTAATAGAAACACCAATGAACCCCAGATAGAGTGCCTTACAAACTATCCTCTCATCCTTACACCAATGTATCAAATTCTTGCATAAACCCTAACCCTATGCAATCATTTGCAAGATTTAAACCCTCTTTGAAGGTAACTCACAAACAAAAACATGATTACCTTATAACCAGTATATTCAAAATGCCTTACAAATTGAACATACAAGAATTACTAGAATATGCAAGAAGACATCATTGACATCAAAAATGGAGATTCCATTGTATTTTATTAATATGAACTCAATAACAGTACATTTTGAAGACTTAAAAACCAATGGTCAGACCAAATTAGTAATCTGCCTTGTAGTCTTAATTTTTACCATCCCTATTACAATATTACAACTTGATACTTATAGGCAGCCACAGTCATCTTGGAATCCTTTTGGAGAATAAGGGTGCAACAAGCTATGGACGACTGGACTAAAGGACAAAAATAGAGACTCAAAAGAGACAAAACTTTCGGCTGATGAGATAACAATATTTGCTATAAGCTATGTTGTCATTTGTCTTGTAACTGCTTGAATGCTTGAAATTGCTCCGAGGTAGTTGGGTTTTTGTCATCTGGATTTCGCTCTTTTGTTGGTTAAGAGGCCCCAATATCTGATTTTCTCCATTCACTCAACCTCCTTGGTGTTAGCTGTCCCCTTCATATTTATTGTCTCATGCTACTGGGGTAACTACTCCATACTTGCTAACCCATGTGGTGAACTCTTCCCAATCACTGTTAGCCTTCTCAATCTCTGCCTCCCAAGATTCAAAAAATGCCTTGGCTTTACTCAAAATATCTATAGTTAGCACAAACCATCTAGTATTTGCCAAAGTGACAATACTTTTTGTTCTGCTAGTTAGTGCTTCATTTAACTGCCTCAGCCATAGGGCTTCATTTTTTATATTCCCATCCTCTTTGAACATATAGGGATACATATCATATCTGTCCTTGGAAAATTCCCCTCTCAGAGTTGTGATCTTCTTCATCACCATGTTCCTCTTGGTGTCTAAATTGACCATCAATTTGAGAC
>MU225263.1:439760-451458 GCA_018584345.1 Thuja plicata | reverse complement strand
CTGTAGGGCAACACATAAGGAACGCCTCTAAAACCATAGACCCTAATCACTGTTGCAAAAGGGTACAAGATCAAATCTCCCCAATTGTGAGCAATTTTCAATTCTGGGGCATACTCCATAGGTCTCAGAAGGCTCATCATCTCATCATGAACTTTGGCATTCTTGTTATTCAGCAGTGACTTGAGCCTAGTTGCAAATTCTTTGTCAAAATATACATAACTTGCATTTTTTCTGTCCCAAGACAAGTTTGCACTCCACATCTGAACAGGCAATTCTTCATCATCTTGGAATTTCTCCAATTCCATTTCTTCTTCAAAGAAATCTACATTGTTAAATAAGAACATATGCATCATAAGGGAATACCAACCCATAGGCTTTTGTATATTGTCATCTTGGATTCCTGATAAACCATCATGCATCTCCTGAGAAATGTAGGATGCATAATCAAACACTACTGATAAATGGGGATGTAGAATTTGAACCACCATCAACATTATCTGGACTGGCATGGCTGCCTCCTCATTTATCCCTAAGACATTACATAGGGAATTGTACATTTTTCTGGCTTTGCCAATGAAGAGATCTACTTTGAAGGGTTTCAGGGTTCCTGGCCCTATTACAACTAAATTTCCTATCTTGTTAGCATATCCCTTGACTACTTCACCTCTGTAATAATCCCTCTGGTTATTGTATACTTCTTGGAAGTATTTGAGGTCAATATCATCCATACTCTGAGAGGGGTCAGTCAACTTGAAGATCCTCCTAGTTTCATCAGCTGACACAATCAGTATTACATTTCCCCTGGTGTCTCTAACAACCCTAGACACCTTATCATAAGTGTTTTCTATTAGAATGAGAAAATCAGTGTCCATGAATACACTAGGTGCTATTAACTTTCCAACATCTAGTTCCCAAATGTTACACTCTGGGGTGGGGGCCTTTCTCTGACTATAGGCTGCTCTGAACATAGTAAGGGCATCTAAACTAGTGGTAGCATCTCTTGCCCACCTTCCTGAATCATATAAACCTTCCCCAATTCTAAAGTTGGGATGTTGTGGTACTACTTTCTTAGCTTGGGTGGCATCCCCCCAAGACAACGGTAACTATTGTAATAAATCTTCCCTAACATTCCATTTTTTGGTAGTCGACCTGTCTGGTGATTTCAGCTCTAGGGGCCATTCTAATGGTTTTCTATCAATACTAGAACCAGATTCTGAAGCAGGAGTTCTAAAACCTTCTCTGAATTGCAACTCTATCTCAATTGGAATGCTAGTGAATCAGTGAACTTACCCGTTCTACATAGAAGTCGCTTGAAGCTGGTTTTCTTTTGTAATTCCATCTTTGCGTAAATGGTTTTGTTGAATGATTTAGACAGTAGTTGGCTTAATCAATTTACGGCCTCAATCAAATCAATCTCTCGAATTAAATTCGACTGGAGTTGCCACACATTCTGTAATTAATTCACCAGCTTCAGTTTCACAGCTTAACGACTCTCTGCAACTTGTTTTATTAACTTTGAATTTGAACCGTTGATTCTAGGCACTATTCTTTGAATCGAATGGCTATCTTAATTTCTCGAAAACAACTGCTAACTGAGGACACATGTCACCACCGCTTATTCGCTTATTCGTTAGATGTCAAGCATCTTAGACATAAGCAAATAAGCGAGTCATCAGATGCCAACCAACTTAACTGAAGCTTAACATTCCACATGTTGTACATACCCGGGCCCACCAACTGCCAAATGTCACGACCGCTTATCCGCTTACTTGTTAGATGTCGAGCATCTTGGACATAAGCGGATACGTGCACTATTAGATCTTTTGAAACTTGTGCACCATTCAACAGAGCATCTTTACAGCAACTTGGCCGCACCAAGGACACGCGTTGCCACCGCTTATCCGCTTACTCGTTTGATGTCGTGCACTTTGGACATAAGCGGATACGCCGACCGTCAGATCTTTTCATGGTTGCTTACCTTTTAACAGGGCATATTTCTTAACATGCCTAGCCCCACCAAGGACACGCGTCGCCACCGCTTATCCACTTACTCGTTAGATGTCAAGCATCTTAGACATAAGCAAATACGCGCACCGTTATATTTTTTCTGAATTGCACGACACATAAGGTGATGACGTAAAGGGACCTATATGGAAAAACTTAGGAGATAATAAAGTGGTTAGGATATTACAAACTTTAGGCGAAAAGCAACCTATTCAGCGTAGACACATAACTGAGCATGACTTAAGTGAACGAAAAAGTAATGCAAGAATAGAATCGGCCAAGGCACTTAGGGTTTTTGAGTCACTTTTAACCATTTTTAATTGGGGTGAGGGTTTAGGCACTCTTTGTAGAGGCATAAATACAATTTTAATACCAATTTCAAAACCCTTGACACTAATAACAGGAGACCCTAAGAAAAATACAAGGCACAATTTGGACAAGAAATAGCACCAACACATTGAAATCCCCAACAAGCATAATTTCACCCATAGTGTTGAATAAAGAGATATCTCTTTTTAATGATGCAAACAGATCCTCATTGTCTAAATTCCTTTTTTTTGTAGAACATAGAGTTTTTTAAGGCAAAGTAACAGGCAACCAATCTGAAAATTATTTCATTCATTGTTATTTCCACCTATATGTATTGTTTATTTGGATCTTATTTCTCAAATTTTACCACGCCATTACCACTTCTCTTATAAACATTATGATTCCACCATGTCCTTTGCATGTTTCATTCCCATTGTTCCAAACTGAAAATTTCTTGTAACCATCAAAATCTGGGAACATGCACCCATCATGCTCATGTGTTTCAACAAGAATAATAATATTTGTCCCTTCTGTTATAGGCCCCAACCCATGACCACTTCTCCATGGATAACCTCTACAGTTCCAACTTACTACACTCAAGTGATCATGTGGGGCCCCTATTTCCTACTTCTTATTTGAGAAACGCTCATTGATTTGAGCTTTCCCATTTTTTATTCATGCCTACTTTCCCTCGTTTCTTGTTGTTTTTACTTTTATCCTTTCCTTCATTTGCTCCTCTTATTGAGCAAAAGTTAGATCATCAATGTAGACACCCTAAATTGGTCAACCAAAATCAACATGGTCAACCAAAGTCAAAAGGGGTCAAATCAATTCAAAATCATGGATTAAATAATAAAGCCATTTAATTAATTAAATCTAAGCTAAAAGGGGGTTAATTAAACTATGTAATTGATTAAATCAATTAGTTATATAGTTTGAATTAAATAAATGCAACCCATTAAAACCCCTTACATGGCTAATTTAATTAATTGTTTAATTTAATTAAATCCTAATTACTTTCAACAAAAGGGGACAAAGAATCAAAGAGCCAATGAGAAGAAGGGATGAAGAGCACATGGATCAATCCAAGGCTTTGCTATCCTAGTCACTCATTTAGGCTTTTCTATCCTCGCCACTCTTTTTGTCATCTTGTCCCCCTATTTGAAACCAATCACTCAACCTTGACCTTGGTTAATCAAACTCACCCCCCTACCCTTGGGAATTCCTATAAGTAGGATGATTTTCTTAGTGTAAGAAGACCAATTCACTTTTAGAGTCATCATTTACATTCAAATTGCATTTGGAATTGGGCATTTAGCATTTAGCATTAAAGAATTCTTGAAGAAGTCTTGTTATAATGGCAAAATCATTCATGATCACATAGAATTTGAGCATAGAATAGGGCATTTCATCTTACTTTGCATCTTAGATCCATATCTTCATCATCATTAGTACAATTCTCATTTTAGGGGTTGTCACTTTAGGATGCTTTGCAGCTGAGAGCATTTGTTTAGTCCTCCTAAATAGAGATCCATGAGATGCTTTTATTGTCAAATTAGCTAACCTAGTTAGATCTTTCAAAGTTTGATTGAAAAGTATGTTAAACTAATGTTTCATGCAGGTTTGTGAGTTGCAGATTTACGAACAACAATCACCTAGATAAGATTGTGTTCCTCTGAGTAGCCCTCTATTTCTAAGGATAATATTTGTATCCTCAAGGTTTCTCAAGATAACCAATATGTGCCTATCCCTTCCTCCATCCAACCTCTTACCTATGATATTTTCTTGTTGAATAGCACCTGTCCACTTCATCTTATCTCTGAGAAAGTCCCTTGCAAGAATATTGGTTCTCTCTTTTTCTCTGAAGTCTTCTAGCCCTTTGACAATGATATTTGCAACCTTGCCTTGTTTGTCTTGTTCTTCCCTTATTTGAATTTTGATTTGTTGTTCGATAATTCCCTTTTGTATATTTTTTGAGTCATTTACCACCTGTGACCAAGATTTGGCTTCTTCAATATGTTCCTTTAATTGTGATTCTTTGGATTCTATGTCTGCCAAAGTTGAATAGATTTCTTTCAATTGAATGGTGTCCACTTGTTTTCCTTTACTCCCTGTAAGTCTCAATTGTTCCAATTCTTGTTTTGTGAATTCAAGTTCTTGTTGTCATATATCCATTTTGATCTGCATGTTCGAGATTTTCTCTTTAAGATTTGTTTTTCTCTTTCTATTTTGCTTGTGTAGTCAATGGCTTTGAATATCTTGTTCTCTTCCTCCTAATTCCTTGCTTCGATAGTTTCCATCCTCTACTTTAATCCATGAGCTCCTACACGTATAGCTCCAAAGACCCCAAAGCGATGTTCTACTTGGGTTATAATAGATTTTATTATCTTTTTTATCTTCCCCACTGTCACCTTTGTTCATTGTACCCATGTCTGGTTGATTCAAATGATTCAAATTTGACTTGATGTTTTCGTTGGTTTCAGCTTATAATTATAATCCTTCACTTCCCCTCTCTTTTTATGTTGTTTGCTTCACATTTGACTGCAAGTCTTATTAGGAATACTGTTCATTCTCGGTAAAATCATTGCAAAACATTTTTTATTTGTTTGCCTAAACTTCTATTTCTATCTGCGCCTTAAAATACCTTTTTATTATTTTGTGTTTACTAGTATGAGTCTATGCCTTGTGCTACCTACTTGTCTAACAAAATATGTCATAACAGATTCCCAAGCCCCTATTAGACTTTCTGAAGTTGTCAGATATTGAGGTGCTGAAGGCCCACCTGCAGTTTGATTATGACCCTCCTGATGTAGGAGGTTCACCATTGGGCCTGTCAGATGGGTTTGACGATACTAGTTAAATCCTACCCCTTTCCGAACATACAAGTGAAGAATATTGTTTTTGGTGGAGAGAAAGGACCTCTTCAGACTGGGTCCATGACATACCATCAATAGGTTTTTATCTGTCTCATCAGGGTTGGTCCCCATAATGTTTAAAATATTGTAGTCAATGTTGGTTTTGTTGTTGTGCATAGTTTTCAATTTTTAGTATTCATGTAGAGGTAAATATTGTAATATTATATGTATCAAGCCTTACAAAGTGCAATTGAAACAAAAGTGGGGAATAGAAAAAGACAAGGGAAAAAGAAACATTAATGGCCCACCTTGCCACTGTCTGGGTCCGACAAAAGCTCAAAAACTGTTGTTGACCCCAAATCCTATTGTTTCCTACCATTGGAAATGAAGGCCCCTTCCCTGATAAAGCTTCCCTCTGTCTGTATTAACTAGTAATAGTAACCAAATACCTGTAACCCTTCGTCTTATCTTCTAACCCTTTGCCTTCATTGCCTCTTCGATGTTAACCCTCCACCTTAATGACTTCTACAGTTTCTTAGAGAATTTCCTCTACTGCTACTTGTTGAATTATGTGAAAATTGCATTGGAATAATCAATGCGTACTTTTCGGTGGTCACATAAAGTGGCTTAAGTTGAACAAATGTTCCTATAGCTTTTCCCACAAATAACTTGCGTACATGACTTTGATAATAGAGGAGGGACGTTGTACGTGTGCACCCTAACTTTGGAGTGTCATGTGGATCTAAAAATTAAAAAAAATTGCAAACATAAAAATTTGGAATTTGGAGAATGTTTCTCACACGCGTGACATGTTGGCATTGAAGGTTGGCGTTGAAGGTGTCCAAATTTGGGCATTTTGGTACACTGACTGATACACTTGGTGTGTTGAAAGATATGTGCGTTGGCCCACCTTGCGAAGTTGACCGTACTGGCATGTAAAACTACAAAGGTGGTTGTGTGGCATTCAATCACGTGGCCACCATTCAAACCAACTTGGGCACATTTTCGAGTTGTTTCCACCCATCACTCTTCCTCGGAGTCACATTAAATGTGCGTCAATTCACCTTACTTCCCCCTCAAGTCTCCCAATTTTTTAGCACAAACGCATTCAATTTGATTATCTTCTCACCATTCAAGCTCACCTTCATTCCTTTGTCTCCCGCATTTTCTCCAGTCGTTGACACCTTGGGTACCAGTAAGTGTTCACTACAAAATTGTTAGTGGTTTGCCTATATATCAGAGCATGGGTCCCACCGTTATCACTCTCAATGAGTTTTACGCAATGACAACACTCCTTGTTATCGACGATTTTGTCAACATGACATTGTTACTTCATGGTTTGGAGGTAAGTTTAATTGAATTAATTTGGTCGTCATGCTTCGGTACAAACCACCTGCATTTTGTAATTGATTCTTCTCATTTTCTACTTGCAGGCTTGCAGAGGAGGGTTCGAAGGCCACGATGTAGAGGAGGATTTTAGGCAGTTTCCATGCAAACTATTCGACCCAAGTGGGGATGAATCCTCACTAAGGCCTCCATTCATCATTTTTTGGCATTTTTTCCTTTTTTTGTTATATTTGTGTCTATCTCTAACTCGAATGTGATATACATTTGTGGGTTGTTCTCTGTATTGTAGTTGATTTTGTGTTTGTTGGTGCTCTTTTGTCAAACTTATTTAGCCTTCATTTGTGTTCAATTAAAAGGTTTGCGTCACTTTTGTTTTTTGTTACTATTAGGGTTTAATATTCATTACTAATATTAAGATTTAATATTATCCACCAATATTAGGGTTTTCATATGAGTATTTCACAACTAATTTGAAGCACTCATATGAAAACCCTAATATTTCTAATCATATGAGTACTTCACATTTAATATTATGGTTTACTACTAACATTATGGTTTGAATACCATTGTTACTACTAGGATTTAAACACTTTTGAATCTCAATCAAATTATGTGAGAAAATTGTTCTTGCAGTTAATTTTAAACCCTAATAATAACATTGAATTTTAACCCTTGATGTTACTTGTGAAACATTAATACTCACAATGAATTGCAAACTATAATGTTAGCGCTTAAACCCTAATATTAATATTATAAATTCCAAATGCATACGTGTTCTAATGATTGAGTTAATACAGTAAAAGTTAATGCACAAAACAATACTTGTTTAATACTTAGCTCGGTAGTTATATTTATCAAAAAAATATGTTTTACATTGATGATTACATCACTTCAAAATTTGCTTCACATTAAAATTAGCAGAATAAACAAAATCAAAACTTTATCTTTCACTAGCGACCTCTCAAACCTGTTACATAAGATCGAATAGTAGCATAATCAACAAAAACATAAACAAAGAGAGCTACCACCACCATTAGCTCACACAACCATCACTTGGCCCTAGAGTCGTCATTGTTGCATCATTTTCCACCTCTTCATGAATCGCAGTTCCAAAATACTCAAGGACATCCCGAGGCCCTCCTCTCTTCTATACTTTTCTCACCAATCTTGGTCATAAATTACTTTCAAACCAGCATACTTTTCCAAAAATTTCACTCTTTAATATCTAAGGAATTCTATGGTCAAATAATTCTCGATTCCACACAGTGATTATTGGCCATTTCTTAATATCTCTCCCATGATTGAAGTAGTCACACAGACTTGGAATTCTCACGTGTCTGTCCACATTTGCAACCACAACATCCAAATCTCCCAAAAAAACATCCTTAAATACCGCCATGCAAAGGCACTTGGAAACTACCTTCGACTCCCTCGACACCAGAGTGGCTGCAAAAAACAATGCAGTATTATCTATGTTCAAGCGATATCGGTGGTTTGTGTGAAGAAACTCCCCACCAAGTATCTTTCTCACTGAATGCACAATGTATCCACACTTGTAAATCATTATTCCTTTCAGCCTATTGTCCATAACTGCCCTAATGAAAGTCACTTGTGGCTTCTCAGATAGTAGATGAATAGGAGAATCCGAGCAAAAAAATAAACAAAGGGAAGGATAATCCAAGACATACAAAGTGCTTCATCAAGGGACAATTTATAGAAGAAAAAAAAATTACATTTCAACCCTCCTCAATATTCGACATGAATCATTAATGCTTTTTTAATGTGAGGACATCTTTAATTTTAAAATATAAATAAATTACCATGCCCTGCCTATGTCACATTAATTATACATCGGGACTCAATTAAGGTTGTGATCCATAATATATTATAAAAAATGTGAAAACTCTCTTTCATGTGTCCAAGTGTCGTGAAATTTAATATATACCTCAATTCTATCATACTTCAATTTGTAGGACGCATGTCTTCTTCACATCTCATTGTTGTTGTTGTGTGTGTGTGTGTGTACTTTTCACATTTGTAAAGTTGTAAACCCTTGTTGTTATACATCGTCAACATTCATTTAAACTCTATGACCCATGTTTCATGAGTAGAGGTTCACAATAAACCATCTCTCATGACAATTAATTGAGCATCCCTAATGTTATACATGGCCCATATGTATATATATACATGTATATATACACTTAGTAATATTAATTTGGAATGTGGTGACGGGTTGCATGTTCTTTAGGAGTGCATCAAGATTGAGGGGACATATTTCAATCCTTTTGAATCCTTCCACAATGTTAGAAATCGTCAATGTTTTTCTTAGCAATTTATTGCCTAGTTATAAAAGTTATGCCCTCTTGATTTCTACATTGGGGTACCTTGGAAGCCACGATGCTCTTTCTGATTTGAAGTATGTTTTGAATGGATAAAACACACACAAATCTAGGGGTTACAATTTGTGGGAGGTGTGAGCTGACAGTGTTCATAGTTCAACACCTAGTATCATTGCCTCATGGATGGTTGTGACTCCAAAATGGCTGCCATGACCATCAAATATGAGCAAGTGCATGTTGGTGGGTGAAACACCACCTAGAACAAATTGCACTAAGTGGTGAAACTAATTGAGGAATAGTTCCTTAGTCATCCACGCATGTATTTGGGCTTCCATGCAAGCACCTGGTTTGCATTTGGTGATGTAGTTCGTTAACCACCTCTGTCCCTTAAATAAGTAGAGGACTGGAATGCTTTTTTCAAAAGCATTTACACAACATAGAATGGTAATCCATTATTAACTCTTAGGTATTATGTATGAAATGCTTCTACTTCCTTTTTTGGCCAATACCCTCGTTGCCCCATTTTTGCTCTCCTAGGCACCAGTTCCATTACAATTCCAAATGCAAGCAGGACCATATCGATTTTTCCAATATGTTTTTGAAAATGTCTCATAGAAAGCAAAGACAACTACCAGTCTGAGGTTGAGTGCCTTGTCTTTTTTGATGCCTTGAGTTGTCAACAATGTCAGCTATGGATGATGGGCCTTAAAGCTAAACCACCAAGACTTACCCGACAACCCGTCCTTGAAAGGGGTGGGTCTACTTTCACAAATTTGAGCAGTAGTTTCCTTCAAGTTGACAATTTCCATTCCATACCCAAATCCTTCCATCTCTTTGCACCATTGAACAATTTGTTCTTCTTCATCAGCCATGAGGATTGTTGGGGGACCTTTCTTGGAGGTGGTAATGGGACCACTCAACTATTTGGATAATGTTTCTATTAGGATGTGCCATTTCTTCGATGCAACCCTTATTGGCATGTCATTTTACTCTACATCTTTCAATGCCCCTTCCATGTCATATTGAGACCATGGCTTCTGTGGCAATGTAACTCTCAACGACCTTGCAACTATAATTACTTCCACTGTTGGTGGATCAACGTGGGAATTTATGACAACTTGTGGAGGGGTTTCAGGATCTGGAGGGAACGTGACTCCTCTTTTATGCTCAGACCACCTTGTGGATGCTCTTTTATTTTAGCATGAGTTATCATTTTGTCTAGTCATGTCTACCTACATTATGTACTATACGTATGTTAGCAGGGCAACAAGAAAATTAAAATTTGACTAGCTTGTAAAGATAATAATGCTTTGGGAATTTGAAGTATGGTATAAAATGAGCCCCAATAAAATGCAAGAAAATAACCATGGAATTTTGTATACTCAGTCTTGTTTAAACGGAAGAAGTATGGTTCCTATTACATAATATTTTTTTTAACCGTGAGGCATGGGTATATGATTGGGTAACTCACTCATACAGATCAAAATTAGGGATGGAAATTGTAACACCTCGGAACATATACAAATTAGTCTAGTAGGGATTCATGTTTGAATCCTTTATCTTCAACCATATGTGGTGGTGGAGTAGGATTAGGTTCTTTCCAAATAATTTGTTGATTATAGACACGACAAGGTATGTTTGGAGACTCATCACTGAAATAACCATAAGGTAGAACATATACCATGGTAAATATCCAATATGGGATTTGTTCATTCACAACCCATCAAACCCTCTATTTCCATGATAAATTCTCAGATATTTCTCAAACCTGTAGACCATAATAAAATATTTGCAAATATGGATGTGTGGATTTGTTCCCCTTTTCCTATTGTGCAATCAGAAAGAAGATGTATCAATAGGCTCAAGTAGGACTTGAGCTCTAAAGTGAGTCAATGATCCTTAAATTATTTGAAAATGAATTATGATGATGATAAGATGATTCATTTTTTTTATTTTTTTTGATCGGTAAAAGGCCGAAGCCCTGTAAATTATTTTATTAATATATATATAATTTTACATTGTGACCCTGCTCGCTGTAGGCGCTGGTAGGAAAGAGCGGGGTTGAGAAAACCTCCAGCCTCGCCCGGGACCATTGGTCCTGTACTAATACAAAATTCCATGGGCATACCCACGACTCGACACAGGCCGAGATTTGTTGTGTACATAATTTACATGGGCATACCCACATCTCGACAAATTTCGAGATTTGATCCTAGATAATACATATTTCAGTGATCTCTCTACTACCCTGTGGATTTCTTAAACACTTACATTTTTACCGTGGGCATACCCACCTTTCTAATGGAATCATAAAATGCCTCTGGTACTGTTCTAGCTCTAAATAATTGCTTTTGCACAATAAGAACTTTGCCTTTCGATGTCTAGATGCATCAGAATCCCATGTGATTTTACGCCTTATTGTTCCTTACTATGGAATTGGGTCTATGAGTTGCTGAAGGCCTTTTCTTCCTGCTACTACTGATTCCTGTAAAATCAAATAAAAAAAAACTTCCATCTACTCTATTTAAACCACAGTCATTGAATTTGAATTTTTGACTCTGTTATTTTCCATATGGAAATATGTGTTATGATATTGAAAAAAAATTGTCTAAATCTATACAAAATTAGTCCCAAGCAGAAAGCTAAGCTAATTTGGAATTGATGATAAAATTATCATTAAAAGAAACCTCGTCAGATAAATTATCCTGGTGTACTGATTTACCTTGATCTAATATTATTTTGGTATGATAGGTTTGAACCTATTTCATGACTAAGATCAAAATAATTCAAGATTTAGATGGATAACAGTAGATAAATAAGTATGTTTGTTTGAATCATTTT
>MU225263.1:408663-430448 GCA_018584345.1 Thuja plicata | reverse complement strand
TGCTATATCTTAGCAATCTTTCAGGTCTTACCACTTTTGCACCCCCGTATCCCATATTCGCATTTGCATATTTTGTTCTTGCAAAGATATGTAGTTGTCTGTCTAGGTTTTTGACAGAGAATACCTTCGACAAATTCAGCTTAGGGCTCTTATAAGGTGTTAAAACCTTGCTGCCTTTTGATTTATGTTTACTTCTTTGCATATTTTGTTCCATAATTTTTGAGCAATCATGGGAGAACTTAACCCTAGAAAAATCCCCAGAAGGGCTTTTTTCCTTTGCCCTAAGAACAGAGTTAGGGATTTCAACCCTAATGCCATCCTCCCCATTTCTGATTTGTTGGTTATTATCATTCTTTACTGATGGGGGGGGCGAATTAGATTTTTCTATCTCAGACTTTTTTACAACAATTTCTTCAGGAGATAGTCTAGAAAATAAAGCATAAAGATCCCAGTCTATGTTTTTGTCTGCTAACCTTTTTTGCTTGGCAATAAAATCTTTCTGATGATCATACGAAGGATGCTCTTGCGGTGGTTTCCTGCACTCCTTCTTCTTATGGCCGTACAGATAACAGTTGAAGTAGTAACTTGAGAATGCTTCCTTTTTAGTCTCCTGCTTTGAATCATCTATCTTCCAAGAAGGTGTTTCCTTAAATTTTGATAAATATTTTTTCCTATTGGGTCGAGGTGGTTCAGAGATAGCATTTTGACAGACCTTGTTCTCCTCAGAGCCTCCATTTTCGTGTGTTTTGTTCCGGTTAGAGTAGGGTTTTTCATTATTCACTGCGTATGAGCTATGTTGAAATAACCCTATGTTTATCTGCCTTCTGAGCCTACTATATTTTCGCTGAATATGCAAAGTTCACATTTTCATGGTATGATAAGATGATTCATAATAGAAGGCTAAATAAGAAAATATAGACAGTTTAAGAAAATACAAATTGATAGAAAACATACAAGAAGCTATAATAACCTGAAACAAGAATCTAAGAATTATATCGACCTGTAAACTGAATTAGAAAATGATATGTTGGTACAAAATTCCTTAGGAATTTTTTTCTTGGGAACAAGAATCCTGGGGCATTCTATACCCAGGCGTTTTCTCTGAACTTAGTTGCAACCTTCCTGACAGATCTTGTACTTTCCAGATCAAGTCCCGACAGTTGCGCCACCTTTAGATATAGGGGTTTACCTTAGTCAAAACCCTCATTGGAGTCAACCTTGAAATTAAATGAAAGAAATGAAAGTGTTTTGTCATATAGTAGAGACTAGATTTGAAAAATAGAATATTTCATACCTTGGCAATGTAAATACTTCATTGAATGTGATCAAATATGTTGATAAAATAACTTTGATTTAACACAAAAACCCAAAAGGAAATCATGAAAGGCAAAACCTTATATGACAGATGTTGCAATTTGCCATAATTCTTGATTGAGAATAAGAAAGAAGATGTATATGTGGTTGTATTTCCTTCCTTAATGGACAACTCATTTACTTGGCCTTCAAAGAAGGAAACAAGCTTGATCCATCAAGAAGAACACCTTGAATGCTTGAGAAGAAGTCTAGATATATAATGTTTGAATTCTTTCTCATGAATGAAAATGCTTGATGATAATATTAATGGATGGATCCAAAATGAGGAGAGATAGGGTGTTTATATACCTCTTGCAAAATCACAGAGGTTATAACTCAACCAGGTTGACTATAAATCCAAATGTCTCACTAAATCACCAAGACGAGACCTTGGTTCCTATTTAGGCCTTCTCTTTGGGGAAAAAATACCTGGGTGTTATTTTCCCAAGAGCGTAATGTCTTAGGTGTTATGTTACACCCAATCAAATCTCATATTGGGACCATAGGTCCTAGACAATTAGGAGATGCCACATTACAGAGTACAACCAGTTCTGAGATTGAGATAGAACACGAAGGCTACAAATTGTAACATAGGGCCTAGGTGAATAAATGAATTATGTTATTGGATGAAAAAATAGAGGATCACACTTATAAATAAGGGCTTAGCTTGATTTTAAACAAGATTGGAATGAAATCCTACTAGTAAAAAAAATTAAGGTGGGTGCTAAACAATCATGAAATTGTACACACATGTCAAGTGCTTACAATTTGCGATGGTACATTTAGCCCCCACTTTAGCAGGAGTATGAGACAACCTCATGCTCAGGGTAAAGGAAATAAGAGAGAAGAAGGGAGAATGAGACAGAAATGATCATGGGAAAATTATAAAGAGATACGACATTGCTAAGTTCAAGGACACAAGTCCCTAAATAAAGGATCTCAACTCGGACAACCATGCACAAGGGCACAAAAAAGAGATGCAAAATACAACAACATAGAACAAAATAAATAGATAGAAAGGGGTTAGTACTAAAAACAAAACTCCTAATCAACTAGCCAAGGATACCTCGATCAAAAATGTCTCAACCAATAGCATAATGTTCACAAAGCTATTGCAAGAGCACAAGTGATCGCATGGAAAGGGCAAGAGTCATCAAGGATGAACAACACTCAATGATATAACCCACTAGAAAATATATGAGGGCATGGAAAGAAGAGAGACAAAACTATGAATCTAACAGTCCATCAAGTCGTGTTATGCTAGGTGATTCATGGGAGAGAAGAGGAGGAAAGAGTAGAAAGGATAGCAAGTTGTATTATGCTAGTTCCATGCATCCCAAAGAGAGAGGGAAGGATAATTGATGGTCTAGCAAGATATGATATGTTAGTCAATTCTACCTTGAAAATTTTGTGCATGGTGCAACTTATGAAATTTTGTGCACGGGGCAACTTGGAAATTTTATGCAGAGGGAAACTTTAAAATGTTGTACACACAACCACTTATAAAATTTTGCGCATAGGGGGGGTTTAAATATTGCGCATGGGGTAGATCATAAAATTTTATGCACAGGATGACTTTAAAATGTTGTGCACGGGGCAACTTATAAAACTTTGTGCATGAAGCGACTTACAGGACCAGTCTTACATAAATCATAGTATCTATGTGGATCCATAAAAGTGACTAGTCAAAGAACCAATTAAAGCCATATAATGTATAGAAGAGGCCATATGTATGCTCCCCTCCTTATGATGGTTACATAGGACTATGGTGGAATAATAAGGAAAAGAGAACAAGGATACCTACTTCCAACAAGGAGATATACTTTAAATCAACAATGTATGCCAAAACCTTATCAAAGAGTGAAAAATCTTGTAAGCCAAGGAATATATATAATTATGAGAGGATGTCTACAAGTGGAAAGAGAAACTTGAAAGGAAGGGATCTTCGGTTACAATACATCTACCTTCAAGAGGAGTTCTTGAACAAAGATAACATCTTCAAGACAGAGAGGGAACGAGAATAAGAATGTACACTTTTTAACCCCCCTATTTCTAGGTAAAGAAGAGAGACAAAACCATGTATCTAATAGTCTATCAAGTCATGTTATGCTAGGTGATCCATGGGAGAGAAGATCAGGAAAGAGTAGAAAAGATAGAAAGTTTTATCATGCTAGTTCCATGCATCCCAAAGAGAGAGGGAAGGAGAATTGATGGTCTAGAAAGATATGATATATGTTAGTCAATTCTACCTTGAAAATTTTGTGCATGGGCAAATTATGATTTTTGTGCACGAGGGAGATTATAGAATTTTGTGCACAAGATGACTTTAAAATGTTGTGCATGGGGTAGCTTATAAAACTTTGTGCATGAAGCGACTTACAAGATCAGTCTTACAGAAAGCATAGTCTCTGTGTGATCCATAAAAGTGACCAATAAAATAACCAATAAAAGATATATAATGTATAGAGGAATCCATATGTATGCTCCCCTCCTTATGATGGTGACATAGGACTATGGTTGAATCATAAGGAAAAGAGATCATGGATACCTACTTCCAACAACAAGGAGATATACTTTAAATCAACAATGTATGCCAAAACCTTAGCAAAGAGTGAAAACTCTTTTAAGCCAAGGAATATATAATCGTGAGAGGATGTCTGCAAGTGGAAAGAGAACCTTGAAAGGAAGGGATCTTTGGTTACAATACATCTACCTTCAAGAGGATTTCTTGAACAAAGATAGCATCTTCAAGACAAAGAGGGAACGAGAAAAAGAATGAACACTTTTTAACCCCCCTTATTGCTAGGTAAGAAAATGATTCTTGATGAAGGATAACATACTTTAAGCCCCCAAGTAATTCTATTGGTTTAGGATGAGCATAGTTTTACAACTAAAGAAGAGGATGTGATCAAGGATACACACCTCTTGCATAAGGGAGAATCCATAATCAACATGAATAGTTTCATATAAGAAAAGAATGTCATATGATAAAAAAAATGTTGCTATACCAAGGAAAGTGGATCCTTAGAAAGGGAAATAAGAAAATATAAGACCTTTCCCCCCAAGGGTGAAGGCAGGGGAAAAGATAACACATTATCAATCCCAACAAATAGATCTTTTATAATAGACATGCACTTTCAAGAAAAAATTGAGTTGTAAACAAGGATATAAATCTCCTAAAAAGGAGAATAACATATTGTAAGACAAACAAATTCATGCAAGAGAGGACATCATATTATAAAATAAACAAATCAAAAAAAGGATAATGGATATTTTGGGAAAGTGGGGAGAAAAACCATACACTCCCTAAGAGGAAGATCGTTTAGAATACACATGTTCAATGAGGCATACAAAAGATTATTAACAAAGATGATGAATCCTTGTGTGAAAAAAAGAATCTCATGCAACAAAGAATGTAATATAAATGACACAAACCCTAAAAGAGATAGAAATAGGTCTCATGAAAGAAGGGAAAAGGATGTCACATTATACAAACCTGGTGGGAAAATCCATTACAAGAGATAAACACTTCCATACAAGGAACAGGTTGTAAATACAGATATCAAACCCCTAAAGGGGAAGATCCTTATTAAAAAAAGTACATGCATGGAAGGACATATCAGTATAAAAGATTCAACCAACAAAGAGATAATGGATCCTTTGAAAGGAGAAATAGAGAAGATAGAGAGAGGCATTGCCCCTCAAGTGGAAGGACAAGGGAAAATACCTATTATGTTGCTTAAAATGAACACCATGCAAAACAAAAAGGACCAAATGATGTAAGCTATTAATATTTCATGATGGAGAAAAACATGATAGGAAAGAGAGATGCTAAGGTATATTTTTTATATCAAGAAAAATAATAATATCTGGTGTTAAGAAAATTAGAGATCTATCCATTAAATCTTGAATAAATTCTCTAAATTCAATACAATAAGAGAGAGAATGTTTATTTATATCATGAAAAGACATTAAAAAATCACCATTAATGGGTATTTGATTCTTTGCAAAATATATAAAAGGAAAATGAATTTTAGTATCATATTAAGTCTCCAAAAGATTATTTCAGCTAAAGCTAAATAGTCATCAAAAGGAGGTGTAGCAATGGATGGTGTTGGTAAAAGAATTTCTGGAGCAGGTTTGCATTGTGATGAAGAAGGATTGGGAGAAGGAAAAGTGGTGGTTTGAGATATAAATCCTAGATCACATCTAGTAACTTGTGTAGGAGGATCTGTAGAGGTTTTTATACCTTTTTTATTAATACCAAGACCTTGTCCATTATAACCTTATTCACTATATTCTCTTTAGGGAGATTAGGATTCTTATCACTATTCGTATCTCCTTTAGGTGGAGAAGAAAAGGTTTATCAAGATCTTCATGTCTACTTAATTTTATTCTTGGAGATAAATCATTAATAAAATTCTTACCATCGTGATTAATAAGAATGCTTTGATAAAAGGAAGATTGTTCAAGGTTGTCTAAAGAGGTGCATAAACTAGCTTCCTTAAGACTATTGATTGAGGTGGGTTAAGGAGGAGAGGATATAGGTCTCACTAAAATGGGATCATTAGGATATTGATCTCTATTCTCATGATTAATAGACACCACAAAAGTAGGATTAAGGTGGTCTATACTATTGTCATCTTTACATTCATCAAAAGACCCATATGTAATCAATATATTCCATGCATTAATGAGAAAACTATATGAAATAGTGATAAAGAACTTAAAACATGTCTTATAAAGAAAAGTATGCAAGAAAACCATGAACGAATATAAACAACATTAAATTCACTCCATGTGATTGATAAAGAGAAGTAAGGAGAAGTGCAACAACATAGGTTATCACACACCAATTTAACTTAGTAAATTCCACGATGAAAAATACCATAGTTAGATCTAAAAATATAATGTATTAGATATAAGCACACCAAGTCTATCTAAAACCAAAATTAGAAGTGAAATATTGTGCATTGGGTTCACCAAAATATACAATAAGACAATATTAGGAAATATAGATGTGTGAATTTGTTCCCCTTTACTTAGTGTGCAATCGGAACAAAGATGTCTCAATAGGCTCAAGTAGAACTTGAGGTCTAAGTGATGCAATGATCCTTCACTAATTTTAAAATGAATGATGATGATGATGATGATAATATGATGCATAATAGAAGACCAGATAAGAAAATATATATACTTTTGGAAAATACCAACTAACAGAAAATAGACAGGAAGTTTTAATGACCCGAAACATGAATAAGTCCTGATAGTTGTGCCACCTGTACGTGCACAAAGAAAAAATAAGGAAGATGGTTGGATAGGGGGGTTTGAATCAATAAAACCCTTGTTTAGAATCAACCTTGGAATTAAATGAAAGAAATAAAAGTGTGTTTTCATATAGCAAAGGCTATATCTGAAAAAAATAGAACATGTCACACCTTGGCAATTTAAATGCTTCTTTGAATGTGATCAAATATGTTGATGCAATTGCTTTAGCCTAACACAAAAACCAAAAAGGAAATCATGAAAGACAAAACCTTATATGATGGATGTTATCATTCACCACAATTCTTGATTGAGAAGAAGAAAGAAGATGTAGACATGGGTGTATTTACTTCCTTGATAGGCAAATCCTTTTCTTGGCCTTCAATGAGGGAAAGAAGCTTGAACCATGGAGAATATTTCCTTGAATGCTTGAGAAGAAGTCTAGATTTAGAATGCTTGAATGCTTTCCTTGATTTCTTGAACTTGAATCTTTTCTCATGAATGTGAATAATTGATAATAATGTTCATGGATGGATAAAAAAATGATGAGAGATAGGGTGTTTTTATACCTCTCACAACATCTCAGGGGTTAAAACTTAAGAAAACCGACAATAAATCCAAATATCCCACTAAATCACTGAGATTTGTACCTTGGTTCTAATTTGGGCTTACTATTTAGGGAAAAAAGTTCCCTACTCATTATGTTCCACCCAATCAGAACTTAGATAGAGACCATAGGTCCCAAATAATTAGGAGATGTCAGATTACAAAGTACAGTCAGTTCCAAGATCAGGATAGAACACAAAGGCCACAAATGGTAACATAGCCTGGCTTAGGCGATTAAATTAATTATGTGATTGAAGGAAAATATATAGGAGCACACTTAGAAATAAGGGCTTACCTTGATTTTTGTAGTATGTAAAATACCTTCATAAGACTACTTTAATCAAATATAAACTAAAATTGTAAAAGATCTATCATATTTAACAAATTTGAATTGAAATACTAAGAACTTCCTATGGTTCTCTAACTAAGAAGACTAAAACTATTCTCTCAACTTGAAAAATCACTCCTAAAGTGACAATCCTTAGTATGAGAATGATGAATTAAGATAAATGATGTGATCTACATGCTTAATTTTATATGAATTTGCAATTACAATACTTAAATGAACTAGGGATGCAATTCAACTATAACGGTGATGTTGTGACAAGATTAAATAACAAAAATGGATTATTTGCACTAAGAATGCATACTATTTATAGGATTTCCCAATGGTAGGGGGTGATTTTGATGTGAGTTGAGTTAACTCATGGTTAGAGGCAAGGTTTGTTGGATTAATCTATGGAAAGGTAAGTGGTGTGAGGGGAGGGGTGAACCAATACTTCTAAAACTTTTAAGTACTATTCTTTACTCTTCACCGAATTGAATATCATTCATAAAAAATTTGAAAAACATGTCAAGTAAATTAGAAAACCATGACAGATAAATCCATGATTTTTGGTCACGCGAAAATCCTTTGTTAAAGGAAAAAACTATGGTGGGGATGGTGCCCACAATCCTTCACTACTGCAGTATAAAGGTTGCTTGATTAGAGCTACAATGCTAGCTACTTTTGATAGCTTACCTTATTAGGATTAGTATACTCGGTTAAGAGTACAAGACTTATTCATTCTACCTTGTTAAAGGATTTTGCAATCTCTCATCTAAGAGATGTACCCAGTTAGAGGATTTACAAAATAAGACTTGTTAGGGCCTACCCATTGAATGGGATTTCTACTCTCCTAACTATTACAAAAACTATTACAAAAATTTATGCAAGTATGCATCAACCATAATGTTGTTCAGACTCTTAATTCTTTGTAAATGCATTACCTAATTCTGCACTTGGTAACTTATCTATTCTGCACCTTAGAGCTTCTACATTCTAACTCCTTTGTCTCTGCCATTATAATTGCTTCTATCCCTACAATATTCACCATCATCTGTCCTCTTCATGTTTTGTTCCTTTTATATGATCTTAAGGTGGTTAACCTAATTTAGATCCTTCTTCTTTTGCGATGGAGTTGAAGCGGTGAAAGGTTGGTTTCATTCCCAACACATTTATTATACATGTATTTCATTAGTTGAGTTGCCTCATGATAATGTGCAATCATGTTATTGCAATCCCAATGTTATACCTATCTTCTATCTTGAATATTGTGAAAGCTTTCGCGCTCGGCATCTAGGTTCAATGTATTCAAATTTGAATTTTTATGTCAGCTCTGGTGTATTCGGTAATGTGATCTGATCTTTCTCGATGACATAATGTCTACTCGGTGACTAACTGTGATTAATGTCTTTGATACTTTGCTTTACCAACTGTCTGCCTTAGTGTATTCTTCCTTTTAATAATTATCTCCATGGATTGTCACGACTTTGACAAAACTAATGACAATAAACTATCTTATAGGAGCATCAAGGTTGAGTTGTGTTTGTTGATGTGTCCCTGATGGAGGGACAAAATTTTTCCATTTAAATATAGTGGTCAAGATAGAAAATCCTTGGAGTGATCCATGTGCTCCCAATCCCCCTTTCCCATTGGTTGAATTGATTTTGTCTTGTAGTTGTTGGTGAGGGAAAATAGGATTTATTTAATTCAAAGATTTAATTAAATTATCCATGTATGGGAATTAGACGGGTTGGATTTAATTAATTCAATGAACTATATTATCAGTTGATTAAATCAATTACATAGTGATTTGATGTTCAAAATTAATCCAAATGGCTTGAATTTAACTAATTAAAGGTTTTGATAATTAATCAATGGTTTTGACTTGATTTATCTCTTTGATTTTCATTGACCAATTTAATGTGTATACAAATGTCCCTCTTTGAAGCAATTCCCGAAGTACGTTGTTTCAAAGAATGTTTGATTCTTGATGTCTTGTTGTATGATATGATGTCTGATTCGCTACTTGATTTGATACCTGATGTTGATTTGATGTCTAATTCATTGTTTAATTTGATGTCTAATGCAAATTTAATTAATTTGATGTAATGATGATTCGTTAATGATACAAAGTTGATATGAGTCCCTGATTAATGATTTAAACTAATTTTGATGCCTCACTGATGATTTTGAAATTTTAATGTTTGATGTTCCTAATTTTGAAAAGTGTTCTGATTAAGATCATTTTGTACCCTAGTGATTTATGGCCCCTCGGGAAAAGGATCAAAATTAATTGTCAAGAAATTTGGTGGAATGTTAGAATTTTAATGATTTTTCAAAAATTTGAGTGAAAGTCCAATTTCGATTCATTTTTCGATAATAAGCTTGTTGAAAAATGTCCCGGTTACAAAAAAAATTGATTAGAAAAGGTTTTTTATTTTAAAAAATGATTAAAAAAATACCCCTCTAAAAGTCTCTTTTAGGGTATCTAAGGATTAAAATTTATTTTTTCCCTACCATTTTCTCATTTTCTCTTCTCATTTTCACCCTCTCAAAGTCATTTTCACTCCTTTGTTTTAGTCATGGTTGTGTCGATTCAGGAGCATAGGTTCGTGCGAGGTCATCAATTTCAACGCCCAACCGACTATGGACCTCTAATATGTATCGCTATCCCTCTTATTTTGTCAATTTTTGTATTTAATAGCTTGTTTTGGGATTTTAGAAGCATGTTTAAATGGTTTATTGAATTTTTTGGAATTTTGATCTGGTAATTGTAAAACAGAAGCTAATGTAGCCATAACATTTGTTGCCTTATTTTCACCTCTTGTAATTTGTTCAAAATTTATCATGACAAAATATTTCTTTAACATCCACCATCTTTTTGTAAGGTATTGACTTTTCATCCTTTGTTTGGTATTCATCATTGATTTGATTGATCACTAATTTGGAATCACCATATATCTATAATTTTGTCACTCTCCATTTCAAAGCCATTTTGATGCCAATTACAAGTGCCTCATACTCTTATATGTTATTTGTGCATGGGAACAAAATTTTGTATGATTTAGGAATGGTGTAACCTTGTGGTATAATAAGGAGTATGCATGCCCCCGATCCATGTTGAGTATATGAACCATCAAAGTATAATGTCCATGTTTTAACTGCAATGTTGAGAATAGTTGCATCTGGGAATTCAACCTATATGGGTTCTTCACTTGATAACGAATCTTTTTCTAACTGGTCTTCTATGACTTTACCTTTGATAGCCTTTCGGTCTACATATTCAATGTCGAAATCACTTATGACCATGACCAATTTAGCCAACCTTCCTATTAGGGATATTTTGCTAAGAAGATATTTGATAGGATCTATCTTAGCAATGAGCTTTATCTTATGTGCTAGCATATAGTTTCATAGTTTTTGGGAAGCAAAAACTACTACTAGGCATGCCCTTTCACTAAAAGTATAATTAAGCTCATATGTTACCAAGGTTATACTAATATAGTATATTGCATTTTCTTTTCTATTTTTCATCTTCTTGTGCTATAAAAACTCCCAATGATCTTTTTGTGGCTGAAATATATAATAGTAAAGGATTTACTGGGCTTGGTGGCAACAAAATCGGTTGATTCATTAGATATTTCTTCAAAAGTGCAAAAGCCTCTTCAAATTGATTATCTCATTTGAATAATATGTCTTTGTATAATAATTTAGTAAAGGAGTGACATTTTTCCTCCAATTGTGAGATAAATATTCTTATTGATTGTATCCTTCATTGTAAAGATCTCAATTGGCTAATATTTCTAGGTGCCCCCATCTCCATAATGGATTTGACTTTTTCGATGTCAACCTCTATACCTTTTATTAAGACAATATAACCAAGTAATTTTCCTGATTGGACTCCAAAATCATATTGTTTTGGATTTAATCTTACATTGAAATTCTCCAATCTTGGGAAAATTTTCTCTAAAATAGGCAAGTGTTCAACTCTTTTATATGATTTTGCTAGTATATCATCTACACAGTCCTCCATGAAAGTATGCATCATATCATGGAATATTGTTGTCATAACTATTTGGTATGTTTCTCTAGCATTTTTGAGTCCAAAGGGCATTACATTCCAATAGAATGTTCCTCAAGCACATGTAAATGCAATTTTATCCTGATCTTCTAGAGCTATCTTTATATGATTGTAGCCACTAAATCCTTCCATAAGTGAAAACATTGAGTGCCCTATTGTCAGATATATTGTTATGTCAATATTTGGTAAAGGGAAGTCATCTTTAGGGAATTATTTGTCTAGATCCCTAAAATCCATGTACACTCTTATGCTTTTATCTAGTTTTTATGCTGGCACTATGTTTGATATCCATTCTGCACAAGCAATGACCCTAATGAAACCATATTCTAAAAACTTCTTCAATTCTTCTTTGACCAATATAGCTAAATAGGGATGCATTTTTCTCAATTTTTTCTTAATTGGCTTAACCCCTAGTACAATATTAAAATGATGCATAATGAGATCTGGGTCTAATCCGGGCATGTCTGCATATGACCATGTAAAGTTCACTTGTATGTCCTTGAAGAATTCAATAAACTCTTGTCTTTCTTCCTTGGTTAAAGACATTGCTAGGTGAATAATCTTTGGTTCTTCTTCATTTCTAGTGTTCATCTTCTCTATTGGTTCTATCAAAATAGTTCATCTCTCTTCATAATGCTCAGGTAAAGTGTCAAATTTCTCATCCTTAAGTGCCACATTTGGGTTTTCACCTTTGAATTTATCATTTATTTTTACTTTTTCATGATCTAGCACTTCCACATAATGGTTTTCACCACTACATATCTACATTTTCTTTTCTTTTTTTATTTATTTTTTTCTAACTAAGAAATTTGACACCTTCCTTACTTGTTGCTTTTTGATATGATTCATTGGTGAAATAAGGTTCAATCACATTTAGATATACAGATAAGGAATGGTCATTTTGGAACATAAGTATGTCATTTGGCTCAAGTTGATCTCAATCAATTAAATTAGGATGGACAAGGGGTAAAGGGTCAATTGGCAAGTTTGGATCCATTAAAGTTAGGTCCATGATTCCATTTGAAGGCTCGTACATTTTATCACTTAAATCGATGCCATGTATTTCATGTAGATGGTCCATAGAGCTAGGATCAAAATTTCCCTCACTAGAGTCCCCTTGAGTTTCTTGTGGGAAAATTGGTTGTAAGTTAAACCTAGAGGTAGGTACCTCCAAGAATGATGATACATAAGGCTCTCTTACCCATTCTTGGCTTGTATTTGGTATTTCTTTTGATGTAGAGGTATAAGAATGGATAACATCAATTTATTTGTCGTGACAAGATTCTTCAGATAATGAATCTCATTCACATTCATTCGAGTCATCCTCACTTTATAAATCTAACTTATTGATTTGTTCATAATGATGAGAATGCTTCTTTTTATTATGACCTTGTTAAGGATACCCTATTCCCGATTTTTTCACTAGACCTCCATGTGGGTTGTATAGGTTCCAATAACCCTTTATCTATTTTACCTAGAGGTCTCATTCCTTGGTATCCCATTTTCTTTATGATTTTATAGCCCTTCCCATATTGATGTGTAGGGATGCTAATGTGTTGAACCCTTTCACTTTAATTTTCCTCTTCTTCATCTTTATATATTCATTTTAGGATTTCATTGTCTTCTTCTTCATTTTGGGATGTGCTAGCCCTTAAAAAATTTTCATTATACCTATGAGGTTTTTAATCTTTTGAATCAAAGGGTTTTCCATGGGATCTAGGAGAAGCAGGCATATCCATCATTGATAAAGAGTATTCTCCTACCCCTTTTTGATGAATTCTGCATTGCTTTTCAAAATTCTTCATCATGATGTCCATCTCTTTATAATGTGTTATTTTTTCTTTCCACTTTTCTAATTTAGAGGTTTGTGATCCCTCTTGAATAGAAGAATTTGGATTTGAGGAACTATGGTTTCCTCCATTTGATTATAGGAAACTAACTATTTCCTTACTTTTGTTGGATGAAGATGAATTAACTTCTTTACTACTTGAGGTAGCATGGTCATCACTTGGATCTTCCTTCTCTTTCTCTTTTAATTTCAAACTTGGACTAGGGATGCCTTATTTTTCTTGCTGCTTGGGTGAACTTAATGTAGAGCCTTCACTATTATGAGGAACAAATGAATCTATCACTAGTTTAACATTATTGCAATATTGAAAGGGGTTCAAATCTCCACTAACACTTATTTCTTTACCCATGTATGGAAAATTTACACATTAATGATAAGTGGAGGGTATTATTTGCATGTTGTGGATTCACGGTCTACCCAACAAAATATTACAAGTCAACTTAAGGTCTAGAACTTGACAAACTGTATCCTTTTGAATACGACCCACTCTTATTGGTAAATTGACCATCCCTTTTTAGGACCTTTCTTCATCATCACAAGCCTTTATATTTATCTTTCTTTTAGCATCAATGGAATTCTCAGAATATCCCAATGCATTGACCAAGTTCAATGCACATGCATTTAGACCGGAACCTCCATCTATTAAGACTCTTTTTCCCTATGCTTTTAGATGAAAAATTCAATATGAAAGGGTAGGTTTTAGGGATGGTGAAAATATATATCATATTTATCATAAAATTAAAGGAAATGGGGAGAAATGAGGTGACCAACCATATTTTGATTTTTTTTTTGCATCCAAGTTATTAGGAACCGTCGTTTCCACTAGAGTTTTCTCCAAAATTTCCTTGTGTAGGTGAAATTTTAATTAATTCCAAGACTGAAATTTGAGTCAGTGTCTTTTGGTGTTGATCAACAAGGTTTTATTGTTTGGATGAGAATGATTAAGGATTAGGTAAGTTTGGTTTAGTGGAAACTCCTAGCAAAGTGATTTTGGAAGCTTGCCCCTAGTCACAACATTAAAAGATTTGTTTTCTTGTTTATTCTTCACCACAACCACATTAATAACATTTTCATAGCTAGAGAGGGATTTGATAGTGTTATCATATTTATGTGCAAAATTATGTCCGTTGTCTCCTCTCTTGTGGTTTTTATTGGAATTGGAAGATTCACCTTTGTCATGATTCAAGAAAGGGGTATTGAATGTCATGTGATCTTGATTATTCTTTGGACGTACCATAAACTTGAATTGTGTCATCATTAATGAGGTCTTGTACCACATTTTTTGAACTGTATACATTCATTATTTTTATGCCTTTTTTATGGTGATATTCACAATGATTGGAATCACTCCACCATGATGGCTTCACTCAAGGTTCATAGGGTCTTGACTCTAGTAAGGTTATAATTTTATTCACAATGAGTTTTCTTAGGGTATTATTAGGTGTCTCTCTTAATGGAATAAACTTTATCCTTGTTGGTGAGGTAAATTGAGACATGAAGTTAGGTTTAGGCTTGTTGTTCCCTTGGTTTTTGTTGAAAGAGTTTTTGTTGTTAACATGATTGTCTTGGGATTGATTGATATTATTAGCTTGACTAGTGGAGCCACTTGAAATATTGAAAGTTTTAGGTTTTAGATTGTGTGACTCCACTAATCCTTAATAAACTAAATTCTTGTTGTTGTTCTTACACCAAAATTTAGGTTTATTGTTAGTGTTTTTGTTTGAAGAATTGTTGTTGAAAGGGGTATTGTTTTTATTTGAAAAACCTTTGTTATCTTTATAATGCTTTAGTTCAACATTTATTACTAAAGCATCTTCTATCTTGATTCCGTTGTCTATGATATTGCAAAAGGTTGGAGGACATTGAAGTTGTAACCTGAATTTCATTATCATGTTCAAGTTGTTTGTGAATATATCCATCTTTTCCTTCTTTGAAACACTTTATGGATATTTAGAAAAGATCCTTCTCCATCTTTATAGAAAAGTCAAAAAGGATTCTCCACTTATTTGCTTGGTATTACATAAGTCCAACATGGTGATTTCACATTCAATGTTATAAGAATATTGATTGACAAATTTAGAAATAATCTCTTCAAAGGTTTTTATACGAGGAGGAAACTTTGAAAACCATTCTATTGTTGTCCCACCAAGGCTTATAGGAAACAACCTCATCAAATAAGTGGGTTCATAGAGGAATTCCATACTTAAGGTGTCAAATTCCCTTATGTGGTCTTGTGGGCCTGTTGTACCCATATACTTGTCATACTTGGGAAATACCATGTTTTGAGGAAAAGGTTTCATGAATTTATTCCTGTCAAATGGGAAAGGGAAAATTGATTCTATTGAAAATTATTTTGGAGAAACCGCTCTCTTCATGTTATCCATTTGTGCTTGTAAAGAATTGAGTTATTGATTCATAGCTTTCAAAGGGGTTTTTTCATCCTCATCTAATGTTAACTTGGACATATCAAAATCATGAGGGAGTTTAACCCCTAGTTGGGCTAAGGTTAGGAAATATCTATATTTATCTCTTTCTAAGATATTTTCCATCCTCCTTACAAAAAAATGGTTTTGGGAAGCCTCACTAACCTTTCCCTTGGTCACTTCTTCATAATTATTTTCCCCAGTGTTGTTAGCCTCATACTATGAATGGCTTTCCATTGGAACTTCTTCTAGTTCTTCCTCTTGATTATTTTATTGAAATGGTTGATGAGGAGAATGAGGTGTCTCATCTAGATAAGGTATTTCTTCTCTAAGAACAATTTCCTCTTCTTGTAAAGACAACTTGATATGATGGGATCTTTTTGAAACTAACATGAAAAGGAATTTAGGATGTTTATTGAAAGGATACCCCCTTGAAAAGAATCATGATATTTAGTAACTTTAGATCTTAAATGCATGTTTTCTTTTCTTTCTTTGATATTGTTTATCATCAAAAATAGAAAGCACAAAGACACATTATTTCTAACCTTTGAAATCTACATTAAAAAGTGTATATTCTCGAATGTTTTAACAAGGCTTTCACAAAAAATACTTCAATAAATCTACCTAAAGTCATTTTTGGTTTAATGTGGCTTGAATATGCAGTAACTTTTAATTGTGTAAACTTTCTCATTATTGGTGAGATAATTTGAGACATGATGTTAGGTTTGGGCTTGTTGTTCCCTTGGTTATTGTTGAAAGAGTTGTTGTTGTAAACATGATTGTTGGGGGATTGATTGATATTATTAGCTTGACTAGTGGATCCACTGGAAATGTTGAAAAGTTTAGGTTTTAGATTGTGTGACGCCACTAATCCTTAATAAACTAAATTCTTGTTATTTTTCTTCAACCAAAATTTAGGTTTATTGTTATTGTTATTGTTTTTATTTTAAGAATTATTGTTGAAATGGGTATTGTTTTTATTCTAAAAACCTTTGTTATCTTTATAGAGATTTATTTCTCCATTTATTACTAAAGTATCTTCTATCTTGATTTCGTTGTCTATGATATTGTCAAAGGTTGGAGGACATTGAATTTGTAACCTGAAGTTCATTATCATGTTAAAGTTGTTTATGAATATATCCATCTTTTACTTCTCTTGCACGCTTCATGGATATTTAGCAAAGATCCTTCTCCATCTTTGAAGAAAACTCAAAAAGGCTTCTCCACTTACTTTCTTGGTATTACATAAGTCCAACATGGTGATTTCACATTCAATGTTGTAAGAATATTGATTGACAAATTTAGAAATAAATTCTTCAAAGGTTTTTATACCAAGAGGTAACTTTAAAAACCATTCTATTATTGTCCCACCAAGGCTTGTAGGAAACAACCTCATCAAATAAGTGGGTTCATGGAGGAATTCCATACTTAAGGTGTCAAATTCTCTTATGTGGTCTTGTGGTTCCATTGTACCCATATACTTGTCATACTTGGTAAATACCATGTTTTGAGGAAAGATTTCATGAGTAGATTCTTGTCAAATGGGAAAGGGCAAATGGATTCTATTGAAAATTATTTTAGAGCAACCACTTTCTTCATGTTATCTATTTGTGCTTGTAAAGAATTGAGTTGTTGATTCATAACTTTCAAAGGGGTGTCTTCATCCTCATCTAATGTTAATTTGGACATATCAAAATCATGAGGGAGTTTAACCCCTAGTTGAGATAAGGTTAGGAAATATCTATCTTTGTCTCTTTCTAAGATACTTTACATCATCCTTACAAACAAATGGTTTTGGGAAGCCTCATTAACCTTTACCTTGGTTACTTCTTCATCATTACTTTCCCCAGTGTTGTTAGCCTCATAATACAAATCAATTTTCATTGGAACTTCTTCTATTTCTTCCTCTTGATTATTGTATTGAAATGTTTGATGAGGAGAATGAGGTGTCTCTTCTAGATAAGGTATTTCTTCTCTAAGAACAATTTCCTCTTCTTGTAAAGACAACTTGATATTATGGGATATTTTCAAAACCAACATGAAAAGGAATTTAGGATGTTTGTTGAAAGGATATCCCCTTGAAAATAATCATGATATTTAGGAACTTTAGATCTCAAAATGGATGTTTTATTTTCTTTCTTTGAAATTGTGTATCATCAAACATAACAATCACAAAGACACATTCTGATGCAAGGCACCTCCTGAAGTTCCTATTTATTTTCTTAAGTGTTTTTAATAAGGTGAATCCTTTGGATCACCCTAGTTTGCGCATGTGTGGGTCTATTGTGTAAGGTGAAGGACCCTAAGGTAAGTTATAAACCTATGGGTTCCTGAAACCTTGTTAGACCATGTTAGCCCCTTTGGTGATTTTTGTGTTTAGTTAGAAGTTTATGTTTTAAGACCTTATGATAGTATCTTGACATGTTTTGGACCTCTCCCACACCCTTGGAGGTTGGTAAGGTTGGAATTTTCTCAAATTAGCAATTTTGTCAAGTTTTGCCAAAAAGTTGTCTTTTTGCAAAATGTTGCATGAGCAACTTTTGCAAAATGTTGCTCGAAGAATGAAAACTCAACTGTAACCGAACACACCAACTTCTTGGAGCATATTTAAAGCCAATATGATGGTATTAGATGTTCTCATTCCTTCTATGAAGGTTAGATTTTACTGTGTACGGAGCTTGATGTTCAGAGAAGGAAATATAAGAGTTTTCTGAGACATTTGGACAGTGTACTGTCTGGTACGGGTTCATCTTTTGGATCCACTTGCAGAACTTTCTGATGATTTGAGGTACTTCACCATTCTAGTTGGTTTTATTTTTTTTTGTGAAGTTTCATAGGATTTAGAGATTTTACTTGCTCATTGTCTAAGAAACTAAGGTTTACTGGGTCTGCTCCAAAGATGTGATCCTAACTTGGGATTTAACCAGTGGATCTACTCGGCCACTTGGGAAATACAAGTTAGGATTTTTCTCTTTAAGATTCCTAAATCTCAGAAGCCCAGTGTTAGTTCTATTATTTTTTAGACAAAGCCCTAGGCTAATTATCTCTATGTAATTAGCTTGGTTCTTTAGTACAGTCACATGCATGTGCAATTTATGATTGGGACGATCAAACCAATGGTGGTACTAGAAAATTTTGGGGTACAGGAAGATATCTAAGCCCTTGTGTTCATTATATGAACCCACCTTAGACCACTTTCTTAGTAATCCAAGCTTAATCTAACTAATTAGGTTGAGCTTTGGAAGAGTTTAGCAGTGCAGGAGTGGAGTGGGGTGCTAACACTTTGAGAGGTTTTAAAAATCCATAAAGGGTATCTAGAAACCTAATCAAATCAATTATCTCCTCCTGTATTTGAAATTTATGCTTGAAAAACCCTCTGGATAGGGCTACAAGGAATTCTAGGCCATTTAGTGTTTGACCACCCTTGGGTATGCAAGACTGAATCCACTGGTGGATTATCTACCCTTGGGGTCTAAACAAAGTCTTCCATTACCTAGGTTTTTTTCCCTAAGCCTCTGGTGAAGTTTTCTACTCTTAGCTTGGTTTAGGCAAAGTGTCCCTAAAGGAGATATTGTAGAAATTGCTATCTTAGCTTGGAGAGCTAAGTTGTGATAGAAGGAGTAAGTTGGCATCTTAGACAAGTCAGTACACACCCTAAGAAGACATATGTAGAGTTGCGGTGTTCAAATTAGAAGTTTTAAGTGATAATAAGGAAAAGGAGCCCATCTAGGTCTTCTAGTAGTGCACTCTGCATCAGGTGGTACCAGAGCCTACTAAGACCTTGGAAGAATTGAAGAATGGGTGATAGAACATAAGAACCTCAAGGAGAGTAATTTCCTACTAGAATTAGAAATGTGGAGTTGGCTAAAATTGTCAGAGAAAAAGTAGCCAAGAATAAGAAGATGGAGGAGGAGATAAACAAGTTGAAGGACCTCCAAATAGAGAAGAAGAAGAAGAAGAAGAAGAAGAAGAAGAAGATACAGAGCAGGATGAGACAAAGAACATACCCGCAAAGCAAGCCAAATTTATTGAAGCTCTTGAGAGAGTTGGAAGGAGAGATCAGAAATCAAATATTCCCATGTTTTGTTGGAAAATGGACCCTGAATAATTCATGGATTGGATAGAAGCTTTGGAGAATTATTATGAATGTGACAATATCTCTGAAAATCAGAAGGTTAAAGTTGCAAAAAAAAAAAATGAAAGGCCTTTCCTTAAGCTGGTGGAATTTTCTACAAAATGAAAGGATAGAGGAAGAAAAGAACCCTATCTCAACATGGAAAAGGATGTTGGTAGAAGTCAAGAAGCAGTTTGTGCCAGAGGACTACGAGATCACCCTCCATAAAAAGTTGCAAAATCTAAGGCATATGGACCTTGATGTGAGTGGATACATTGAAGAGTTTCATAGAATGACCTTGAAGGCCAAAGTCACAGAGAGTGAGAAACACAAGCTTGCAAGGTACCTAAATGGACTAAAATATAGCATTCAAGATGAAATGAGTTTATTCAACCCTGAATCAGTACATAAGTGTTTCCAAATGGTACTGAAAATTGAAGAAACACAAAAGAGAAGAGGAGAACAAAATAATAGAGGCAGAGGTAGGTTCAATGGCATGGGTCCATTCCAAAGAAGTCAAGGGAAGTTTAGTAACCATGAGTCAGAAGGAGAATACAATAATAGAGGCAACTTCAGAGGTAGGAGATCAAACAATAGAGGAAGATTTGGTGGAAACCTAGTGTCTTCACTGGTAAATGTTTTACTTGCAATCAAATTGGACACCAGTCCTTTAGATGTCGTGTAAAGAATGGCATCATCAGTTAAGGAGGGGATAGAATAGTAAAACTCACCCAAGAAGATGACAGTCAAAGTTTATCCTCCTATCATTCTACAACTTCAAGACCTGCAAATCCAAAACAAGGAGAATTCTTGATGATGCAAAGGACACCCTTGAGAGTACCTACTATTGCAGAACTACCTCAGAAGAAGTCATTGTACGGAACAAGCTGCAAGGTGAACAAAAAGGTATGCAAAGTTATAGTTGATTCTGGATCCACTGATAATATTGCATCTAGGGAGTTAGTCACTAAGTTAAAGCTGCATGTGATCCCTCATCCTTTCCCTTATCAAGCTTCTTGGTTGACAAAAGAGAAACAAACTATCATTAATGAACTAGTTTGGGTAGATTTAAAGATAGGGGAGTATACAAATAGAGTTCTATGTGATATCACATAAATGGATTCATGTCATTTGTTATTAGGTAGACCTTGGAAATTTGATGTAGATGCTAATCATGATGGAAAGTCTAATGTCTATACTATAGTTAAGGATGGTGTTGAGTATGTGATGAATCCACTCCCTGACTGTGAAAAAGAAAACCATGTTACTAGCAGTGTCTTACATGTAGGAGATAAAGAGTTCATGAAAGTACTAAAAGAGAGGGATATACCTTGTTATGCATTAGTAGTGAGGCCCAAAAATATATCAGTGACAGAACCAAAGGTCAACGCCCCTACTAGGGATGTAGGCCCCAAAGAGGTCAAAGCCCTATTAGACCAGTATAAGGGTATCATAGCTGAGATTACACTAGAATATTTTCCACCTGAAACAGAAGTGATTCATTGTATAGACTTCATACCAGGGCCACTCTCCCAAACAAAGCAGCATACAAGATGACCCCTGAACAAAACCAAGAGATAACAAGGTAGATTAAAGAATTGTTGTCAAGGTCTCATTAGGAAAAGTGTGAGTCCTTGTGTCATCCCTGTTGTTCCTTTTTCTTGCTGTCATAAAAATATACTCCTCAGAAGTATGACTCTATTTATCCCTGACACTGACCCAGCATAGAGTAGGACAACAGTAACAAGGTCTTGAGACCTCCTGCACTT
>MU225263.1:376775-389236 GCA_018584345.1 Thuja plicata | reverse complement strand
GTAGATGCTAATCATGATGGAAAGTCTAATGTCTATACTATAGTTAAGGATGGTGTTGAGTATGTGATGAATCCACTCCCTGACTGTGAAAAAGAAAACCATGTTACTAGCAGTGTCTTACATGTAGAAGATAAAGAGTTCATGAAGGTACTAAAAGAGAGGGATATACCTTGTTATGCATTAGTAGTGATGCCCAAAAAGATATCAGTGACAGAACCAAAGGTCAAGGCTCCTACTAGGGATGTAGGCCCCAAAGAGGTCAAAGCCCTATTAGACTAGTATAAGGGTATCATAGCTAAGATTACACTAGAATATTTGCCACATGAAAGAGAAGTGAGTCATTGTATAGACTTCATACCAGGGCCACTCTCCCAAACAAAGCAGCATACAAGATGACCCCTAAACAAAACCAAGAGATAGCAAGGTAGATTGAAGAATTGTTATCAAGGTCTAATTAGGAAAAGTGTGAGACCTTGTGTTGTCCCTGCAGTCCTAGCACCCAAGAAAGAAGCCACATGGAGACTATGTATGGATTATAGGGAAATCAAAAGGATAACCATCAAATATAGGTTTCCTATGCCTAGAATAGAGGATTTGATGGATTGTTTAGGGGGTGCAAGCTATTACTCCAAGATAGATATCAAGAGTGGTTACCATCAGATAAGAATTAGAGGTGGAGATGAATGGAAGCTAGCATTTAAGAAAACAAAAGGCCTCTATGAATGGCTTGTGATGCATTTTGGTCTCTCAAATTCTCCAAGCACTTTTATGAGACTAATGAATGAAGTCTTGAAGCCTTTTCTTAATAAATTTGTTGTTGTATACCTTGATGATATTTTGATCTTTAGCAGGAGAAGAGAAGAGCACCTCAAGCATTTGGACATGGTAATGAGAAAACTCCATGAGGAACAATTGAAGATAAATATAGAGAAGCGTGTATTCCTTCAAGAAGAACTTGTGTTCTTAGGCTTTGTGATCTCCAAGAATAGTCTCAAGATGGGCCTTTCCAAATTTGAAGCCATCCTTAATTGGCCACCTCCTACTACTCCTTCATAGGTAAATATTTTCCATGGTTTATGTACCTTTTATAGGAAATTCATCAAAAATTTTAGTGGCATATATGCTCCCATTATCAAAACCATTAAAGGTGGAAGGAAATGCATATTTTCATGGACTAATGAAGATAATGAGTCCTTTGAGTTGCTGAAGAAAAAGATTTCAGAGCAACCTATCTTAGTCCTACCAAATTTTCACAAGGTGTTTAGAGTGGAATGTGATGCAAGCAATAAAGCCATTGGGGGAGTCTTGAGCCAAGAAGGAAGACCAATTGCCTTTTTCAGTGAGAAGCTCAATGAAGTTAAGCAAAAATACTCTACTTATGATCTTGAAATTTATGCAATGGTTCAATCACTTAGGAAATGGAGGCATTATTTGTTGCCCAAGGAATTTTTAGTCTTTACTGATAACCATGCACTTAGTTTGTTGAATAGACATGAGAAACTTAATCACATACATGTGAAATGGATGGAGTTCTTATAGTCATATACATTTTCTATCAAGTATCAGAAAGGGATTGTAAACAAAGTTGTTGATGCTATTATTAGGAGATACCTAACCACCCAAACTATTCAGTTGGAGAGTGTTAGAGTTCAGGTCGTGAAGGATATGTATGTTATGGATGAATATTTCAAAGAGGCTTACCAAATTTGCACTGAGATGACAGACAGATACCACACTGATTTCTAGGTTTATTATGCAGGATGGTCTTCTTTTCAAGGGTAGTTCATTGTGTGTCCCAAAAGGATCCATGAGGGAGAACATTATCAAAGAAAAGCATTGTGGAAGCCTATCTGGTCACTTTGTGGTGGATAAAACATTGGAGTTGGTTAGAAGGTTCTACCACTAGACCAAATTGCAGACAGATGTTAGGAGTTTTGTAGAGAGTTGTTCAGTTTTCCAACAAGCCAAAGGACACACCTCCAATGTAGGGTTGTACACTCCTTTGCCCATCCCTTCAAAACCTTGGGATTCGGTAAGTATGGAATTTGTCCTAGGTCTTCCAAAGACCAAGTCTAGATTTGATAGCATTTATGTTGTAGTTGACAGATTTTCAAAGATGGCACATTTCATACCTTGTAGAACAACTCATGATGCATCTCACATAGCAGGATTATTCTTTAGAGAAGTTGTAAGACTTCATGGACTACCACTATCAATCACATCAGACAGGGATCCCAAGTTTTTAGGGCATTTTTGGAGAAGACCATGGAGAAATATTGGAACAAATGTTTCTCTGTCATCTGCATATCACCCACAGTCTGATGGGCAGACAAAATTCATAAATAGGTCCCTTGGACAACTTTTAAGATGTCTCAAACAAGAACATGGAGCCACTAGGGATACTATCAAAGCACAAGCATAATTCTCATTCAATGATTTAGTCAATAGAAGTACTCATTTAACTCCATTTTAGATTTTATATGGTACTCACTCTAGAGGGGTATTGGAACTCAAAGATATCAAAGACATGGAAAAAAGAAGTGCACTAGAAGAAGACTTTGCTGAAGTGATGAAGAACATCCATGACCAAGTGCAAACCAAATTGCAACATACCACTGAGAAGTACAAAGCACAGGCTGACAAAAAGAGGAGAGACTTATAATTCAAAGTGGGAGATTTGGTGTTGATTCACCTCAAGAAGGAGAGACTACCCAAAGAGAAATACACAAAGCTTATGATGAAAAAGCTTGGCCCTTTCAAGATTCTGAAGAAATCTGGCAAAAATGCCTATAAGATTGATCTACCTTCTCACATTGGTTTATCTTCTATTTTAATGTTGCAGATATCTATGCTTATAAAGGTGTTGTTAGTGCTTATGATCTTGCAGATACTCCAGAGCCTCCTACACTTTAACCGCTCAAGGATGTGCCCCGAGAAACTCCTCCTGAGATTGAAAGCATCCTAGATAAGAGAGTGAACAAGAAAACTAGGAGAGGAATTTAATATGATTACTTAGTCAAATGGAAAACCCAACCCATTGAAGTTTCTACCTGGATGACCCCTAAAGATATTCAGAAGATAGGCTATCCACTTGAAGACCTCCCAACTCAAGAGACTTGAGTTGCTTTTGCCATGGGAAGTATGGTTTAGGGTACCTCCTAAAGTTCCTATTTCTTTTCTTTACTATTTTTAATAAGGTGAATCCTTTGGATCAACCTAGTGTGTCCATTTGTGGGTCTATTGTGTAAGGTGAAGGACCCTAAGGTAAGTTATAAACCTATGGGTTCCTGAAACTTTGTTAGACCATGTTAGTTCCTTTGGTGATTTTTGTGTTTAGTTAAAATTTTATGTTTTATGACCTTAGGATAGGCTCTTGACATGTTTTGGATCTCTTCCACACCCTTGGAGGTTGGTAAGGTTGGCATTTTCTCAAATTAGCAATTTTGTCAAGTTTTGCCAAAAAATTGTCTTTTTTGCAAAATGTTGCTCGAAGAATGAAAAATCAACTGTAACCGACCACACAAAATTCTTAGAGAATTTTTAATGCCAAGATGATGGTATTAGATGTTCTCATGCCTTCTAGGAAGGTTAGAGTTTACTGTGTATGGAGCTTGATGTTCAGAGAAGGAAATAGAAAAGTTTTCTAAGTCATTTGGACAGTGTACAACCTGGTACAGATTCATCTTGTGGATCCACTTGTATAATTTTTTGATGATTGGAGTTACTTCAACATTCTAGTTTGTTTGATTTGTGTTTGTGAAGTTTCATAGGAGTTAGAGATTTTACTTGCTCGCTGTCTAAGAAACCAAGGTTTATTGGGTATGCTCCAAAGATGTGATCCTAACTTGGGATTTAACCAGTGGATCTACTCCTCCACTTGGGAAATACAAGTTAGGATCATGCTCTTTAAGATTCTTAAAGCTTAGAAGCTCAGTGTTAGTTCTATTATTTTTGAGACAAACCCCTAGGCTAATTATCTCTATGTAATTAGCCTGGTTCTTTATTACAGTCACATGCATGTGAAATATATGATTGGGAGGATCAAACCAATGGTGGTTCTAGACCATTTTGGGGTAGAGGAAGCTATTTAATCCCTTGTGTTCATTTTTTGAACCCACCTTAGACCACTTGCTTAGTAATCCAAGCCTAACCTAGTTAATTAGGTTTGTGAGCTTTGCAAGCGTTTAGTGGTGTAGGAGTGGAGTGAAGTGCTAAGGATTTGGGAGGTTTAAAAACTGCATAAAGGGTATCTAGAAACCTAATAAGATCAATTAGATCCTTTTATATTTGAAAGTTATGCTTGAAAAACCCTTTGGATAGGGCTACAAGGAATTCTATGCCATTTAGAGTTTGACCACCCTTGGGTCTGAAAGAATCAATCCATTGGTGGATTCTCTACCCTTGGGTTCTAAAAAAAGTCTTCCATCACCTAGGTTTTTTAGCCTAAGCCTCTGGTGAAATTTTCTACTCTTTAGCTTGGTTTAGGGAAAGTATCCCTAAAGGAGATATTGCAGAGATTGGTATCTTAGCTTGGAGAGATAAGTTGCGGTAGAAGGAGTAAGTTGGAATCTTACACAAGTTAGTACACATCTGAAGAAGACATATGTGGAGTTGAGGTGTTTGAATTAGAAGTTTGAAGTGATAATAAGGAAAAGGAGCCCATCTAGGTCTTCTAGCAGTGCACTCTGCATCACATTCTTTCTGACCTTTAATATCTATATTGAAGTGTAAATTCTTGAATGTCTTAACAACGCCTTCACAAAAAAAATACTTCAATCAATATACTTAAAGTTAATTTTGGTTTAATGTGGTTTGACTATGTAAACTTTGAATGGAGTAAACTTTCTCCTTGTTGGTGAGGTAAATTGAGACATGAAGTTAGGTTTGGGCTTGTTGTTCCCTTGGTTTTTGTTGAAAGAGTTGTTGTTTTAACATGATTGTTGGGGCATTGATTGATATTATTATCTTTACTAGTGGACCCACTTGAAATGTTGAAAGGTTTAGGTTTTAGATTGTGCGACTCCACTAATCCTTAATAAACTAAATTCTTGTTGTTGTTCTTAAACCAAAATTAAGGTTTATTGTTATTGTTTTTGTTTGAAGAATTGTTGTTGAAAGGGGTATTGTTGTTATTTGAAAAAAAAAATTTATCGTTATAGAGCTTTAGTTCTCCATTTATTACTAAAGCATCTTCTATCTTCATTTCGTTGTCTATGATATTGTCAAAGGTTGGAGGACATTGAAGTTGTAACCTAAAGTTCATTATCATGTTCAAGTTTTTTTATGAATATATCCATATTTTCCTTCTCTGGCACACTTCATGGATATTTAGCAAATATCCTTCTCCGTCTTTGTAGAAAACTCAAAAAGGCTTCTCCACTTATTTTCTTGGTATTGCATATGTCCAACATGGTGATTTCACATTCAATGTTGTAAGAATATTGATTGAAAACTTTAGAAATAAATTATTCAAAGGTTTTTATACCAGGAGGTAACTTTGAGAACCATTCTATTGTTGTCCCACAATAGCTTCTAGGAAAAAACCTCATCAAATAAGTGGGTTCATTGAGTAATTCCATACATAAGGTGTCAAATTCCCATATGTGGTCTTGTGCATCTATTGTACCCATATACTTTTCATACTTGGGAAATACCATGTTTTGAGGAAAAGGTTTTGTTATGCCCTGCATACCCATCCCTACATTTTGTGGGCAAAATGTTGGGTCCCCCTTTTTGCTTTTTTCTTTTCCTTGGTTTCTTTTTGTTTCCTTCGTTTCCCTCTGGGCTTTGCTTCCGCGAGGGTTTTTCTCTTTTTCTTCTTGTCTTCTTTTTCCTCCAAGACCCGCTCCCGAAGTGTGTCTATCTTTTCGAGTTGATCGGACCCCAAACTCCGGGATTCTTTGCCATCATATCTTCTTTTATGAGAAAGTGTGGCTGCGTGGAATCCTCGGGCCTGGAGTCTGGAGGTTTTCCTATTCTGGAGTTCGCAGAAGGAAAGTAATATGTTTTTACCCTAAGGGCATAAATAGGATTTACCAGTCACTTTCACACTTACCGCAATCAAAACACCCAGAGCAATTAGAGTGATTCAAAGGAGATTAAGGTGATCAAACAACATTTTTCTCTTTGTGTTTAGTGATTGATTAGCAGCAGTTAACAGTATTGGGTCGTGGTCATTCAAAGGAGAATCATTTGTAGAGCGCCTCTTGTGCTCGATTCCTCTGCATTCCCCGTGTTTCTAGGTAGGTCCTTTGGCTCTCCTTTCTGGTTTTTTCTTTGATTGTTTGTATTCATTCTGGTTTTTTTTTTGCCGTGTTATCGTGTTGGCTTTTATGTTTCTAGTTTCATTTATGTTGTCGCCTTCCATTGGTGGGATGGCTCTGCCAGAGGGTCATCCCCCCTCTATGTGATTGTAAGTTTAGTAAAATGCTTGTACATACTCTGTAGATTTTTTATATACCCTTGTACATTTTGTAAATTGCATGTAAATAGCTGTATATAGCTTGTCCTTCGATCGGCCTGCGAGTTGTGCTTCAGCCCTTGCCATGCTTCGACCCTCTGTAAATGTGTATATTCCATGTATATCCTTCCATTTGTGGTGATCTTGTCACTCTCCCTCACGTCTAAACCAAATCATCAACTCGTCAGAGAGATATTCACCATGGTTTGAACTCGACACCTCACCTGTTCAAGCCATGGCAGTTTTCTCTCTCCTCGGTCATTTCTGTCTTAATGGCAAGATTAATTTCCCATGAATGAGCATTCAAATCCCATCCCATCTGAAATTTACTTCCCCCATGTCATCCCACTCATTTCCATTAAGAGCCTTTACGTCGCCTGTCGCGTGGCCATGTGATGACCCATGTCAGCCAAGTACGACTCATTGTCGGTCACATCGACAAAGGCTAGTTTCTTCAGACTTTGGGTGTTGAGAAGTCCCTAGGTCTTCACCCCATCTATGTCACCTAAACTAATACCCTGGAGCCTCCGAGTGCTGATCAGAATCTGATCCTTGTTAACTTTGATATTCTGGGATTTTTATGCATACTAATACTTTTGGGACAGGTGCAAAATGGTGGTGAATTCCCCAGAGTCCCTAAATTTTTTTTTTTTTATCATATTATGTATTAACGGTTCTCTGGTCTTGCAGGTTGTAGATAGTCTTATCAAATTGTCTGAAGTGATCACTCCTCCTGATAGCCTGGAGCTTCCAAGTACCTCCACTCGGGAAACCATGAAAACTAAGGCCAAAAAGATGCTGGCCAAAGTACCACTAACCTCTAAATACCCGAGGGAGGGTGTTCTCATGGGGTCCAATGTGGATTCCAAGTTGCAGGAAATAACAAATACCGAGCTTGGACTATGGGTTGCAATGTAGGGCTTGGTCCAAGCCATATACCAACAAAGGACCACCGGAGATGATATGGCTAAATACAAGGCTGCCTCCGAAATTATCAAAGCTACAAGTCTTCCCTACTTAGTGCAAGCACTGGATCTGATACTACAACTAGCGATGCTCTACAATGGCCCCACCCAGGTTGTTTTTCTAGCTGATCCTTGGCCACTACACTATCCGGTGCCCATCGTCAATCTAGATGCGGCTACTTTTGCATCGGGGCTGGGGATACCCCTATTCAAGGGAGCCATTTTTCTCTCCTGATCCACGTCGTTGAAGGAGTTTGGGGAAGCTTTCCTTCTCTCCTAAAAACATATCAACACTCACTGGCTAAAGGCCCCGAGAAAGGACTATAAAAAGATGAAGTTGGAGATTCCCTGCGGGGACTTTAAATAATGTATTCAGGCGGGGATTATATTTCTATGCAGGCTCTTTGGAGATCCCCATGCCCAGGAATTTTTGGCATGGATGTATTACTTTCTCTACTGCATCACCACCCGTAGTCAGACCTTCAACTGGGTGGCTATCATCACCAACCATGTGGATGAGCAGCTAAAGAGCATCCTCCAAACTGCAAAGTTCTACATGACATCCTATGTACTATGGGAACCAGCCCAACAGAGACCTACTTTTCAAGGTTTGCAGACAGTGGGCATTATTGGGAATGGGCCTAGCTATTTGGTGCCATGGGATCATTATCCCTAGATCCAGTGGGAACTTATCATCACTAATTTTTGCAGGATAAACAACATTTTCATCTACCACAACATTTTGACACTCACTTGGGACGCTGGGTACCGGTTGTTGCAAGAGGCGATGAACCTAGTGAGTACTTACGACAATTACTTCATTCAATTCCAACAACATACATACATTCGGGTGACCGACTTCTCTGAGAAACCCTACCTACTCCCTAGGTATTGTGAGGATAGGATCATTCTTTTGGAGTTCTACAGGCAAATCCTGGAGCTCCATGCATTCTTTGCCTTGAAAAAGGTTGTATCTATTCCATTCTCGATGGTTTGTGGGAACTATTCTTGTAGTCTCACAATGGCCAAGGAGGCTGACAATGAACTTAAGAGTCTGGGACTAGCGGAATTCCACCACACCAAAAATACTTTTGACCCAGTGGAGAAAATAAGGGAGGCGCTGACCCAGGCATCTGAGCCACATATAAATGATATTGAAGATTTCTAGGCAGATTGGCAAGACAATTTTGATCTCTAGGCCTGACACCACTCCCGAATGTCAAAATGTTTGATGAAAGCCCTCAACCTTCGGGGCTTTCTAATGGATTTCATAGACGATGGGCTTCTGGAGAACCCAATGTATAAAGAGCAGGGGATGAATAAATTGGATCTCCCTTCGGTGGATTGGGGCACCCCGGAGAACTTTACAAATGAGGAGGTATGTCACCCCATTATAGATAATAGTCATAAATATTTTTAGTGGGTATGTCCAACGAGCACCCGAAAAGGCCCAATTGTGCGGAGATCTACTTCGACCTCCAGAGCGGCGGGATCCAGCAAAAGCAAGGGGAAGGAGAAAGAAAGTACCCTAACCCAAGTGCCTCCCAAAGGTCTACTCCCCATGATGGCACAGATACAAGAACAGATGGAGGCATCGAGGCTAACGAGCCAGAAGATAAGTGCCCAGCTTTCCCGCGGCCTCCTCGCAACTCCAGTAGCATCTGCTCGCCCGATGGGATCCCCGTTGTTAGCATCACTAATGAGCAGGTAGGAATTCATGGAGGCAGAGTCTGCAAATATTTTGGATGTCAGGGCCCTATTACATAGAAATAAGAAGTAGAAAGTAAACCCTATTCCAAGCACAGATACGAGCCCCGACATTCCTAATGTTCCCCTAGTAGAAGTCAGTTCAGATTCCCCTGAACTAGATGATATAGCAGAGGTCTCTTCCCTGCACGATGAATTTGATGACATCTTCGGGATGGATGATCTTATGAACTTGCATGGGGAAATAGACCAGGCGGTGGAAGAAATTTCTGCCCAAGAAAAGGAAGAGATCCCCACTGAAAAAGAAGTCCCAGAGAAAGAAGTTGCCACAGAGCAGGAAGTCTAGGAAGAAGCACAAAAGGAGCCTGAGTGAGAGGAAACACCAGTCCAGGTGACCGATAAAGAACCAAGGCAAACGTCAGATGAGAAACTAATGACTGGGGAAATTAGACTTGTGGGATCAACTGTACCCCCAATCCTCATGCTCCAAACGCCTTTGGTTAATCCAGGGGACCAAGCCCCCTGGAGTACATTCGACAAGGTGATCACAACAGACCAAACGCTAAACCTTGGCCAAATACCTCCACCACTTATGGAGGATGTTCCAACAGAGAAGGATATCCCGACAAATGATGTCGAAGAAGAAAAATAATAGTAGGATGAGGGGAGAATCCCCAAGGATATGAATGTCGATTCACTCGATACTGAGAAGGACGGGGAAATCCCCGATGATATAGGTGATGCTAATGTTGGTGGATTGGAGGTCCTGGACATCACAAAAGAGGATGCCAACAGGGCAAAAGACACTGAGGCCCCTAGAGAGAAAGAAAAGGAACAGGAATAGAAACAAGAATAGGAAAAGGAGAAAGAGCCTGATGAATCTGCAGATACCGGGAATGCACCACCAAACCCTGAAGGGAGTCCCAACACCCAGGCGTTGGCAGAAAAACTTTCCCAGCTACCACAATGGCTGGTGGAATCCAAAAAGAGAAAGGCCCAGGCAGTTGCAATAGGTGTTCCACTCTCCCTAGTTGAAATGATGGCTCAAAACATAGAGGCCAAGAAGCCTAAAAAAGCCTAGACAGTCCATACCCTCTGGACTGGTCTAGGAGGAAGCATAGTTGCAACAATTGAAACACCTCCCCTAGATATAGATGCAGCAGCAGTAAGGGTCAAAGATTATATAATAATAGAAGTGCCTCTGGATAGGAGAGACAAGCAGGGAGAATTAGACCTGTTGCAAGAGGAAACTCGGGCAATAGAGGCCCAGTATGATAAACATGCCCAAAAGTTGAAGGAGGAAAGAGAAAAGAACAAGAATCTCCTTGGACTTCTGACAGAACTTACATAGCCCCTGGTTGAGATCCATCCAGAAGCTCACACCTCCAGACTACCGCTTCCACAGGGTGACATGGATATTCTAAGGGCCATGAAGAAGAAGGCCCAGGCTATGGACAGGTGGGTCATCGATCAGATAACGGTCGTAAGGCAATTTTTAGTTGTGTCGCTCCTGGACCTTTACTTGGCTAAAATCTCTTCCTACAAGTAACCAATGCCCTTGTTATATGGGAACCAAATTTGGAGAAGTATGAAGGGTGGAAGACCAGGTTGGACGAATTCATCAACTCTGGAGAAGAGGCCGTCAAAGAGACGAGAATTTTGGGAGAGGAATAATTCAAATTCCTCTGGGCCCAGTACTCCAGACTTGGCCTCAAAATTGAGGTGTGCAAGAAACTAGTCATGGCCCTAAGGGAGAAGGTCACATCTGTCTGGTATCCATTGGACCTATTCAAAGCATTTTTTGTAAGGGTGTCACAAGTTGACCCCTTCACCACCAGAATGTACGCCCCAGAGGACTATGTCCTCAGTAAGTATGCTGAGTTAATAGAGTCCCTGAATCAGTCTATCAGGGACTTCGATGGAGGAAGCTATCAAGAATATCTAAGATGATGCTCTAGGCTCATGACACCATAAAATTAGTAGATGAATTCCGGAACAGGGCCGGAGAAGTTGAGGATAAGTTTGAAGCTGTCTGCGGCCAGTGGAATAGTTTTGGAGGCATTTAAGAACAACAAGGAGAAATAAAATTCTCTAGCTTCCAGGGATTATCACCAGCAGGGTGTATTCTTTTACATTCATTATTCTTTGAGCGTAAGCTCCCAGATTCTGGAGTCCTGGATCTGACAATTTTGTATTAATTCAGTGGCTCATGTTCAGGTTCCCCAGAGCCGACCAGTCACTATCCAATAGTTAATAACGGGGTCAGAAAGTAGGTGATCCTGATAGTGTGTGTCAGATGAAAGGATGGTTCTGATAGATGATCTTCCCAAGGCGCCGCTACAACATTAACTGCCTAGCACATCAAAGACAGTGAGCCGCATATTGCATTAATGAGGCATGTAGCCTCGAACTCCAAAGAGATTGGATTTCTTCTCTTCTCCCTCCAACACTCTTCTCGATGTTGATTCTTCCATGCTCCTCTTCTTGTCTTATTCTTCTGACATGTCAGACCTCGGTCCTCTTTAAGGTGATTGCAAAGTGGTGCAGGTAGTACCGGCTGTGTGTGTGTATTTGGGTACCTGATGAAAACAACACAAACACTCAATAGATCATTGCATTAGTTTAAATGGTTAGTCAAAATGTTAAAAACCACTAATATCGGCCTATTGCCTTCTAACTAGAAAGAGTGTAATCTATAACATTCTAGCCCTCAGAATATGCTATAAATCAGTGACCAATACTATTCTAGCATGAAGGATTTTAAATTAAAAACAAGCTAAAAGATGAAAAAACATGTATTTTAGCTCTAAAAGATGAAACTAGAACAATGAACTAGCATGAGATAATAGATGAAATATGAATCTAATATTAATTCAACAGCATAAAAATGTATTTTTGATCTAAGGTGAAGGCTTATTTGCTCTCAAAATAGGCTTCTATTTATAGAAGAATGGGAGAGAGAGAGAGGGGGGACAAGGTTCATTTATAAATTTGGAGACTCATAAATGAATATGTAAGAGCCATTAATGCCCAAGGCATTAATAAGGCATCGGAGAGACATAAGCTTAAGGTATTCATATTAATGAAGACATTAATGAAGGCCTTAAAGAGGTAAGGGAGGGTGTAAGAGAGTGGCTTGAGAAAATGGACTTTAAGAAAGTCCAGCTTCAGAAAGTGGACTTTCTCGAGTGGGTTGAGTTGTTAAGTATGCCTTAATGGAATGTGACAACATTAGGAGGTGGGTTAGAGTAGAATTTAGGATTAGGATTAGATTAGCATGGGTGAATGGGTTGAGAAGGGTTAGAACCCAGGGTAGAAGTGGTTGAGAT
>MU225263.1:363836-376334 GCA_018584345.1 Thuja plicata | reverse complement strand
AAAGTTTTTGATTTTGACTTCAAAAAGATTGAGAATCCCGTTCTTGGTTGTCAAACGAAATGTTGATGAGATCAGTCTCACACTTGTTTAAACAAAACTGATAGAATTGATTTTGAACTTGGTTGTCATCCAAAGATCAACAAAAGATTTTTAAAATACCAATTTTGAACTTGGTTGTCGTCCGAAAATTGATAATACTGATTTTGAACTTGGTTGTTGTCCGAAAGCCAGTACGAAGCTGCCAGGAGCTTTAAAAATCTTCCAAAATGAGGAAACATAAGATATCCAGCTTATGAGAACCAAAGATTTCTATCCAACAGATCCGACTTAGTCAAGGAAATTGTTATGCCCCTAGTTTGTTTGATAATGAAGTCATTTTGATGTTGTTTCGAGCAAAAATTTAATTGATGATAGTGTGATCATGCCCCCTCGGGAATGAAATTGAAGGAATAAAATCCCTCAGTTGAAGAGAACAGAACACTTGCAAGAAGGGATAGGACAAGAAAGAGTGAAGTAGAGGAAGGTGTGTTTTTTTTTTTTGAAAATAAACACACGATTATCAAGTTAATTATGTGAAAATATGAGTTCAATTTTGTTCCCGATAGATCAAAGATTTTGGGAAGCATGGGTATTAGTAACAAACTTGCATTTTAGATGAATTATAAATAGAAAGGAGTTTGAGCTCAAATCCTTATGTTTTTCTTTCAAAAATGCATCATGCAATCTCTAAATGCAGCTATATGCAGACTCTTTAGGACTTTCTCACTGATTAGAAAATATTGCAACATTTTTATCATCATTGGGCACTTTTGGAATGGATACCATTGAATAGTAAAATCATCACTAATACCCACTGATATTATGATAATATGAATACTATTTTTTATTGGAATGTTGGAAATAGACCTAGGTATCAAGGCATAGAAGCCAGGACATCAAAATAGTCACCTTCCTTTTAATATACCAGTTTTTAATTAAGGCAAGATATTGAACCCGCAATGACCTTGAAAATTCATATCCTTGGGTACATTATGATTCATATACCTTAGTGAGAATCTGGATCAGAAAATAGACAAGGAAATTGTATCAAACTCACCATAGTTTACATATAACAAAGATCGAGATATATGCGGCTATCCACCCATAGTGGTAGCTCTTACCATAAACATCCAAGTTAGGTGAAATTTATAGGTTTATTTGAAACAATCACCATACGCAGAAATCTAAGAAAACATTATGCCCCCAATCTTTGTGACTCTTTGTCTTTGCACAGACGTCATTGAGTAACTAAGAAGACATAATAAATCATAAATTGTGAATCAATCAAATAAAATTCATAATTAATTAGATGCCCCTAGTTGAAAACATCGTCAGGACACTAAATAATCATAATCAAACTAATAGAAAACTGTGTTTTAAGTAGTACTTGTTCATTCATCTGTCAAACATAGTAAAGATCCATCAATCAGAAAATTGTAATACAAGAAATATGGTGTTCCATGTTTGTGCCTTGATAGGATGATTCATTCATGTTTTCAATCCAAAATAGTTGTGTAGGAATGCTATGAATGTCATGTCATGTCCCATGTCGTCAAAAGACACCTTTGTTTTAAGTAAGTGACATTGTTTTGCATGTATCCAGAAACATCGTGTCCATGAGGAAAACCATCCTAGAGAAACCTAGCAACCATGACTGACTATGCTAACAAAGATGCCCCCAGTGCAGAATGACCTATTCCTAAGACGTAAAGATAAACAAATCTCAAGCGAGGATAAGATAGTCATGTAGGAAAATGAAGTCTGCGTATGAGCACAGGCAAAATTAGGAAGGCCTACTATTAGTAGTGCATTGATAGATGGAGCGTAGATCATAAGTGACACCGGATTTCTAGGTTTTCACCACTTGGCAAGATCTTTTTCTTTCTTTTTGCTACCAAGATGCCTGTTTTACCAGGTGCTCATCAAGGCACTTTTCTCTTTTTCAATTTTTTTGCTATTTTTTCTTTTTTTAATGTTTTTGTAGTATCAAGGTGCCTGTTTACCAGGTTTTCACCAAGGATACCTATTTTGTAGGACTTTTTCCACTATTTTTGGATTTCTTTAGGATCAATTTTCTGAATGTTTTTGGTGTTTTGCAAGAACTTTTTGCTGTACAGGCTCTTCTAGCCGAACATTAAGCATAGAAATGCTTCAAATGTAGAGTGTTGATAGGATCAGGAAGAACATCTCCCTCAGGTGTAGCTAACTAATAACCTCTAGTCCCAAAAGTAGCTGTGATAACATAAGGTCCCAGCCAGTTAGGTTCAAACTTCCCTTTCTTCTCTCTGTTAGGCTGGTTTTTAGGATTCTCTTTTAGGACAAGGTCCCCCACTTCAAACTTGTGTGGTTTAACCTTCTTGTTGTAACCTTTGGACATCCTTTCTTGGTACACTTTGAGGTGGTCGAATGCCTGTTGTCTGCGCTTATCCAGTAGGTCCAGAGAATTTATCTGATCAATGCGATACTGTTCATCAGTAACTAGTCCTTGTAGAGAGATTCGCAAAGATGGGATTTCAACCTCAATAGGTAGTACTGCCTCAGTGCCATAGACTAGAGCAAATGACGTGGCTCCAGTTGGTGTTCTGATGCTTGTTCTGTAGGCCCATAGTACCAGATTTAGTTGTAAATGCCAGTCTTTGCCAGACTTGCTCACAGTTCTATGTAGGATTTTGAGAATGTTTTTGTTTGATGCCTCAGCCTGTCCATTACCTTGAGGATAATAGACTGAAGAGCAATGTTGAATAATGTGAAACTTTTCACAGAGGTCATCAATGTCTTGGTTTTTAAATTGGCCCCCATTGTTTGTCACAATTGAAGAGGGTATCCCATATCTGCAAATAATGTAGTTTAAAATGAACATAGCCACCTGTTTGCTAGTGGCTTTGATTAGCGGCACGGCTTCGACCCACTTTGTGAAATACTCAGTGGCCGTAATGATGAATTTGTGTCCATTTGAAGAGTTGGGATATATCTGTCCAACCAAGTCAAAGGCCCATTGCTGGAATGGCCAATGTGTTATGAAAGGTATCGGTTCTCTGGCAGGAGCATGGATGAGGTTTCCATGTGTTTGGCATTTAAGACATGCTTTGGAAAATTGAATAGCATCTTTCTCCATGGTAGGCCAATAATAACCTACTCTGAGCAGTTTCTTAGCTAATGAAAAGCCATTCAAGTGTGATCCACATATACCTTCATGCACGTCTTTTAAAGCTAGATCAGACTCTTCTAGTTCTAAAGATCAAAGAAGTGTACCGTTGAGACTACGTCGATATAGGTTGTTAGTTATGAGGATGTAACACAATGTTGTCCTAATCAGGGATCATTTCTCATTTCTAGATAGATTGGCGGGAATAGTTTGGTCTGAAAGATAGGCAATAATACTAGTATATCGGGATTGATCGGGAGTATTTAAGGCACATATTACTTGGTATTTTGGATTGGAAAAGGTGAGATAGGATATTTCTTCCACCAAGAAGTCATAGAAGAATTGATGTTCCTCCAGTTGTAACATGGACGCCAAGGTAGCCATAGCATCTGCAACTTTATTCTCTAATCTTGGTATCTGCTAAAAGGTGACGAAGATAAATTATTTCTTCAAATCATCAACTAGTTATTTTTCTGGCATCAATTTTTCATCTCTTGTTTTATATTCCCCGTTGATTTGATTGATAACTAGTTGGGAGTCACCATATATGTGTAGCTCAATGATCTTCCAATCTATGGCGAGTTTGAGGCTGTTGACCAATGCTTCATATTCTGAGATATTATTGGTGCATGGAAACATTAATTTGCACGATTTGGGAATCTTATATCCTTGTGGAGTAATGAAGAGAACCCCAGCTCCAGATCCTTGTTGAGTAAATGACCCATCAAAGTACATCTTCCATGAGTGTTCGGTGAGATGCATGATTGTTTCATCAAGAATTCAATTAGCAATGGTGCATCATCCTGGAGCGGTGAATCAACCATTTGATCTGCAAGTACTTGTCCTTTGATAGCCCTTTGTTCAACATACTCAATGTCAAACTCACTTAGAATGAGGACCCATTTTGCCAAATGGCCTGTTAATGCTGTTCTGCTTAAAAGATACTTCAGAGGATCGATCTTAGCTATGAGCTTGACTATGTGTGAGAGCATGCAGTGTCTTAATTTTTGTGATGCAAAGACAACTGCTAAGCATGCTTTCTCAATAAGGCTATAATTGAGCTCATAAGTGACTAGAGTTCTAATAATATAGTAGATAGCTCACTCTTTCTTTGTTTCATCCTCTTGTGCTAGTAATACTCCTAGTGATGTAGCTGTAGCTGAAATATATAGGAGCAAAGGTTTTCCATGAATAGGTGCCATAAGAATTGGTGGTGAAGCCAGGTACGCCTTTAATTCTTTGAAGTTGGTTTCACAGTGTTCATCCCAGTCGAATGTAACCCCTTTATGTAGTAGCTTAGTAAAGGGTTGCGCCTTATCTGCAAGTTGGGACATAAATCTCCTGATAGACTAGAGTCTCCCTTGTAGTGTCCTCATTTGACTGATATTACAAGGAGGAGTCATTTCTAGAATAGCTTTTACTTTTGCCAGATCTACCTCGATCCCTTTTGCCGATACTATGAATCCTAGGAGCTTCCCTGATTGAACCCCAAAGGCACACTTCTTTGGATTGAGCCTGAGTTGGAATTGCTCCATTCGATCCAATATTTTTCCTAAATCTACAATATGAGTGCCTCTTTCTTTGGATTTAGCCAGTGTGTCATCGACATAGTCTTCCATGTTTTTATGCATCATGTCATGGAATATGGTTGTCATGGCTCTTTGATATGTCACTCCAGCATTCTTTAGCCCAAATGGCATGACGTTCCAGCAAAATGTGCCCCATGCACATGTAAATGTGGTTTTCTCTTGATCCTCAGGGGAAATCTTGATTTCATTATAACCCGAGAATCCATCCATTAAGGAATACATCTGGTAGCCAGCTGTAAGGTCTATAATCATGTCAATATTTGGTAGAGGGAAATCATCCTTCAGACATGCTTTGTTGAGATCTCTGAAGTCTGTGCAGATTCTAATAGATTTATCAGTTTTAGAAACAGGGACCACATTGGAGATCTAGGTTGCATAGGCAATGACGCGAATGAATCCAGCTTTTAACAACTTTTCTAATTCTAGTTTCACCAGTAATGCAACATGAGGATGCATCTTTCTAAGTTTTTTTTTCACAGGCTTGGTCCCAGGAGCTATAGATAAGTGATGCATAATGAGATTGGGATCTAGTCCTGGCATATCCGCGTAGGACCAGGCAAAGTTGATCTTTTTCTCCTTCAGGAATTCTGTGAATTGTACCTTTTCTTCTTCTGATAGGGATTGTGCTAGATGAACTATCTGAGGATCTTCAACAGTGCCCAAGTTCACTGGTTGTGTTGGTTCAATTAATACTGAAGATCTTTCCTGAAAATGTTCAGGGAGGATATCAAGAGTCTCATCCTTTGGTGCCTCAGAGAGGTTTTCACCATCAGATAAGTCTTCTTTTTTTACTATTTTGGAATCTGATACTGCCACAGAGTGGTTTTCACCATCAGTCCACTTTTTCTTTTTCTTTTTCAATTTGTGACTAAGAAACTTGGTATCTTCCTGTGACATGTTCTCACTCCTTGCATTGGTGGAAGAAGTGTGAGGTTCACAAGCATTAAGGTAACAAGCCAGGGAGTGTTTATTGGAAAAGTTGAGCATCGGTGTAGGATCTGTTTCAGTCTAATCGATGAGGTCTGGAAGTACCAATTTTAGGGAGTTAGATTCTGAGAAGGACAGCATCGTGTTAGCATCAAAACTATTAACCGATATGACACGGTCTGTTAAGTTAATATCTTCGATGTTTAGGTCAATAAGAGTGAGATTGTTGTTAAAAGGGTCATTATCAGACATATATGGATCGAACTCTAGCGACTCATCAGTAGATAACTCGTCATCATTTCTTTGTAAAAGGAGGCTTCTTTCTTGTAGCCTATGAAATTCTCATAGAGTTATGTATTCGCCAGTGTCTCCGTTTATGATTGGAGGAAGGAACTCTTCTTCTGCTTCAGGAGGATCAGTGCCATTGAAAGGGATGTTAGGTCACCCACTAGGAGCTACAGGAGCTAAAAACATGTGAATCATGTCTATCCCAATTTCTTCAGAAGCAATAGATAACCGGTCATACTCATATTCATGAGAGTCTATGACATCATCATCAGATCTATTCAAATATTCAGCAATGTTTATTTGATGGACTCGGTTAGCTTCTTGTAGATCAAAGTGAGGTAGATCTAGGACATGTGTAATAGTGACCAATTGCCCCCAGTTAGGATGTGAATTCTGTGGCCGGGGTTCCTCTTGAGTGATAGTAGCTACGGTGTCTCCTACCTCTTGAATGGGTGGTTGTTCTAGCAAAGGAGTATGAAGATCCTGTGGTACCTCAAAACTAGGTACATAGCGTTCTCCTTGATATTATGGATTCTCTGTACCAATATGTAGCAATCTCTCATAAAGCCATGGGTCTGAGACTATTTCATCTATTTTATCACTCTCTGCTTCAGAACGGGGACTCTTCTTGGAAGTAGGTTTGTTAGTTTGAGTATTAAAGCCCAATCCTATTTTATCTCTATTAAGGCGGAACTCCATGGGTATAGGTTCAATGATCCCTCATCCTGTGTCATTTAGAGGTCCTTTTCCTTTGTATCCCATTTGTTTGAGGAAATCATATCCCTTTCGATACTGTTCTGTGGATATCTTTACATTTTTGACCTCAGAGTCTACTGGTTCTCCTTTGTAAAGCCATTTTAAGACTGCCTGCTCTTCTATGTTATCTGAAGAAGACGTGGATGCCTTTATCATACCAGTAGCCTTGTGTACTTCTAGTTCCTGTACTGCAAGAGGTGTGAATGTTGATGATGGTTTTCCGTAGGATCTTGGTGATACTGGAAGCTCTATCAGGGAGGGATTTAGGTCCAACTTGTATTCTCCCATACCTATTTCTTGAAGTTTCAATGTTTTGCTAAAGCCTTTCATGACCATGTCCTTTGTAGTTTTAGGAGTAACTGCATCCATAGCCTCCTTGTTGTGGGGGATCATGCTACCTGCTTTAATATTGTTGCAAGCGTAGTTGGCATCCACAGGAATTGTCACCTCTATTCCATTATGTGGGAATTTGATGCATTGATGATAGGTGGATGGTACAGCTTGCATCTCATGGATCCATGGTCTCCCTACTAGAATGTTGTAGGCTAGTGGTATATCCAGAACTTGACATGTAACATCTCTTTCAATTGGTCCAACTTTGATGGGTAGACAAATAATACCTCGGGAGGATCTTTCTTCCTCATCATATGCTTTGATGGTTATTTTATTTTTTGAGTCAATTGTTTTCTCTGAGAGGCCTAGCCTCCTGACAAGATCTAGTGTATAGATATTTAATCCAGCACCTCCATCTATAAATATGCGCCTAACATGGGATTTATGAATAAGAACTTCGATATGGAGGGGTTGATTGTGTGGATGGGTTAATGACTTGTCATCTTCTTCAGAGAAGGAGAGATAGTGTGGCGCTGAAATATGATTGACCATTGCTTGGAATTTTTTTATGTCTATATCCTTTGGAACATTAGCAATGTGTAGAGCTTGTTCTAGGATTTCTCTATGCATAGTGGATATTTTGAGTAATTTGAAGATGGAAATTTTGGCAGCAGTTCTTTGCAATTGATCCACCGAGTCATATTTCGCTCCAGGGATAGTGACCACATGTTTTGCTCCTAGTTTAGGTATAGTGATAATAGGAACCTTGGGTGTAGATGTCTGTTTTGGAGGCCCCTTGATCATAACCTATGCTTGGCTCTGGGTTACAGCGTTTGTGGAGGACGAGGCTCCTTTGATGGTGACCATGTTGATAGATTCATTTTTAATGTTGAGCATATTGATCACATTGTCATTCTTGGAATAGGTGTAATTTACCTCATTACGTTTCCCTTTGGATGTTTCTCCTTGATTGTAATTGGGAAATGGTTTATTAAATGCTGTGTGATCTTAATTCGTAGTGTGTCCATCCACCTTAATCTTACCCCCTTCAATGAGGTCCTGGATAACATGTTTGAGCTTTAGACAATTATTTGTCTTGTGTCCCTTGTTTTTGTAGAAGACACAGTAAGAGTTATCATCCCACCATCTAGGTTTGACAATTGGTTCCCAAGGTTTAGAATCAGGAATCGTAAGGACTTTGTTATCCACCAATGTTTTTAAGATGGTTTCAAGAGGTTCTCCCAAAGGCGTGAATGTTCTTTGGGGTTTTGAATTCCACGTTCGTCCCTTGTCATTATCATTGTTGGCTTTGGGAATGGGAGGTGTTATTTTAGCCTCCTTGCTTGCTTGCATACCATTGGTAAGATTGAATGCTTCGGTTTTAGAATTAATGTTGGAAGCGTCAACCACTCTGTCATTAACAACATTTTTATTTTTCTTCCACCATTTAGGTTTGGAGTTGGAGCTACTGCCTTTGTTTTTGTTTTGAAGGGTAATCTCCCCCTTTTTGACCATGACTTCTTCGATATGGAGAGCATTCTTAATCATCCTATCAAAGCTAGGAGAATCTTGCATTTGTAGAGCATAGCTCAATTCAGGTATGAGATTATTAACAAAGATCTCCATCTTTTTCGTCTCAGGGCTGACTCTTGAATATCGTGCAAAGATCTTCCTCCATCTTTGTAGGAAGTGTGTAAAGGATTCTCTTATTTTCTGCTTGGTATTACATAGATCCATCATGGTGACATCATGTTGGATGTTGTAGGAGTAATTTTGAATGAACTGTTGCATCAATTCTTCAAATGTTTTGACTTTGGGATTCAACTTTGAAAACCACTCCATGGCGTTTCCTCCCAAACTTCCTGGAAACAGTCGCATGAGGTAAGTGGGTTCATGCATATACTCAATGCTAAGAGCACAAAATTCTCTCACATGGTCATGTGGATCAGTTTCCCCAGTGTATTTATCATATTTTGGTCTTTCCACATTAGGAGGAAACAGAACCATTGTGATACTCTTATTGAAAGGAAATGGACAAATGGCGTCCAAAGAGTATTTTGTTTTGGGTTTGTCTTTCTCTTGCTTGAGGTTTGTGAGCTCAGTTTGCATTTGATTGAGCTATTTAGTAAGGATGGATATGGGGTTCGGTAGCTCCTTTTCTTTGAGATCATTTACATCGTAATCCTGGGGTAATTTGACACCCGTGGATGCTAAATGGAGGAAGTATTTTTCCTTGTCATCTCCAATTATTTGTTTCAATAGTTTGTGGACTCTTTTTCTTTGTTTTAGCTTCTCATATTCATCTTCAAGGATTTCTTCATCAATATCTGACCTAAACGGATTATGTTCAAACCTGGGTCTTTCTTCCTCTTCCATGTCTATGGATTGTGTTTGTTTTCCATCATCATAACCCTCAAAGGCCTTACTCCAATCGTTAGTGTTGCTACCCATTTGAGGTGAATCAAGATCGAATAGGGAATTGTGAGAAGTTTCTCCTTGGAAGTGTGATGTTTTAAGAGGTACTTTGGATCCTTCGGTTGTGTACTTGTTGCATCTTGTGTTAACCATGGAGTTTGTTTCTCAACTTTGTCAACATTTCCCAATAGTACTAGCAAGGATTCCAGATCGTTCAAGTGGGTGTGTCTAGGTAGAAGTAACTATTTGTTTGCTTGGTGGATATAAATGATTCCAGCATCAGAGGGTTAGAATGCCCTGATAGTGAGCTGGGAACCAAGTTTTTTGATAGAGAATGGGTAGACCACACGTATTGAACTGATCGTGAAAGACTGACTGAGCATGCAAGGTAGACGTTTCGAAAGTGTTTGAAAATAACAGTAGGGAGACCAGAAGAGACAACAAGGACCAGATAAAGAGAAAAAAGGGTACCTAAAACAACTAAGACCTCCTAGAAAAAGCTACTAGAAATGCCCACTGCCTAGGATGCGAGCTCCCAGATACGAGCCCTTGACAGAACCAGATGTAATCCTAAACCCTGGATACGATCCTAGAAAACTGAATACGACTATATTCTTGACCAGATACGATCATATGCACCATATACGATCCTAAATACAGGATACAACTTAAGAAATCTTGGGTGCGATCTTATGATGGACTTGTCTGTTTTGGTCCATTTTGAAAAATTTGCGTTTTGAGGAACGTGAATCTGTTTGTCTCCAAATTGCATCAAGAGGTATTTGTCGGACGTGAAAGAAACTTGTACTCTAGGGTATGAAATTTATTGATTGTTATGAGGAGCTTATCTTTTTAATGATCTTTCTGACACGTCAAACAATTTTTCATTGTTAAAAGGGGTGGATCAAAACACACATCTTTTTCCTATTCTCGAGGTGGAGGATGAAAATCATTTGCTTGTTGACTTAGGCACACACTCAAATGCTAATCAGAATACAACCATCACCAAGCATGTAATGGCTCCAGTCATGATGCTATATTATCCGACTCCAAATGCAAGTGAGGGCACGATATGATGAGTGTCTTGGGGCAATTACTTTTTACCTTGCACAAAGATTATCACCCTTTCGGGGATGAATTAGGAATTTTTTCAGTTGAATGTGTTGTAGATTATTGGGCAATCTGTTCGAAACTGTCCCCCATAGAATTTCACAAGGAAAAATTGAGGTGTATAGCCCTATGAGTACCTGAATATATATAGTCTCACAAGCAAGATTCAAGCGGCTCCGCTCTATATATACATTGACATGTTCAAGGAATGATGTCAAAATTCCAAGAACAAAACCAGTTCCATCTTTCGAGGCTTTGGCCTACAAGGAACCAACTATTTATAGTGAGTTGGAAGTGTTGGCGTAAGACCTTTCCTCACTTGGGTCATTCCCAAGAGATTTTTTCCTCAACTGGTAGGCCCAATACTGTTAAAAGAACAGTAACCAGGATTGGCGAGCTTAGGAGTTCTAGATTTCTGATTCTTCAAAAGAAGAAGAGCATACTCTCCTAGTCCATGTCGTTTTCTCCTCAAACACTCAAAATAATGTTCTTTCCCTCAAGCTATGTTGAGCTTGATTTAAGTGTTCCTATTTTAATGAAAACAGGATGCTTGAAAGGGAAATTTGCCTTGTTCAATTAACCACAAAAATTTAGTGAGTTTGTGTTGTTCAATTTCTGATCCAAAAGCAATTAAATAATGTGTTTGTTCATTGAGCCCACATATTTAGTGCTTTGTTTGTTCAATTACTTTTCCAAATCAATTAAATAGTTTTGTTTGTGGTTCAGTTACTCCCAATTTCGTCACAAATGATAAGACAACATCTGATTTTCTGATTTTCCTCAAGAGGAAAAGAGCATAATATCTAGTTGTTTATCAAGTGGGAAGAAATGGTTTTAAGTTGTGAAAATAGGGAAATAGAAGTCAAGACGAAAGGGGTTTGGTAACCTGCGAAAACCACGTTAGTATTTTGCTAATCCAACTCCATGAAACTTGTCAAAAGGTACCTGAAAACACTTGTTAGGCTGCAAAACATAGAAAGCACAATTTGTTAAACTTGTTAGGATTAGATAAATCAAATGGGCAAGCTTCAAAACCAGATGCGATGCAGTATCCGAGATGTGATCCTATTCTCTGGATACAAGCCCTTGCTGACCAAATGCGATTGAAAACCAGATACGATCTAGGAAATCTCGAATGCGATCTGAAAATTACGCGGTGCGATGGCGTATCCGGGATGCGATCCTGCAATATTATATGTGATTATGTGTCTGATTCCTGAGTCTGCAAATTGCCAAAAAAGTGTTAGAAGACGAGGCTAAAATGAAAAATGAGCCCAATGGTGGGTGTCAGAAATGTGTGTGTGTATTTGGGTACCTGATGAAAACAACACAAATACTCAATAGGTCATTGCATTAGTTCAAATGGTTAGTCAAAATGTTAAAAACCACTAATATCGGCCTATTACCTTCTAACTAGAAAGAGTGTAATTTATAACATACTAGCCCTCAGAATATGCTATAAATTAGTGACCAATACTATTCTAGCATGAAGGATTTTAAATTAAAAATAAGCTAAAAGATGAAAAAGCATGTATTTTAGCTCTAAAAGATGAAACTAGAACAATGAACTAGCATGAAATAATAGATGGAATATGAATCTAATATTAATTCAACAGCATAACAATGTATTTTTGATCTAAGGTGAAGACTTATTTACTCTCAAAATAGGCTTCTATTTATAGAAGAATGGGAGAGAGAGAGGGGGGACAAGGTTCATTTATGAATTTGGAGACTCATAAATGAATATGTAAGAGCCATTAATGCCCAAAGCATTAATAAGGCATGGGAGAGACATAGGCTTAAGGTCTTCATATTAATGAAGGCCTTAAAGAGGTAAGGGAGGATGTAAGAGAGTGGCTTGAGAAAATGGACTTTAAGAAAGTCCAGCTTGAGAAA
>MU225263.1:332095-346887 GCA_018584345.1 Thuja plicata | reverse complement strand
AAATAGGGAGTGATAAAATAGATGAGATAATATTGGAACCATGGCCTTATGAGAGGTTACTACATATTGGTACAGAGAATCATGAATATCAAGGAGAACGCTATGTACCTAGCTTTGAGGTGCCACAGGATCTTCACACTCCTTTACTAGCGCAACCTCCCATTCAAGAGGTAGGAGACACCATAGCAAAAATCACTCAAGAGGAACCCCAGCCACAAAATCTACATCCTAACTGGGGGAAATTGGTCACAATTTCACATGTCCTCGATCTACCTCACTTTGATCTACATGCAGCTAACCGATTCCATCAAATAAACATTGTTGAATATTTAAACTGATCTGATGATGATGTCGCAGACTCTCATGACTATGAGTGGGATCAGCTATCTATTGCCTCTGAGGATATTGGAATAGATACGATTCACATGTTTGCAGCTTCCTCAGCTCCTAGTAAATGACCAAACACTCCTTTCAATGATACTTATCATCCTGAAGTAGAAGAAGAGTTCCTTCCCCTGATAATTGATGGAGACACTGGTGAATACAGAAGTCTACAATAATTTCATAGGCTAGAAGCAAGAAGCCTCCTTTTACAAAGGGATGATGATGAGATTTCTACTGATGAGTCACTAGAGTTCGATCCATATATAACTGAAAATGACCCTTTTAACAATGATCTTACTCTTATTGATCTAAATATCGAAGAAATTAACTTAACAGATCATGTCATGTTGGTTAACAGTCTTGATGCTAACATGATGTTGTCCTTCCTAGAATCTGACTCCCTAAAATTGGTACTTCCAAACCTAATTGATTGGACTGAAACAGATCCTACTCCTATCCTCGACTTTCCCAATGACCACTCCCTATCTTGTTATCTTAATGCTTGTGAACCTTACCCTTCTTCCACCAATGTAAGGAGCGAGAACATGTCACAGGAGGATATCAAGTTTCTTAGTCACAAACTGAAAAATAAAAAGAAAAAGCAGACTAATGGTGAAAACCACTCTATGGCAGTATCAGAACCCAAAATAGTAAAGAAAAAAGATGTATCCCATGGTGAAAACCTCTTAGAGGCACCAAAGGATGAGACTCTTAATATCCTCCCTGAACACTTTCAGGAGAGCTCTTCAGTATTGATTGAACCAACACAACTAGTAAACTTGGGCACTGTTGAAAATCCTCAGATAGTTCACATAGCATAATCTCTATTAGAAAAAGAGAAGGTACAATTCACAGAGTTTGTGAAGGAGAAGAAGATCAACTTTGCATGGTCCTACACTGATATGCCAGGGCTAGATCCCAATCTCATTATGCACCACTTATCTATAGCTCCCGGGATTAAGCCCGTAAAACAAAAACTTGGAAAGATGCATCCTCATGTTGCATTATTGGTGAAAGCAGAATTAGAAAAGTTGTTGAAAGCTGGATTTATTCGAGTCATTGCCTATGCAGCATGGATCTCTAATGTGGTCCCCATTTCTAAATCTGATAAATCTATTAGGATCTGTACAGACTTCAGAGACCTCAACAAAGCATGTCCGAAGGATGACTTCCCTCTACCAAATATTGACATGATCATAGACCTTACAGATGGCTTTCAGATATATTCATTAATGGATGGATTCTCAGGCTATAATCAAATCAAGATCGCCCCTGAGGATCAAGAGAAAACCACATTCACATGCGCCTGGGGCAAATTTTGCTGGAATGTCATGCCATTTGGGTTAAAGAATGTCGATGCAACATATCAAAGAGCTATGACAACAATATTCCATGACATGATGCACAAGAATATGGAGGACTATGTCGATGACACATTGGCTAAATCTAAGGAGAGAAGTACTCACATCGCTGACCTAAGAAAGATATTGGATCAAATGGAACACTTCCAACTCAGGTTTAACCCAAAGAAATGTGCCTTTGGAGTCCAATCAGGCAAGCTCCTAGGATTCATAGTATCAGCAAAGGGAATTGAGGTAGATCCTGCAAAGGTAAAAGTTATTCTAGAGATGACTCCTCCGTGTAACATCAGTCAAATGAGGACACTACAAGGGAGACTCTAGTCTATTAGGAGATTCATGTCCCAACTTGCAGATAAGGCACAACCCTTTACTAAGCTACTACATAAAGGGGTTACATTCAAATGGGATAAACACTATGAAGCAAACTTCAGAGAATTAAAGGGGTACCTGGCTGCTCTACCTATTCTTATAGTGCCTATTCATGGAAAACCCTTACTCCTATACATTTCAGCTATGGCTACATCCCTAAGAGTAATACTGGTGCAAGAAGATGAAAAAAAGAAAGAATGAGCTATCTACTACATTAGTAGAACCCTAGTCACTTATGAGCTCAATTACAACATTATTGAAAAAGCATGCTTAGCAGTCGTCTTTGCATCACAGAAATTGAGACAATACATGCTCTCTCATATAGTCAAGCTCATTGCTAAGATTGATCCTCTAAAGTATCTTTTGAGCAGAACAACATTAACAAGACATTTGGAAAAATGAGTCCTAATTCTAAGTGAGTTTGACATTGAATATGTCAAACAAAGAGCTATCAAAGGACAGGTACTTGCAGATCAATTGGTTGATTCACCGCTCCAGAATGATGAACCTTTACTAATTGAATTTCCTGATGAAACAATCATGAATCTCACTAAACATCCATGGAAGATGTACTTTGATGGTTCATTCACTCAACAAGGATCTGGAGCAGGGGTTCTCTTCATAACCCCACAAGGATACAAGATTCCCAAATCTTACAAATTGATGTTTCCATGCACCAACAATATCTCAGAATATGAAGCATTGGTCCATGGCCTCAAGCTAGCCATGGAATGGAAGATCATAGAGTTACACGTGTATGGTGACTCCCAACTAATTATCAATCAAGTCAATGGGGAGTATCAAACAAAAGATGAAAAGTTGATGCCCTACAAGCAACTAGTTGATGATCTGAAGAAGTACTTTATCTTCGTCACCTTCCAGCAAATACCAAGATCAGAGAACAAGGCTGCAAATGCTATGGCTACCTTGGCATCCATGTTACAACTGAAGGAGCATCAATTTTGCTATGACTGCTTGGTGGAAGAAATATCCTATCCTACCTTTGCTAACCCTGAATACCAGGTAATATGTGCCTTGAATATCCTAGATCAATCTCGATATGCCAGTATCATTGCATACCTTTCTGACCAAACCATTCCGGCCAATCTATCCAAGAATGAGAAAAGATCCCTGATTAGGACAACATCGCGTTACGTCCTCATAACTAACAACCTATATCAATGCAGTCTTGATGGTACACTTCTTCGATGTTTAGAACTTGAAGAATCTGATCTAGCATTAAAAGATGTCCACGAAGGTGTATGTGGATCACACTCGAATGACTTTTCATTAGCTAAAAAATTGCTTAGAGTAGGCTATTACTGGCCTACCATGGAGAAAGATTCTATTTAATTTTCAAAAGCATGTCTTAATTGCCAGACACGTGGAAACCTCATTCATGCTCCTGCCAAAGAACTTATACCTTTCATAACACATTGGCCATTTCAACAATGGATCTTTGACTTGGTTGGACAAATATATCCCAACTCTTCAAATGGACACAAGTTTATCATTACGGCCACTGAGTATTTCACGAAGTGGGTCGAAGTCATGCTGCTAATCAAAGCCACTAGCAAACAGGTGGCTATGTTCATTCTGAACTACATTATTTGTAGATATGGGATATCTTCTTCAATTGTGACAGACAATGGGGGCCAATTTAAAAATCAAGACATTGATGACCTTTGTAAACAGTTTTGTAATGCCCCGCCAGGGAACCCAAGAGAGATTAACCTAAACATGTCACTATGTGTGCTGAATAATTTTTTTTTTTAAAGTTAACATAAAGAAACATACAATCATGCGGAAGCAATTACCATTTATACACATGTCTTACACTCACATAGATTACACGACTCAAGGGTCCCATGATGTTGAATTACTTAAAGCAAGACACAACTAACATTATACCAAAAGATTCCATCTGATTAATCATAACAAATACAACTTACATAACCATAATTACAAACCTCATGGATAATCATGAAACTACTATAAACTCACATCCACTGCACATGTCGCAGGGTATGTAGTAATCACACTAAACTACTTACTATTACAATTTCCAGATTAGGTATCACATGCGATACACTAATACATGATCAAAAATAATCAAATTACATAATAAATGATGAAGGAACATAAAGAGCTCATCTGCAAAGAACCATCAAGCACCTGGTACAAGGACGTCGAATCTCAATGGATAAAGAATCACTACCACCCGTCCGTGTGGAACCACAAAGGTCCACCCCACCGTACTGAGGAGATAACAACAGATCCCAATCGGATATCCAAAACCAACAAGGCATAACCACTAAGAAAGGGATCCTAATAGCTCTCTAATCCGGTGTACTAATCATCATAACAAGGTAAGACTCACTAATCCAGAGGTAACTGACAACGTAGGAAATCTAGCATGTGTAAAGGAAGGTGTCATCGTGTAGGTCTACCCTCAAGTTCAGCCCAGATAATCACAATGGATTTCGACACCCAAGTGACCATACACGGAGCTAATGTCCTCTCATACTAACAAGGCCCACTAACTATGTCAGATACCTCGCAGGGCAACCAACATCTTCTCCAAACCATCTTAGCCTATACTAGCACTCAAGCATGGGTGAGGACACATCTTATTAATTCATTTTAATCTCTCAGTATGTCTTTAGTTATCACTTATTAAGAAACTCTACAATAAGCAACCCTAGTAGTCTCTTACAGACACGGAACTTATTGCAATCCACCTCCTACTACGCATCTAGGTAACCTACCCTAGGCTCAGAAATCCTAACAGATCTAGCATAGGTCACAACCCTAGTGTAACCCAAATCAGTATCCCATACAACAGGAACAATCACACATAGGTACACACACAGGTACATAATTGAAAGGGTCATCATGGTCAGTTTAGGGTAATAGCATAGAGCACACACGTCATAAAATAACAGAAATAATAATTACACCCCCCCAGCCTCTATATACATCCTAGGTCATCTAATGCCCCCAACAGTAATGCATTCAAGCACAAGAAAAAAACAGAGATGCATAGAAAACAATACGTCTTCAAAGACTGAAAAATGGACATAAGTGGATATACATTTTCATCTAATTAAATCATCTAAATGCAAACGACAAACTCATCTCATTCTCCAATAGATCCAGTTTTACAATTAAATCCAAATTAATAACATCGAAATTAAACCCATTTGGTCTACCCCTAGCACCTAAATGGACTAATTAAAACAACCATTACAGTAGTTGAATCAACCTAACCAGGGATGTACTTCAATTACCTAATGACTTAAATATAATATAGATTTAATTGATCAAAAATAAGGACACCACATATGCTAGTCCCTCTAACATCGTTAATGGCAAATTCGTATCCACTAAAAAAAAAACGTAGCTAACTATGATAAATTTAACAATTAAAATCAATACCCTTAACTAAGAACCAATACTAATACATATTAATATATTAATTTAAGCTAACATTTAATATATTAATTAAAATTAATAATAAAATTTTACTATTAAAAAATTAACATATTACAAAAATCAACAATTAATACATATGAATAAACATTCAATAATTAACATAATTTAAAAACTAATTTTAAATCTTAATATAATAAAACTAATTTACAAACTTTTAATTAATTAACTTTTAATTAAAAAACGAAATCTTATTTAAAAAAAAAAACTTTAAATAAAATAACAAACAACTTAAATAAAATGGGGGGGCCCACGCGGCTCACCCCCCAGCGCATAAAGTGCATGAGGTGGGGGGGCCCGCAGGTACCTCCCCCTGCACCTGCAGTGCACAGTCTGAAAGGACCGTGGGGACCGCCCACAGCAGGCCGCCCACCTTGTAAGGTGGCGCAGGCTTGGGGTAGGTGGGGATGGGGTCCCACCTCCCCTTTGCTTTAATATATATATATATTTTTATTTATTTTTTTAAAATGAATTCCAACCATCAAAAGCAACGCCCAATTTTTTTCAATTTTTTTTTTTTTTTTTAATTTATCAAATACATTTAATGTATTCATTTTCCTTTCTAACAAACAGAGTTTATTTTTGTTTTTTTTTATTAATTCCGAAAACAGAAATTTAAAAATAAGGAAGAGGGTATTTTCTTTTTTTTTACTTCTGGTGAATTATTTTTTTATTCACCAGTCTGTACTTTTTACAGAGAGTACATTTTTCTCAATGATTTAATTTTTCCATTGCAAATACATAAGACTAGATTTTTTTTTTAATTTTCCTATAGTTATGACTATAGAGGGGGATTGATTTTTTGATTTTAAGGAGATTTATGAGGGATCTTTTAACGAAATTTTTGACAGCATAAGGGTACTGTGCCAAGATACATACCATAACAGATCTAGGCTCCTCTTAAACCCCGAAGATATCAAAACATCAATCTACCACAAATTTAATTTTCTTCTATAGTATAACTATATAGAGAGTTTAATTTTTCATTTTCTAAGAGAACTAGAGGGAATTTCTTCCCAAAATTTTGACAGCATAACCCTACAATGCTAAGATTATAGAGAATGAAAGAAATAGAGATCTAGGGTTTCTAGAAACACCCGAAAACATAGAAAATATCTATAAGACATTTAAAAGATAAATTTAAGAACAAGCATTATAGCAAATACAGAAAACCTCTGATCTACAAAATTGAATCCATGCAAGGCCAATGAAGCCTACATTTAATCCAATGCAAGAAATGGAAGAATGTAGCTTGGAGAATGAAAGTAGATCTGAAACCCTCAAGCTCAATTCAACCACAGATTTGGCACAACGTAGATCCGAACACACACACACACAAGCAATAGAAAACCAGAAAACTTTGAAGCAACCCAGATCCACAACAATCTACTATTTCTCAAAAATCCCCAAATCACCAAGAGCTCTCCAATTCTCTAAAACCTGTTGTGAGAGAATGAATGACCAATTCCCCCTAAAGAGATCCTAATTCCCCAAAACATGCAAAGGTAAATGACAACTCTCAAGTCAAACCCTAGTTAACTCCACTTGAAAATTGAGAGTAAATCCAATTAATTAAATAAAATATCCTTTATTGCCACAACTCAAATTAGACTCGTAATTACAAGTTAAGATCTTTTAAATTTGAAATACTTTTTCAACACAATTATGCACATGCAATTAATAAAATATTTAATTAAATAGATTAAATATTTATGTCACAATAATGCATGCAACCAAATATTTAATTATTTAATTAATCATATAAGCTCATACAATATAGTTTTCAATTAAATATTTAATTAAATCAAAATATTCAAATATTTCAATTTAATTAATTATTTAAAACAAACTTAGGATATAATTTAATCATTAATTCAACGATAACCCATTAATTCATTAAACATGGAAAATCACTCAATAATCCAAAAATCACCTGAAAGCATAATCAAGCAAAACACACACAAACTCAAGAGAGAGGGTATTCGAATTCTGTCAACCTAGACAAATTCAGATAAGGTAGTCATATTGAAACTCATCCAACATTAGGATGATTAGGCTTAGGTTAGGGTTTTGGATCTAGATGTTACTTCCCCTCTTTACCATTGAGATGAATATTTATGGGCACGCTCACTCCTGCCAATTCAGGGAAGACGATGCCCTGTACCTGCAATCCTGTCACCAAAGAACACGCATGTACATACATAATATAATATCGCAAACAATGATAGGGATCGGTCGAACGTGTGGATCTCGCCGAAGCAAGTAACTACATCTCCGTCCTCTACCACAACAACACATCAACAAGTACATTCACACATAAGACAACCATACACATGCGAGTATGGGGTAAGTATATCATAAACTAAAATCGACAAATAATAATCAACAAGATAACATCATCACATCTATCTATGCATAAGGTAAAATCATGACATCATACAACAAGTATCATCATCAAATGAAACAATATCAGCTCACATGAAATGTGGCCTAAAAGAATTCGGCCAAACAACTGAATCCAATGCCGAAAAGTATGACATCCTAAACTAGAAAGAAAAACATGGATGGGTATTACAAGTTTCATATTACTCAACATTGCTCCTCAATCTATTATCCTTAAGGTAATGGACAGGTTGAGGCATCAAACAAAAACATTCTCAAAATTCTACACAGAACTGTGAGCAAGTCTGGCAGAAACTGGCATCTACAACTGAATCTGGCACTATGGGCCTACAGAACAAGCATAAGAACACCAACTGGAGCCATGCCATTTTCTCTAGTCTATGGCACTGAGGTGGTACTACCTATTGAGGTTGAGATCCCATCTTTGCAGATATCTTTACAAGGATTGGTTACTGATGAGCAATACCGCATAGATAGGATAAATTCTCTGGACCTACTAGATGAGCGCAGACAACAAGCGTTCGATAACCTCAAAGTATACCAAGAAAGAATGTCCAGAGGTTACAACAAGAAGGTCAAACCGTGCAAATTTGAAGTAGGAGACCTTGTCCTCAAGGAGAATCCTAAGAACCAGCCTAACAAGGAGCAGAAAGGAAAGTTTGAACCTAACTGGTTAGGACCTTATGTTATCACTACTACTTTTGGGACTGGAGCTTATCAGTTAGCTACACTTGAAGGAGATGTTCTTCCAGATCCTATCAACACTCTACATTTGAAGCAGTTCTACGCTTAATCTTTGGCTAACAGAGCCTGTACAGTAAAAATTTCTTGCAAAATACCAAAAATATTCAGAAAATTGATTCTAAAGAAATCCAAAAAGAGTGGAAAAGGTCCTACAAAATAGGTATCCTTGGTGAAAACCTGGCAAACAGGCACCTTGATACTACAAAAACATTCAAAAAAGAAAAAAAAAATTGAAAAAGAAAAAAAAGTGCCTTGATGAGCACCTAGTAAAACAGGCATCTTGGTAGCAAAAAGAAAGAAAAAGATCTTGTCAAGTGGTGAAAACCTGACAATCAAGTGTCACTTGTGATCTGCGCTCCATCTATCAATGCACTACTGATACTACGCCTTCATAATTTTTCCTGTGCTCATACACTGACTTCATTTTCCTACATGACTATCTTATCCTCACTTGGGATTTGTCTATCTTTACGTCCTAGGAATAAGTCATTTTGCACTGGGGGAATCTTTGCTAGCATAGTCAGTTGTGGTTGCTAGGTTTCTCTAAATTGGTTTGCCTCACAGACACAATCTTTCTTGACACATGCCAAACATATCACTTTTCAAAACAAGGATGTCTTTTCAAAACATGGGACATGACATTCACAAGCATTCCTACGAAGCCGTATTGGATCGAAAACATGAATGGATTATCCTATCAATACACAGACATGCAACACCATATTGCTGGTATTACAATTTTCTGATTGATGAATCTTTATTGTGTTTGACAGATGAATGAACAAGAACTACTTAAATACATAGTTGGTTATTCGTTTGATTATGATTCTTTAAATGTCCTGATGATGTTTTTAACTAGGGGAATCTAAGTAATTATAAATTTTATTGGATTGATTCTCAATTGATGATTTATTATGTCTTCTTAGTTACTCAATGACGTCTGCGCAAAGAAAAAGAGTCACAAGGATTGGGGGCATAATGTTTTCTTGATTTTCTGCGTACGGTGATTGTTCCAAATGATCCTATAAATTTCACCTAACTTGGATGTTTATGGTAAGAGCTGCTACTATGGGTGGATAGCCGCATGTATCTCAATCTTTGTTATGTGTAAATTACGGTGAGTTTGCCACAATTTCCTTGTCTATTTTATGTTCCAGATTCTCACTAAGGTATATGAATCATAATGTACCCAAGAATATGAATTTTCAAGGTCATTTGCGGGTCCAATATCTTGCCTTAATCAGAATCTGGTATATTAAAAGGAAGGTGACTATTTTGTTGTCCTAGCTTCTATGCTTTGGTACCTAAGTCTATTTCTGACATTTCAATAAACTATAGTATTCATACTTTCATAATATCAATGGGTATTAGTGATGGTTGTACTATCAGATGGTATATGTTCCAAAACCTCCCAATGATGATAAAAATGTTGCAATATTTGTTAAATCAGTGACAAGTCCTAAGAGTCTTCATCTAGCTGCATTTAGAGATTGCATGATGCATTTATCAACAAAAATAACAGCATAAGGAATTTTTAAAGCTCAAAAATGGTTTCTATCTTCTTCTAAAAACATCAAGTTAATTACATCATCTATATTACTAATATCAAATATCATTGCACATCCATAGCATACATTTTGCATTCATTGAAAAGAAGAAACATGAAAATACAAAAATCAAAGCATCCATGTCTTAAATTTTTACCTTTACATCTTAAGTGCATCCATACATATATTTTGCATAAATGAAAAATCAAAAGGAAACATACATTTGCATTTTCACATAGGTATCATTTATAACATATTTATATCAGTAATGACTCATCACATCTAAATCATAAACTGATGTTATCATCTGCAAAATTAACTCATCACAAGACCATAATATCATCACATGTGCAAAAAGATACATTTACCACATCTATGAAAGAGCACTCATAAAATATGTCAGAATCTAGAAACTGCATCAGATACATATCATCATAACATGGTACAAATCAAAGCATAAAGAGTATCAGACAGCATAAAGTGTATCAGTGAGCATAAAGAGTATCAGTACACCAAAAATGAATTAGATATATGTATGAATGTCATCTACAAAAATGGATCTCAGAAGGATCCAAATATACAAAAGAGGGGATCTCAATAGGATCCATATATACATGTGTGATCTCAAAATGTACATGTCATACAATACAAAAAAATCTCAGCTCTGTCCCGTCCCTCTCCCTGGTTAGGAGGAGGAGGAGGAGGTGGTGCAAAAGGTGCTAATGGAGGTGGCATGGCCCCCTCTGACTGCTAGGTCACTCAAGAAAATGTAGGAGCTCTCTGCCCCTCTATAACTACTGCGTGATATAGGGTGTAATAATATGTGGCCCTCTATCCCTGATGGACTGTTGTGTGGGCCTGTGCATCCCTCTCTGCCCTTAATCTCTCCATCTGCCTGTCCCTATCTAAAAGCAAGCCATCTGATATAGCCAGCCTAGACTCTGTTGTTGTGGCTCTGGCCTCCAAGGCTATAAACTGAACTTGAAGCTGCTCCCTCTCCTGCTCACATCTCAACAAAGGATCTCCATCCCTGCCTGCATCCTGATCCTGTGGCCTCTCTTGTGATCCCTGCTGTCACTTCCTCTATTGGTCCCTAGTCAGGAGTGGACTAGTATCTCTCTATGGGGCCATGAAACTGAACCTCTATCCTCTGCCCTGCCCACTGCCACTGGCCCCACCTGTATCCACGGCCTCTTCGCCACCACCCCTATCATCTCCATCATGCCCATCATCCAGAGGAGGACGCCTGCCATCCCTACCACCATCTTTGACACTGTCACAACCCCCATGTCTCCCAAGAGCCCTGTCTCTACCTCCTCTCCCCCTGATGGGTCAGTCATCAAGATCGTAATCAAGTGGCTCCTCTATGCGAGGAATGATCTCCTCTGGAACAGTGAATCAAGGAAATGGATACTGGAGCATCTTAACGGCATACCCATCTGAAACACCTACATCCTCTACATCTGGATGAAGGTCCTAGTCTACTACCACCATGTCTCGAATCTCCTGGTGTGTAGTCTCATAAGTCAACTATGCACCCCATAGAGGTGTCTCATCCTTGGTACGAGCATAAATTGCAACATCCTCTATACGGCCCTATCGCCACCCATACTGCCTCAAAACTCTGGTAATAAGAAAACACTCTATGATGTACCTTGTCTGACCAATCAAATATCTTCTCTGACATAAAAATGGAACTTGTCGGGCATCGGAGGTCCACACCTCATAGTCTAAATATGGTCGCTAGACGACCTCTGTCATATCATCAAATAGGCGGCGCCAGTACTCAACCTTTCCCAGATGGGGCTGCTATAAAAGGCCAGCATACATGTATACATGGGGCTGCTCAGGTTCCCTCTACCTATCTACAATCATTCATGTGATAGGGATGTGCTCCCAGGCCCAAATCTGCAAAATGAATATACCCACGGTCATACTGCGGGTGTGATGGTATACGATCTCATGGAGCTCTTTGTACATATGTGCTAATATGCAGCTCCCCCAAGAAAAATGATGATGGTGGGAAATCATCTGCTCAACCATGCTCACCCAGCCAACCAAGAATCCATGCTGACCCCTATCCAGCATGAGGATGCTACCTACCAAACCTTCTAAGTACACAGCTAATTGATCATAGTGATAAACCATATAATCCCATGACAAATATCTCCTATCTATGGATTCATCCTGAAAGAATCTGCGTGCAGTACCAATCACCACACCAGCTCTGGACTCAAAGAAAACCTCATGTCCAACCATCGGTACGTGGAGTATCCTCCAGACATCCTCCAATGTCATAGTAATCTCTCGTGTCGGTAAATGGAAGGTGTTGTGCTCATAATGCCATCTCTCAGCAAGAGCAGTCAACAACCCACAGTTTACCCTGATCTCGGGTAAACCTATCAAAGAATGCAATCCACATCAGATCATGGTGGTCTTCTCATCATCTGACAATCGGCCAGACAATGTAAGTACATGTGCAGGATAAGTGTTGCGAAATGCGACTACCTCAAACTGGGCTTGATTTGGACAAAACATTAAAACATCATAATCCTATCTACGACAAGTGGCAGCCTCCTAAAACAACTAAGTCATTCCAAAGTTTGCAGGACGCAAACAGATCAAAACATTAAAAAATCTAAGTCTTCTACCAGATTCGATCCTAGAAATACAGGATGCGATCCCTGAAATACGGGATGCGATCCTAAACGCAGGGTGCGATCCTAAGCAAACAGGATGCAACCCCATGATGAATTTCCTAATAAAACAAGGCAAAACCTAAGGTACTGGACGCGATCCAGGAAATACCAGATGTGATGCAGAATTCTAGATAAACCAGATACAATCTGAGAAAACTGGATGCGAGTCGGGATTAGCAGGATGCGATCCTAAATTCAAAAGGCTATAACTATCACAAAAATGCATGAAATTCAAAATTACAAAATTCACAGGGTAGTTTATCGAGCACTTACCGGCGGTGGGTAGTTAGTTGGTCGCTGATGTTGATGGCTCATCTCAAAATGGTGCTTCCTCACAGGGACTACCATCTTCTCTATAGAGCTCTCTGAATTTCTATGGAAGGAAGTGAAAATGAATAGTCAAATGGTACTTTTGGAGGCTTATATGGGTCTTTTGAGACATTTAGGGTTTCTAAAACTCCTCCCGAACAACTTAAAATTCATCTCTATTCAATTTTTACTCAATCAGGAACTAAATCGAAGGTGCCTACGATGTTTTCAGCAGCACAGTGTCATTTTTGTGACAGTTTTGAAATTTACGACTTTGCTTCATTTGTTCCCAACATTGGTAAATACTGCACATTTCATCCTACATCTTGGTCTAAACATCATTTTATCAGCATTATCACTCATATTTTCACGTAATTAACTTGTTAAATCGTGTGTTTATTTTTTAAACACACCTTCTACTCCACTCTTTCTTGCCCACCCGCTTCTTGCGAGTGTTATGTTCTTTGCAACTGAGGGATTTATTCTTTTCCTTCGATTTCGTTCCTGAGGGGGCATGATCACACTATCATCAATTAAATTTTTGCTTGAAACTGCATTAAAAATAACTTCGTTATCAAACAAACTAGGGGCATAACAGTTTCCTTGACTAAAGACAGAACTGTTGGATAGAAAGCTTTGGTTCTCATGAGCTGGATATCTTATGTTTGCTCATTTTAAAAGATTTTTTATTAAGCTCCTAGCAGCTTCATACTGGCTTTTTGGACGACAACCAAGTTCAGAATCAGTATTATCAATCTTTGAATGACAACCAAGTTCAGAATTGGTATTTTTAAAAATCTTTTATTGATCTTTGGACGACAACCACGTTCAGAATCAATTCTATTAGTTTTGTTCAATCAAGTGCGAGACTGATCTCATCAACATTTCGTTCGACAACCAAGAATGGAATTCTCAATCTTTCTGAAGTCAAAATCAAAAACTTTCTTTGAATCAATGCGTTGCTCACATATCAATTCAAAGAGGGGCAAATGTAACCACCTAAATTTGGTTTGTTCCAACTATGGACCCTATTTTTCCTAAGTGTGATCATACCCTCGATTATGTCCAAATGACCTTGTTACTGCTTGACATAATCCTTTAAATCAGATTTAATGTCCTAGGTGATTTTTATCACTAATTTATATTAACTATTATAGCCATATGATTTAAATCAATTTAGATTGATTAAATCAAACCAAAATCAAACATGGCTATAGTATTTAATTATAAAGGAATTAAATAAATCCCAAAATCAATTACCCACTTGCAAATAACCCATTCCCCTAGCCTATTTAATTTAATTAAAATGGCTATAGTCCCCTAATTATCAAAAAGCAATTAAATTGTTTAAATAATCAATTCCTATATTATTAAATGAATTAAATAAGTTTAAATCATTTATTAATATTCCCCTAAACCCCAACCTAACCTATCTCAACCACTTCTACCCTGGGTTCTAACCCTTCTCAACCCATTCACCCTTG
>MU225263.1:313492-327474 GCA_018584345.1 Thuja plicata | reverse complement strand
TATATATATATATCTTTTTGGAGTTTGACGTGAACTAACATCCTTTCAGGAACAGATACAAAGCGGTGGTGAAGGTCTCTGGGATCTGGAATAATGCTACATTTTACATACATACTGACGGTCGTCCTATTTTGCAGGTTGCCAAGATTAAACTTATCAATCATGTCAGAAGCATCTGCACCACCTTCTCCACCCAAGAGTTTAGAACTCCCTACTACCGCTACAACCAGGGCAATTGTTAGGACGAAGGCTGAGAAAGCCTTGGAAAAGCTCCCATTAACAATGAAGTATCTGAAGGGGGACACTATTCTGGGATCGAAATTCATTCCAAGTTACAGTTAATCACTGACACAAGTGTCAAGATGTGGGCTAAAATTTAGGCCTTAGTTAAGATGATGTTCATTCAACCCAGAACCAAAGATCCATTGGCCCTCAATATGGCCGACTCCAGGATTCTTAAAGCTGCCTATTTTCCCTACTCTGTGCAAGCTCCAGAGCTCATTCTCACTTCGGCAGAACACTACAACACGGCCGTCCAGGCTATCATGCTCGCCGCCCCAATTCTGATAGGCTACCCAATGCCTATGGTGTCTCTGGATGCCACGAATTTTGTTGCAGGGCCGTGGATCCCCCGATTTGATGACGCCATTGTTCTCACCCGGTCACTGGCCTTGGAAGAATTTTAGAAGATAGATCTCATGGCCCAACAATATCTCAATAACAACTGGCTTAAGGTACCAAAGAGTGATTTCAAAAAGATGAAGCTAGAGATCCCCCAGACATAATTTAAAGAGAGCATATAGATGGGGATCATTTCTCTATGCAGGGTCTTTGGAGAGCCCCATGCCCAGGATTTCTCAGTATGGATGTACTATTTCTTGTTCAGCATCGCCTCTGATAGGCATAATTTTAATTGGGCCACTATCATCACCAATCACATGGACTCTCAGCTCATTAAGGTCACTTGGACCCCCAAATTCTACATGAATTCTTATGTTTTATGGGCACTAGCACAACAACACCTTGTGACCTGGGGACTACTTACAGCTGGTGTGCTCAGAACTAGCCAAGGCCAGAATGCTCCCTAGGATTATTTCCCATGGGACCAATGGGAGGCCAACTTCCCTAGCTTCTGCCAAGTAAATGATGCCTTCATTTACTACAACCTTCTTACACCTACTCGGGATGTCGGATACCAGATCTCCAAAGAAGCAATGAATTTGGTCACCACTTATGGCCACTACTACATTAAATATCAACAACATACGTACATTTAGGTGACCGAATTCTCCAGAAAACCCTATTTATTACCCAAACAATGTGAGGATAAAATAATTATTTTATAATACTGTAGACAGATTCTAGAGCTGCATGCCCTCTTCAGAGTGAAGAAGGTTACTAACGTCTTGATCTCTTGTGGGAACTATTCTTGCAGCCTAGCAGGGGCCAAAGAAGCCGATAATGAACTTAAAAGTTTGGGGCTGGCATAATTTTACTTGGAGCGAAATAATTTTGATCCGCTGGGCAAGATAGAAATAACACTTCCCCGGGCAGCCCCCCGCATGAACTTCACTTGGAAGATTTTTGGGAAAATTTCCAGGATAATTTTGAATTTCAGAATTGACATTTTTCTAGTTGACACAGGGGATGATGAAGCGGCTAAAGCTTTGAAAGTTCCCCAATGACTTTTCAGACACCCGGTCCACAGAGGATCCACAATACAAAGAAAATGGAGTAGATAAAATGGCTCTCCCTCTGGTGAACTGGGATGCACTGGAGGGACCAACAATTGAGGACATCACCAATAATATAATTGAATGTAGCTACACGTATTTTCAAAAAGTGTGTCCAAAAAGCACACGAAAAGTTGGCCCATTTGTACAGGGTTCAACTTCCAGATCTAGAATCTCCTTGCAGGGCGAGGATAGAGGAAAGAAGAAAATGGGGACCCCGTCTCAAGTCCCATCCATAGTTCCCATAGTGGAACAAATGCAGTAGACTCTAACAACAACCCAACAAATGAAAGATACATTAATCACATGGGTGGCTACCCTAGCTATTATGGTCGGACCTATCCACCCTTCCAATTCTCCTTCACTTGCATAATTAATGGTCCAAGCAACATGGAGCAAAGCGTAGGAAGAGCGGGCAACCATGTTAGATGTAGGGCCCCCATTAGTAACAAGGATGAAGAAGAAAAGAACAGCTGATCCTCAGCCAAAGGCAGAACCAGAACTTGGGATGCTTGACATCCCCAAAATATAGATTGTCTCCTCGAACTCTCTAGAGCCAAACAATTAGCCAGAAGATCCCCTAGAGACCTCCCCTCCGCACGATGACTTTGATGACATATTCAGGATGGATGAACTTCTATACTTACAAGGGGATATCGAGAAATCGGTAGAAGAGATCACCGCCCAGAATAAAGTAGTAATCCCCATTGAAGGGGAGATCCTAGAGAAGGAAGCTGCCACAAACCAGGAAATCTAGGTAGAAAGGGAAAAGGAAAAAAAAAAAGGTAAATGTCTCTAATGTTCCAAAGATACAGGTTACATGGACCAACACCGCAAAGGGGAGGCAAGTGCAAAATGAGAAACTGACATCTGCTGAGAGAATCGAACCTACGAGAGCAACCGTAATCTCAACCGCCATGCTCCAAACACCTCCTCCTACCCCAAAGAAGGTAACATTCGGTGAGGTGATCATAGCGACCCAAATGTTGAACCTTGGCCAGAAACCTCCGCCACCTCCTGAGAATATCCTGACGGAGGGAAATATCCTGGCAGGAGAAGCCAAAGAAGAACAACAACAACAAGGTGAGGGGAAGAACCCCAGAAATATAGATGTTGAATCCGACGCTGCTAAGGACGTGGACACCGAGGCAGAAGATACTAATTCCACCAAGGTGGATGATGCAGGTGGTCCAGAGGATACAGGAGAAGAGTCCGAAGGGACTCATATTACCGGGGATGCACAACAAAACCCCAGAGGGGATTTGCAGGATCAAACTTTGGCAGCAAGGCCACCCCCGCTACCACAATGGCTGGTGGATCCTACAAAGAGGAAGGTCTTAATAAAAACAAAGGCCCATCTCACCCTGGCTGAGCTGATGGAACAGGTGCATGGGAGCCCCAAAACAAAAGAAGGTTTGGACCCTCCATTTCACTCGGATCGGTCTGGGTGAAGAAACAGTTGTGGTGATTGCAACACCTCCCCTAGAGATAGATGTGGAAACAACCAGAACCAAGGACAACACAATCACAGAAGTACCTCTGGGGAAAAGAGACAAACAGGGTGAATTAGACCTTTTAAAAGAATCCAGTCGGGTGATAGAGGCCTATTATAACAAGCAAGCCCAGAAGCTCCAGGAAGAAAGGGAAAAGAACACAAATCTTGTCAGGATTTTGATGGAGCTGGTGCAACCCATCACTGCTATTCCTCTGAAAGCTTCCACATCCAGAGCACCGCTCCCACATGGTGACATAGATACGCTAAGGAGTATGAAGAAGAAAGTACAGGCAGCTGATGACTAGGTGGCTGAACAAGTGGGAAACGTCTGATGTTTCCTAGTAGCTACACTCCCAAACCTATACGCAGCCCACAATGTTCTACACCAGGCCAAGAATACCATTACCATTTGGGAGGGAGAAACCAAATAGTACAAGGCCTGGATGAATGAGTTGGGAGAACTCCTAAGTCTCGGGGAAGAAATTGTTACCAAGGCTAGAATTTTGGGAGAGGAGTCCTTCAACTTTGTCTGAACCCAACACTCCAGACTTGATCTCACATTGGAGATAGGCAAGTAGTTGGTAGGGGACCCGCGGGAAAAAGTTTTGGAGGTGGAATATTATTTAAATATGTACAAGGCATTCATTACAAGGGTTTTAGAAGTTGATCCCTTTAGTACCGAAACATGTACTCCAGAGCATTACATCATAGAAAATTTTGATGAGCTAATAGAAGCTCGATATCAATCCCTAGAGGGAATAGATGGAGCAAAGATGTCTTGCATATCTTGCATGGTGCTCTAGGCCCATAATGCTGCGAAGATGGCCGCAGAATTCAAACTAAATACTCCAAATCTAGGCAAATAGGTGGAGATGGCCAGGTACCACTAGGCTAGTCTCAAAGATATTGATGAAGATGGCATTGCCCAGCTCTTGGAAACATTCAAGAATAACAAGGAGCAATAAGGTTCTCTGGATCCTAGAGATTTTCACCAACAGGGTGCATTCTTTTACATTCATTATTCTTTGAGTGTAAGCTCTCGGATCCCAGAGTCCTAGATCTAATAGTTTTGTATTCTTTTGATGACCTGCGTCCAGGCTCCCCAGAGCCGACCGGTATTTATCAAGCAGTTAATAAGTGGATGTCAGAAAGTAGGTGACTCCAACAAGGCACATCAACTCGAGGGATGGTTTTGAAATATGGTCTTCCCAAGGCGTCGCTCCAGTATTAACTACCTTGCACATTGAAGATATTGAGCCGCATATTGCATTGATAAGGCATGTAGCCTTGAACCCCAGAGGATCAGACTTCTTCTATTCTTACCTTGGCACTCTTCTCGAGGCAAATTCTTCCCTTCTCTTTTCTTGTCTTCTTCTATCGATCTGTCATAGCCTCTGTTCTTCTCGAGGTAGTTGTAAAGTGGTGCAGGTAGTACCAGCCACCGAAAATTGTATTTTATTGTTGAGTGTAAAGTTAGATTAGGTTAACTTTAGGGAAAGTATGTGTATAAATAAGAAGTCTGACCTCAGTCCAAGGGTTGGTGAAATTGATGATTTTTCATTCCATAGTAGTAGCATTTCAACATTTCATTTCTTGTAGTTGCAGAGCTCAATGCTTAGTAGTTCTTAGTGGTTCTTAGTAGATAAATGCTCTCTTGGAGCTATGGATGTACACACCAGTGCTGCTAGAAAACTGTTAATGAAGAAGGAAGGATTCTTGCAATGATGTTGTTAGTGTCTTGATCTCTAAGTTAACTCTTTTGTGATGTATGTTTTTTATGTCCTTTGCTCTAATGTTTAAATAGATTAACGACATCTTTTCCTTTTCTATTGAACGTGTATGAATCGTTGGTTCTATATATGTTCAATATTTAGTATAGATCATTAGAGAATAGTTGATGTTTTAAATGTATTTGTATAACTATAAGTAGAATGGATACTCTCTAACCCTGGCCTATCTTTTGAAGTTTGTTTGATAATCCAAATGCTTGTAGGAAGCCCCGACCTAACAAAATCCCCAGAGAAGACGAGCCAAGAAAAACTAGCTATCCCCTTGAACAAAACAGTCACACTCCCAACTTAGCTCCTGCACTGTTGAGACCCCACTCTCAGGTGCTTAAAGGCCTGAAGAATTTATTTCCTAGACAATCTTTACAGGAAAAGTTGGCCAGTACCCCGATACCCAGCATCAACTTACATCTATTGGCGGATCGGTCACAAAGTCCTGTCAACAGAAACTAGCGCTAGAAGGAGAGCATGAGCTTGTCCCCTTTAGAGGATTTAGACTTTACACTGCCTGAGGGTTCCCCAAGCCAAAGTTTTAGGAATCAAACCTTTAGTGGGATTGGATCATTTTCACCTACATGATTTGAAAGAGTCCTTAGATCTTCCCCCTATCCTAGAAGGTTTGTGGAACTCGAACCTCCTACTCGAAAGAAGTGGACCCCGCAAACCAAGCAGCCAACCAACATTGTCTAGGGATCTACTATATCTCAGAACACCCAAGTCTCCCAGACAATCCTGGGGACCAACACTCCACCTAGTCAAAATCCAACACCCCCGATGGCTACGTACTTAAGTAACACTGGGTCCGCCATGAGGCAGTTTCTTGGTGCTACCAATGATCTTCCTCCACATCTGGAGAAGGTATACCCCTAATATGAGCATTTAGGCTCATGAACCATAGAAGAGAACCTATAGACATACAAAGATGCCATGAACCAACACTGGATCCAACATCAAGATGTTGTGACCCAGATGTTTCCTCTGTCTTTGGGACAGAATGAATTAAACTGGTACCTTAACCTGCCTGCCAACTCCATCAATAGTTGGCAGGATATGGAGGACACTTTTCTAGTGGCCTTCCATGTACACGTGGACCCGACATGGTCCCACAACCATTTTATCTCTATTAGGAAGGAACCGAATGAACCCCTTGAAGCATTCAACCATCGATTTCAACGAGCCTTGAACCGATGCACGGGCCCCTTCATCTCATCCACTGATATAACCATCTAGACATACCTTAATGCAATGGACCCTTTCATTGCCACTCTCCTATGGAGAACAACCACCCCCAATGATTGGGATACTCTGGCAAAGGTTTACAACCTAGGCTTGGAGTTGTCTCACGGTCTGAACAAAGCTCTCGACGGGATTGGGTAGAGCATGCCTTTCAACATTATACCAGGTGAAACCTCTTATGTTAGGGGATACAACCCTAATTAGGCAATGGGTGCCTCGATGATGGCCATGAACCTACCACCACCGATAGACCCGCAGGCCTGATACGTATACGCCTCGCTAGCCCAGACAATATCGGGTCTAGAATTCATTCCATGGAACCAGCTGTAAAAAATGCAACAACCATTGACACAACCCTCCATAGTACCCTTCTTCCAGTCGCCTATGGCTGGAGGATTTCCATCCTTGACTACTGGAGCTACTGTCACTTTCCTCGAGAACCAACCACAACAACTATTATACTGTGACACAAACACCCAGCTGTCCACCAAGGTCAAATCCCTCCGGCAATTAGTGTCCTCCCTGACTGTGGACATGGGACAGCTGAAGGTGGGGCCTTTTGTGCCCTACAACCCCAATTCCTAGAGAGGGAATATCTTCTATGGCCAGCGCAATACCAATGCCAGAGGAAGTAACTATAACAATGGGCCTCAGCCCAACAAACAATAATGGAACAATAATGTAAACACCAGAGGTTCCCCTCCAAACCAAAATACTACTCAGGATGATGTTGAACCTACTCATTTCATGGCGATTGTGGAACTCCAGCCCCTGACTAAATGGTGTAGATTGCACAACACGGGCTCTCATTCTGAGGTGAACTGCACCACATTAGAGAAGGTCATCATGATCTCCCAATTGGACAGACAACAAAATGTTGTTCCTACTCCCCCAAAAACATCAGTGTAAGAGCCCACTCATGGTTCCTTCACCTGTGAGACCATCTTCTTTGGGACAGACAAAGAAGACAAAGAAGAACCCGAATTATAGGGGTTATTTGATGAATCTATCCCAGCCTTTGAGGCCAATGCCTTCACCAACCCATAGACTCATCTCAACACTTAAAGTCAGATTGGTAAAGGAATAGTCTACATACCTACACCTCCCAAGGATACCCCTCCCTGGGAAAATACAACTGATCACTCCTTCCCACTAAAAGGATCTAGCTCTAACCATGCTAAGGATCTGTTTGAGGGAATCCAACAATACCGCGGGGGAGGTTTGACATCACTAAGGTGTTGGAAAGAACCACCACCTCCATTACCTTGATGGAGGTTTTGTTGAACTGTCCTGAGTAGAGGAAGTCTCTTTTGAAGCTCTTGTGAAACCCGAAAGCTGTCAGTCACCCACCCAAGACTGTCACTTTTGACAATGCCAACATGGCTGTCTTATGGGGAAACACTGATGATCCTCCCTTTTTACTAGGTTTGAACATACAAGGGAAGAACCTACATAACTGCTTGGTAGATTCTGGTGCTTCGGGCAATGTCATGGCTTTATCTATATGCCAGAAGTTCAAACTCCATCCCACTCCATCCAAAGGGGCAGTAGTCCAGCTGGATAAAACTGCTGTGAAAATGGTAGGTGAGCTGAAGAACGTCTAGGTTCAACTCATCCAAGACCCCCAGATATCAAGCATAGTAGACATCCAAGTGGTGGACATTCTTGAGACTTATGGGATTTTGTTGAGTCAAAATTGGTCTAAGGACCTTAATGTGTATTTCTCCACTAACTTCTCCCACTTGTGGCTCCCCTGGGAGAAGCAGTCTAATCAAATATGGGTAGAAAGTGAACCCTGGATTAAGCAAGCCCTCACCAAATTTGGGAGGGTGAATGAAGTCCTTTTCTCTGAGACTTCCCCCAGGGTGTACCGACCCCTCAAGATCCTCACATTTGATTTCACCCTTGAGGAGGATCCTATAGTTTCTTAGAGAATCTAGGACCTGGACAAAAAAATGAGTGGTGAGGTTAACTCACAGGGTATATAAGAAACTCCTACTACACTCTTGTCTGACACTTGGTGTCGGGTGCATTATAAAAAACATTATGAACTAGAGTGTGAGCCTTGCATTGCCGCTGCTACCACCATATCAATGCCCTTCAAGAGAAGAAACACAAAGAGGATCTGCCTGGACCCAACAATAATTTCGACGGCACTCCCATGGTGTCACCTTTCCAGGAATCCCAACCACAGGCCTCTCCAGAGGTAAACCTCACCCATGCACCATCAGAGCCAGAGGAAAATCCTCCCAACCTTCTCAAAAATAATCCAAATACCACTTCACCTTCCCAGCCCTAGAAAATAAACAATGACTTGTGGACCCTGAAGTTTGACGGGTCCCGGTCTAAACAATCCTATGGGGCCAGAGTGGAATTGATCAACCCATGGGGGAAATCCTTCCTCATGCCTTATAGGTTGCAATTTAACTGCATGAAAAATGTCACAGAGTATAAGGCCTTGGTCCTTGGACTCCTATTTGCACTAAGAAAGGGGAGCACTCACCTCCGGGCTCTAGGTGATTCAGAGTTGATCGTTAAACAGGTCCATAGCCAATATACTTGTCATGACAAAAGGCTAGCTACATATCGCAACTGAGCATGGAGCCTCATCAAATATTTTGATGCCTTTGGCATCGAACTGATTCCCCAAAAAAGAAACTACATTCTGGATGCCCTTTTTGTATCTACCAGCACCCTTGAGCCAATGGATGGCTCTCGACTCTGGAAGTTCTCTGTTGAGATGGTCCCCACCCCATCCATTCCAGATAATGTCACCCACTTTCAATTCTTTGAGGATGATCAACATATTCTATCCTTAATGGCCAATGTTGGTGTTTTTGAGGACCAGATAGTGGAAGAAAGAGATCATGAAGATATCGGCCAGGGTGAAGAAGATGACAAGATCATAGACTTACCAACCAACACCATCCCCAAGGGGATGGTAGCGCTAGAATGTATCTATGATTCAGACCCCCGGGGGTGAGAGAAGATATCATCCTCCTCTGAGGGAGGAAATTTTGAAAAAGTCAACATCAATGAGGCTGGTGAAGAAAAGTTTGTGCACATTAGAACCTCCTGCTCCCCAGAGGAGAAGGAGAAGATTCTTGCGGTTCTCCAAGAATACATTGATGTAATTGCGTGGGGTTATGAGGATCTGAAAACCTATGACACATCCATCATGACCCATACCATCCCAATAAAACCTGATGCTAAGCCCTTCTAGAAAAAGAAAAGACCGGTAAACCCACTGATCGAGCCTCTAATCCATCAGGAGGTTCAAAAACTGCTATCAGCCTAGATTATCTTTCCTATCTGGCACACTACTTGGGTTGCCAACCTCGTCCCTGTGAGGAAGAAAAGCGGAGAGATTCATCTTTGCGTGTATTTTCATAATTTAAACAAGGCATCTAAGAAGGATAATCACCCTCTCCCCTTGTTGGATGAGGTATTGCAAATCGTGAATGGATATCAAATGATGTCCTTCCTAGATGGGTACTCTGGGTATAACCAGGTCATGGTTAAGTATGAAGATAGAAAAAAAATGACATTTACCACCAAGTGGGGAACGTTTGCATACCAGAGGATGCCCTTTGGCCTTATCAACATAGGGGCCACATTTCAAAAGGCTATGGACATTGCGTTTGAAGGCCTAGTAAACAGGTGCATAATCATCTACATGGATGATTTGACTGTCTTTTCCTGGGACAGGCGTGATCATTCTACCTACCTCGCCCAAATTTGTGAGAGATGTTGCTGGTATGGAATATCCCTCAACCCTAAGAAATGTATATTCAGGGTCACTAAAGGGAAGCTCTTCAGGCATATCATCTCTAAGAAGGGTATATCCATTGACCCTGAGAGAGTCAAAGCATTGCTGGACTTACAGATGCCCGACAGTAAGAAAAAAATGACATCTTTCTTTGGAAAGATCAACTTTGTCCGACGATTCATCACTAGATTTTTCAAGATAGTAAATCCAATCAATGACATGATGAAGAAAGACATAAAGATTGAGTGGATTCTTGAAGCAAAGTGGGCATTCACCCAAATTAAACAAATGATTATGGAGGCACCAATCTTGGCTAGTCCAGGCTATTCCCTCCCATTTCACATATACCCCTTTGCTTCATCGCATTCTGTCTTGGTAGTTTTGACCCAGAAGGTCGAAGGGGAAGAATGACCAATAGCTTTTATGAGCTCCCCTTTTAAGAACCCTGAAGTTCGGTATTCATCTTTGGAAAAGCAGGCCTTTTCTCTTGTCCCTGCCGTGAAGAAATTCTGGTATTACATTCTTCGTAGCAAAGTGCACGCTATCATCCTGGACTAGGCTGTTAAGTCTCTTCTCTTGTAGAGTGAACTGGGTGAATGATGGGAGAAATGGATGGCCATCCTCCAAGAGTATGATTTGGAAATGCAACCCATGAAGATAGTTTGAGGCCAGGACTATGTAGAGCGATGGCAGAAGGAACTCCAAACTTTGAATGTCAAACTTATACAGTGGATTCCATCACTCAGGATCTGTGGTACACCAACCTGGTATACCTATTGCTAAATAATATATGCCCAAAGGGGCTACCCCCAAACAAACTCCATGCCTTGTGACTGAAAAGTGCACACTTCATGATAAAAAAATGGAACACTTTTTCGTAGGAACTATGAAGGGATATACCTCCAATGCATAGATAGGGACCAAGCTGTGAGGATGATTGAATAATTCCATGGGAAGTTTGGAACTGGCATGGATCAAATGATTCCACTACCCATCAGATCCTCTAAGTCAGACACTATTGGCCCTGCATCTTTAAGGATGTCTACACTCATGTTAGGAGATGCCACACTTGTCAAATAGTGGCACATCATAAGCAAAAAATGGCCATGCCTTTGCAGCCAGTCTTCAAAGCTAAACCCTTCACCCAATGGGCATTTAAATTTATCAGGGAAATCAACCCCAAATCATCTACCAACCACCGGTATATTCTGACTGCTATTGACTATTGCACTCAGTGGTCTGAGGCCATCCCTTGCAAAAATAGCACGACAGATGTAGTTATTAAACTCCTGGAAGAAAACATAGTCACCCATTTCGGAATGCCATTTGCTATAGTGTGTGACAATGGTCCAATATTTTCTTTGGCACAATTACTCAAATGGACCTATGAAAGAAAGATCACCCTAAATTTCTCCAACAACTACTACCCCCTGGGTAATGGTGTGGCTAAATCTACCAACAAAAATCTACTTGAGGTGATCAAGCATCTGTTAGAACAAAACCCCTGGGACTAGCACCAAAAGCTTAGGTTTTCCCTCTGGGTGGATTGTATCACAATAAAGGAATCCCTGGGAACTTCCCCATTTCATCTGGTTTATAGCCAGAATCCAGTATTCTCCATCAACTTACAAATCTTGGTCTTACAGTTTATGCAGGAATTCAGCAACCGGGATAACATTGTGGAGGTTCAGCTTTTGAACCTAGTGTGAATGGAGGAACAAAGAGACATAGCCCTTGAACAATTCACACATCATCAAGTAGTAGTAAAATGATGGTTTAACCAAAAATCCCAGTATAAGGCCTTTCAGATCTCGGACTTGGTTCTCTTGTGGAACAAGGCCCGGGAGAAGAAGGGAAAGCACACTAACTTTCAACGGCTCTGGCTCAGACCATATCTGATAGCTAAGATCTGCAGGGAAAATACTTATCACCTCAACACTATGACTAGAGAAGTCATCCCATTTCCTATCAATGGACAGTTTCTCAAGCACTACTTTGAATGAGGTAGGTGGTAAGTTTTGCCCAGAGTTGTATTATATGTAAATTCCTTGCTTGTAAATATCTTTCCCGGTGCTTTATTTGGAGTGCCTTGTCCTTGTAAATAGTTTGTCAATCATCCTTTAAGGCCACCTTTTCCTTTTTTGTGTTTTCCTTTTTTTTGTCTTTCTTTTGTTTTCTTTTGTTTTCTGGGCTCCCAGCGTGTTTCCTTCTTCTTGTAGACAGGTATATTTTGCATAACATCTAGTCTTTGAAATGGTGCCTTGTGCATTCTGATGAATTCAAAATCTATTGTTAGCATGTTGGAATTGGTCCACACACCAGGGTTATTTTGTAAGTATGGTAAAATGTTATGGGCAATCCTCATCAGGTTCACGTCTTGAAATTCCAGACATTGGTTAAAAGAAAATCTAAGAAGCAAGTAATCAAACACCTTGAGAGCAGATCTGTTGCACTGATTGTTGACCAAGTATGAAAATCATTAGAATATCCTAGGTTTGGAATGTTCTCTCCTATTTGGAAATTTAAAATTGGATGGCAAGGTGAAAGAATTACCACTATTAAAATTAGCTAAGCTTAAGGTTCACGGTGAAATAAGTACTGCCTTCCCATCTAGAAAAAAAAAGAAAAGAAAAGAATTGAAGAATAGAGAATTCTGGTAAACGGGGGAAACATGCAAGATATGATGAATTTGATTTGATATACTCAGTGCCTCCTCTCTGCCCCTCCCATAATTCATCAACTTTTTTTTCTTTCAAAGCACACACCTCACAGCTGACGAAAGACCGAAGGATTGAATCATTGATGAGCCAGATTTTCTCGGACACCTCGCACTTTGCAAGCAAAATGCTCCAGGTAAAGGTTACTTCCAGTTTTTCTAACCAATGATTTTGAAGTTCTTGAATGCATTAAGGCATTCATCCCAAATAGTCGCCATTTTTTATGCCCTACATACCCGTCCCTACATTTTGTAGGCAAAATGTTGGGTCCCCCTTTTTCGGTTTTGCTTTTTCCCCATGGTTTCTTTTGTTTCCTTTATTTCCCTCTGGGATTTGCTTCTGTGGGGGTTTTTTTTCTTTTGCTTCTTGTCTTATTTTGTCTCCAAGACCTGGTCCCAGAGTTTTTTTTTCCTTTGAGCTGACCAGATCCCAGACTCTGAGACTCTCTGTCATCATGTCTTCTTTTGTGAGAAGGTGTGGCTGCATGGAACCACCGGGTCCAGAGTCTGGAGGTCTGCATTTTCCAGAGCTTGTGAAAGGAATGAAACATGTTTTACCCTAAGGATATAAATAGGTTTTACCTCTCATTTTCACATTTACCATGATCAAAACACCCAGAGCAATTACCAGAGTGATTAAGGCGATTCAAAGTGATTAAGTGCAAATTTATTTTGGTGATTAACAACGTTCAAACATCAGTAAACAGTGGTTCTTTCACTATCATTCCAAGGTGAACTAGTTGTAGAATTCCTCCCGTTCTCACCTTCCTACATTTTCTATGTTTCCAGGTAGGTCCTTCGGCTCTCTTCCTTCTATTTTCCTATTTTCTAGTTTTTCTTGCTTCCTGTCTCGCTTGCTATTTTTGGTCTGGTTTTTGTTTCCTATCTCTTTTTTTTCTCTTTGTCTCCTCCCATTGGTGGGATGGCTCTGTCAGAGGGTTGTCCACCCTCTATGTAGTTGTATTTTAATGTAGCATTTGTATATACCTTGTAGATTTTTTAGCCTCCCGTAAATAGCTTTATATATGTTCATTTTCTCGGTCAGCCTACGAGTTGTGCTTCGACCATCATAGCACTTCGGCCCTCTGTAAATTTAGTGTATATCCCATGTATATCCTTCTGGGTCTATTTCAAGCTCATCGTTCCCTTTCATGTGTTCCCAAATTTATTGATCTATCCCTCTCGGCCAAATACCGCCTGGTTCAAACACGACACCTCGCTGGTTCAAGCCATGTGGTTTTCTCTC
>MU225263.1:290052-313073 GCA_018584345.1 Thuja plicata | reverse complement strand
TGACGGTCGTCCTATTTTGCAGGTTGCCAAGATTAAACTTATCAATCATGTCAGAAGCATCTGCACCACCTTCTCCACCCGGGAGTCCAGAACTCTCCACTACCGCTACAACCAGGGAAACTGTCAGGATGAAGGCCGAGAAGGCCTTGGAAAAGCTCCCATTAAAAATGAAGTATCTGAAGGGGGACACTATTCTGGGATCAAAAGTTGATTCCAAGTTACAGTTAATCACCGACACAAGTGTCGAGATGTGGGCCGAGATGCAGGCCTTAGTTAAGATGATGTTCATTCAATGCACAATCGAAGATCCGTTGGCCCTCAATATGGTCGGCTCTAGGATTCTTAAATATGCCTATTTTCCTTGCTCTGTGCAAGCTCTAGAGCTCATTCTCACTTTGGCAAAACACTACAAAATGACCATCTAGACTATCATGCTCGTTGCCCCAATTCAGACAGGCTACCCAATGCCTATGGTGTCTCTGGATGTCGTGACTTTTGTTGTAGGGGTGGCAATCCCTTGATGATGATTAGATTGATCTCATCTGGTCACTGGCCTTGGAAGAATTTCAGAAGCTATATCTCATGGCCTGGCAATATCTCAATAACAACTGGCTTAGGGTGCGAAGGAGGGATTTCAAAAAGATGAATCTAGAGATCCCCCAAACAGAATTTAAAGAGAGCATATAGATGGGGATCATTTCTCTATGTAGGGTCTTTGGAGAGCCCCATGCCTAGGAATTCTTGGCATGGATGTACTATTTCTTGTCCGGCATAGCCTCCGGCCGACAGAATTTTGATTGGGCCATTATCATTGCCAATCACGTGGACTCTCAACTCGTCAAGGTCACCCGGACCCCCAAATTCTACATGACTTCTTACATTTTATGGGCACTAGCACAAAAATGCCCTATGACCCGGGGACTACTTACAACAGGTGTGCTCAAAACTGGCCAAGGCCAGAATTCTCCTTGGGATTATTTCCCATAGGTCCAATGGGAGACCAGCTTCCCCAGCTTCTGTCGAGTAAATGATGCCTTCATTTACTACAACCTTCTTACACCTACTTGGGATGTTGGATACCGGCTCTCCGAAGAACCAATGAATTCGGTCAGCACTTATGGCCACTACTACATTCAATATCAACATACGTACATTCGGGTGACCAGCTTTTCTGGAAAACCCTATTTATTACCCAAACATTGTGGGGATAAAATAATTCTTTAGAATACTGCTGATAGATTTTGGAGCTGCATGCCCTCTTCACAGTGAAGAAGGTTACTAACATCCCATTCTCGATCTCTTATGGGAAATATTCTTGCAGCCTGGCAGCAGCCAAAGATGCTGATAATGAACTTAAAAGTTTGGGGCTGGCATAATTTTACTTGGAGCGGAAGAATTTTGATCCACTGGGCAAGATAGCAATGACACTTCCCCGGGTAGCCCCCCCGCATGAGCTTCACTTGGAAGATTTTGGGAAGATTTCAAGGATAATTTTGAAGTTTGGAACCGGCATTTTGTCTGGTTGACACAGGGGATGATGAAACAGTTGAAGCTTCAAAAGTTCCCCAATGACTTTTCAGATATCGGGTCCACAAAGGATCCACAATACAAGAAAAGGGAGTAGATAAAATGGTTCTCCCTCTGGTGAACTAGGATGCACTAGAGGGACCAATAATTGAGGACATCACCAACAATATAATTGAACAAAACCACGCATATTTTTAAAAGGTGTGTCCAAAAAGCACACGAAAGGTTGGCCCATTTATACGGGGTTCAACTTCCAGAGCCAGAACCTCCTCGTAGGGCGAGGATAGAGGAAAGAGGAAAATGGAGACCCCATCTCATGTCCCATCCACAGTTCCCATAGAGGAAAAAATTCAGTAGAGTCTGGTAGCAACCCAACAAATGAAAGATACATTAATCACACGGCTGGCTACCCCAACTATTATGGTCAGACCTGTCCGCCCTTCCAATTCTCCTTCACTTGCAGAATTAATGGTCTGAGCAATAGGGACCGAAGCAGAGGAAGAGTGGGCAACCATGTTAGATGCAAGGCCCACATTGGTAATAAGGAGGAAGAAGAAACAAACAACTGATCCTTAGCCAAAGGGGGAACCAGAACTTGGGATGCCTGACATCCCCGAAATACAAATTGTCTCCTCGAACTCTCTGGAGTCAGACAATCAGCCCGAAGATCCCCCGGAGACCTCCCCTCCACTTAATGACTTTGATGACATATTTGGGATGGATGAACTTGTAAACTTACAAGGGGATATCGGGAAAGTGGTAGAAGAGATCACCGCCCAGAATGAAGTAGTAATCCCCATCGAAGGGGAGATCCTAGAGAAGGATGTAGCCACAAACCAAGAAGTCCAGATAGAAAGGGAAAAGGAACAAGAATAGGTAAACATCTTTGATTTTCCAGAGATACAGGTTATAGGGACCAACAACATGGAGGGGAGGCAAGTGCAAAATGAGAAACCGACATCTACTGAGAGAACTGGACCTATGGGAGCAATCGTAATCTCAGCCACCATGCCCCAAACACGTCCTCCTACCCCAAAGAAGGTAACATTCGATGAGGTGATCACAGTGGCCCAAATGGTGAACCTTGGCCAGACACCTCTGCCACATCCAGAGAATATCCTGACAGAGGGAAATATCCCAGCAGGAGAAGCCGAAGAAGAACAACAACAGCAGCAACAACAGCAAGGTGAGCGGCAGAACCCTGACAATAAAGATGTTGAATCCGACGCTGCTAAGGACGTGGACACCGAGGCAGAAGATACTAATACCACCAAGGTGGATAATGTAGGTGGTCTAGAGGATACATGAGAAGAGTCTAAAGAGACTCATAACACCGAGGATGCACAACATAACCCCAGAGGGGATTTGCAGGATCAAAATTTGGCAGCAAGGCCACCCCCGCCACCACAATGGTTGGTGGATTCTAAAAAGAGGAAGGCCCCAATAGAAAAAAAGGTCCATCTCTCCCTAGCTGAGATGATGACACAGGCATAGGGGGCCCCAAAATAAAAGAAGGCCTAGACCCTCCATTCCACTCAGACCAGTCTGGGTGGAGAAATAGTTGTGGTGATTGCAACACCTCCCTAAAGATAGATGTGACAGCAGCCAAAGTCAAGGACTACACAATCACGAAAGTACCTCTGGGGAAAAGAGACAAACATGTAAAATTAAACCTATTAAAAGAAGCCAGCCGGGTGATAGAGGCCCGTTATAATAAGCAAGCCCAGAAGCTCCAAGAAGAAAGGTAAAAGAACACAAATCTTGTCAGGCTTTTGACGGAGCTGGCGCAACCATCATTGCTATTCCTCCAGAAGCTTCCACATCTAGAGAATGGCTCCCACAAGGTGCCATAGATGTACTAAGGAGTATAAAGAAGAAAGTGTAGGTAGCTGATGACTGGGTGGCTGAATAGGTGGGAAACGTCTGGCATTTCCTAGTAGCTATACTCCCAGACCTGTACGCAACCCACAATGATCTACACCAGGCCAAGAATACCATTACCTTGTGGGAGGGAGAAACCAAACAGTACAAGGCCTGGATGAATGAGTTGGGAGAACTCCTAAGTCTTAGGGAAGAAATTGTTACTGAGGCTAGAATTTTGGGAGAGGAGTCCTTTGACTTTGTCTAAACCCTGTACTCCAGACTTGATCTCACATTGGAGATAGGCAAGCAAGTGGTAGGGGCCCTGCGGGACAAAGTTTTAGAGGTGGAATATTATTTAAATATGTATAAGGCATCCATTACAAGGGTTTCAGAAGTCAAGCCCTTTAGTACCGAAACATGTACTCCTGAGGAGTACATCGTAGGAAATTTTGACGAGCTAATGGAAGCTTGATATCAGTCCCCAAAGGGAAAGGATGGAGCAAAGATGTCCCACATATCTCGCATGGTGCTCCGGGCCCACGATGCCGGGAAGATGGCCACAGAATTCAAACTGAATACTCTAGATCTGGGAGAACATGTGGAGATGGCCAGGTACCACCAGGATAGTCTCAAAGATATTAATGAAGATGGCATGGCCCAGCTCCTAGAAACATTCAAGAATAGCAAGGAGAAATAAGGTTCTCCAGATCCCATAGATTTTCACTAGCAAGGTGCATTCTTTTACATTCATTATTCTTTGAGAGTAAGCTCCCAGATCCCAGAGTCCCAGGTCCAACAGTTTTGTATTCTTTTGATGACCGCGTCCAGGCTCCTTAGAGTTGATCGGTCATTATCAGGCAATTAATAAGTGGATGTTAGAAAGTAGGTGACTTCAACAAGGTACGTTGGCTCGAGGGATGGTTCTGACAAATGGTCTTCCCAAGGCGTCGCTCCATCATTAACTACCTAGCACATCAAAGATAGTGAGCCGCATATTGCATTGATGAGGCATGTAGCCTTGAACCCTAGAGGATCAGATTTCTTCTATTCTTACCTTGACACTCTTCTCGAGGCTGATTCTTCCATTCTCTTTTCTTATCTTCTTTTGTCGATCTATCATAGCCTATGTTCTTTTCAAGGTAGTTGTAAAGTGGTGCAGGTAGTACCGGCCACCAGATATTGTATTTTATTATTGAGTGTAAAGTTAGATTAGGTTAACTTTAGGGCAAGTATGTGTATAAATAAGAAGTTCGACCTCATTCCAAGGGTCAGTGAAATTGATGATTTTGCAGTCCATAGTAGTATAATTTTAGCATTTAATTTCTTGTAGTTGCAAAGCTCAATTCTTAGTAGTTCTTAGTGGTTCTTAGTAGATAGATTCTCTCTTGGAGTTGTCGATGTACACACCAGTGCTGCTAGAAAACTGTTAATGAAGAAGGAAGGATTCTCGCAATGATGTTTTTGGTGTCTTGATCTATGAGTTAACTCTTTTGTGTTGTATGTTTTTGATGTCCTTTTCTCTAATGTTTAAATATATTAACGACCTCTTTTCCTTTTCTATTGAACATGTATGAATTGCTGGTTCTGTATATGTTCAATATTTAGTATAGATCGTTAGAGCATGGTTGATGTTTTAAATGTATTTGCATAACTATAAGTATAATAGATACTCTCTAACCCTAGCCTATATTTTGAAGTTTTTTTGATAATCCAAACACTTACAGGAAGCCCCAACCTAACAAAATCCCCAAAGAAGATGAGCCAAGAAAAACCAGGTATCCCCCCAAACAAAATAGTCACACTCCCAACTTAGCTTCCGCACTGTCGAGACCCAACTCCCAGGTTCTTGAAGGCCCAAAGAATTTATTTCTTGGACAACCTTTACAAGCAAAGTTGGTCGTTACCCTAGTACCTGGTGACAACTTACATATTTTGGAGGACCATTCTCAAATTCCCATCAACAACTATGATCAAAACACTTAGAGCAATTAGAGTGATTCAAAGGAGATTAAGGCGATCAAATAATGTTTTTCTCTTTGTGTTTAGTGATTGATTGGCAGTAATTAACAGTATTGGGTCATGGTCATTTGAAAGAAAATCATTTGTAGAGCACCTCCCATACTTGATTCATACGCATTCCCCGTGTTTCCAGGTAGGTCCTTCGGCTCTCCTTTCTAGTTTTTGCTTTGTTTTTTTGTGTTAGTTCTATTTTTTTTTTGTCACGTTGTCGTGTTAGATTTTTTGTTTTTGGTTTCATTTCTGCTGTCGCCTCCTATTAGTGGGATGGCTCTACCAGAGAGTCATCCACCCTCTGTGTGGTTGTAAGTTTATAAAAATTTGTGTGCATACTTTGTATATTTTGTATATACCCTTGTACATTATGTAAATTGCATGTAAATAGTTGTATATAGCTTGTCCTTCGGTCGGCCTACGAGTTGTGCTTTGGCCCTCGCCATGCTTCAGCCCTTTATAAATGTGTATATTCCATGTATATCCTTATATTTTTGGTGAGCTTGTCATGCTCCCTCACATCCAGACCAAATTATTGATCTTGTTAGAGAGGTATTCGCCATGGTTCAAACTCGACACCTCACATGTTTGAGCCATGGCAATTTTCTCTCTCCTCAGTCATTTCCACCTTAATAGCAGGATTAATTTCCCATGAATGAGAATTCAAATCCCATCCCATTTGGCATTTACTTCCCCCATGTCATCCCACTCATCACCATTAAGAGCCTTTACACCGCCTATCGCATGGCCATCTGATGACCCATGTCAGCCAAGTACGGCTCACTGTCGGTCATGTCAACAATGGCTAGTTTCTCTGAACTCCAGGTGTTGAGAAGTCCATAGGCCTTCACCCCATTTGTGTCACCTAAACTAATACCCCAGAGCCTCTGAGTGTTGATCAGAATCCAATCCTTGTTAACTTTGATATTTTGGGATTTTTATGCATACTAATACTTTTGGGACAGGTGCAAAATGGTGGTGAATTCCCTAGAGTCCCTAAAATATTGTTTTTTTTATCATATTATGTATTAACGATTCTTCGGTCTTGCAGGTTGCAGATAGTCTGATCAAAATGTCTAAGGTGATCACTCGTGTTGATAGCCCAGAGCTTCCAAGTACCTCCACTCGGACAGCCACAAAAACTAAGGCCGAAAATATGCTGGCCAAACTACCACTAACCTCCAAATACCCAAGGGAGGGTGTTCTTGTGGGGTCCAAGGTGGTTTCCAAGTTGCAGGAAATAACAGATACCGAGCCTGGACTATGGGCTGAAATGCAGGGCTTGGTCCAAGCCATATACCAATAGAGGACCGCCGAAGATGATATGGCTAAATACATGGCCACCTTTGAAATTATCAAATCTGCAAGTTTTCCCTGCTTGGTGCAAGCACCAGAGCTGATACTCCAACTGGAGACGCTCTACAACGCCCCCACCCACATTTTTTTGCTCACCGATTCTTGGCCACTACACTATCTGGCGCCCATCGTCAATCTAGATGCGGCTAATTTTGCTTCAGGGCTGGGGATCCCCCAATTCAAGGGAGCCATTGTTCTCTCTCGACAACATCTCAACACTCACTGGCTAAAGTCCCCGAGAAAGGACTATAAAAAGATGAAGCTGGAGATTCCCCACGGGGACTTTAAAGAATGTATTCAAGCGGGGATTATATTTCTATGTAGGCTCTTTGGAGAGCCCCATGTCAAGGAATTTTTGGCATGGATGTATTACTTTCTCTACTGCATCACCACCCATAGTTAGACCTTCAACTGGGTAGCTATCATCACCAACCATGTGGACGCGTAGCTAAAGAGCGTCCTCCAGAATTCAAAGTTCTACATGACATCCTATGTACTATGGGCACTGGCCCAACAAAGACCTACTTTTTAGGGTTTGCAGACAGTGGGCATTCTCGGGAACGAGCTCGACCAGTTGGTTCCATGGGATCATTATCCCTAGGTCCAGTGGGAACTTAGTTTCCCTAATTTTTGTAGGGTAAATGATGTGTTCGTCTACCACAACATTTTGACACTCACTTGGGACACTGGGTACCGATTATCGCAAGAGGCAATGAACCTGGTGAGTACTTGCAGAAATTACTTCATTCAATTCCAACAACATACATACATTCAAGTGACTGACTTCTCTGGGAAACCCTACCTACTCCCTAGGTATTGCGGGGATAGGATCATTCTTTTGGAGTTCTGCAGGCAAATCCTGGAGCTCCATGCATTCTTTTCCTTGAAAAAGGTTGTATCTATTCCATTCCCAATGGTTTATGGGAACTATTCTTGTAGTCTTGCAGCGTCCAAGGAGGCCGACAATGAACTTAAGAGTTTGGGACTGGCAAAATTCCACCACACCAGAAATAATTTTGACCCAGTGGGGAAAAAAAGGGAGGCATTGCCCCAGGCATCCGAGCCACATACAAATGATATTGAAGATTTTTGGGCTGATTTCCAAGATAGTTTTCAAAGGATTTCATAGACGATGGGCCTCTAGAAAACCCAACGTATAAAGAGAAAGGGATGGATAAATTGGATCTCCCTCTGGTGGATTGGGGCACCCCAGAGAACTTAACAAATGAGGAGGTATGCCACCCCATTATTATAATAGTCATAAATATTTTGAGCAGGTGTATCCAATGAGCACCCAAAAAGGCCCAATTGTGCGGAGGTCTACTTCAACCTCTGAAGCCACGAGACCCAACAAAAGCAAGGGGAAGGAGAAAGAAAGTACCCCGACCCAAGTGCCTCCCAAAGGTCTGATCCCCATGATGGCACAAAGATAATAATAGATGGAGGCGTTGAGGCTGACAAGCCAGAAGATAAGTGCCCAGCTTTCCCACGGCCTCCTCGCAACTCCAGTAGCATCTTCTCACCCAGTGGGATCCCCATCGTTGGCATCACTAATGAGAAGGCAGGCATTCCCAAAGGCAGAGTCTATAGACATTCTGGATGTCGGGGCCCCATTAAAAAGAAAGAAGAAGCAGATGGTAAACCCTACCCCAAGCACAAACACGGGCCTTGACATGCCTAATGTTCTGCCAGTAGAGGTCAGTTTGGATTCCTGAACTAGATGATATAGCAGAGGTCTCTCCCCTGCACGATGACTTTGATGACATCTTCAGGACGGATGAGCTTATGAACCTGCATGGGGAAATAGACCAGGTGGTGGAAGAAATTTTTGCCTAGGAAAAGGAAGAGATCCCCGCTGAAAAAGAAGTCCCAGAGAAAGAAGCTGCCACAAAGCAGGAAGTCTGGGAAGAAGCACAAAAGGAGCTTGAGTGGGAGGAAACACCGGTCTAGGAGACAAGGAAAGAACCAAGGCAAACATTAGATGAGCAACTGACAACTAGGGAAATAGAACCTATGAGATCAACTTTACCCCCAATCATCACGCTCCAGACGCCTTTGGTTACTCCGGGGGACCAAGCCCCCTAGAGTACATTCAACAAGGTGATCACAATAGTCCAAATGCTAAACCTTGGCCATATACCTCTGCCACTTCCGGAGGATGTTCAAACGGAGAAGGATATCTCAACAAATGACACCGAAGAAGAACAACAACAACAGTAGGATGAGGGGAGAATCCCCGAGGATATGAATGGTGAATCACCCAATGCTGAGAAGGATGGGGAAATCCCCGATGATACAAGTGATGTTGAAGTCGGTGGAGAGGAGGTCCCAGACATCACAAAAGAGGATGCTAACAGGGCGAAAGACACTGAGGCCCCCAGAGAGAAAGAAAAGGAAAAGGAACAGGAACAAGAACAAGAACAGGAAAAGGAGAAAGAGCTCGATGACACTGCAGATACCAGGAATGCACCGCCGAACCCCGAAGGGAGTCCCAACACCCAGGCCTTGGCAGCAAAACTACCCCAACCGCCACAATGGCTAGTGGAATTCAGAAAGAGAAAGGTCCCAGTGGTAGCAACAGGTATTCCACTCTCCCTGGCCAAAATGATGGCTCAAAATGCAGAGGCCAAGAAGCCTAAAAAAGCTCGGACAGTCCATACCCTCTGGACTAGTCCAGGAGGAAGCACAGTCGCAATAATTGCAACACCTCCCCAGATACAGATGCAGCGGCGGTAAAGGCCCAAGATTATACAATCATAGAAGTGCCTCTGGGTAGGAGAGACAAGTAGGGAGAATTAGACCTACTGCAAAAGGCAACTCGGGCAATAGAGGCCCGATATGATAAACAGGCCCAGAAGTTGAAGGAGGAAAGAGAAAAGAATGAGAATCTCCTCGAACTTCTGACAATACTTACACAACCCCTGGCCGAGATCAATCTGAAAGCTCCCACCTCTAGACTACCACTTTCATAGGGTGACATGGATATTCTAAGGGCCATGAAGAATAAGGCATAGGCTTTGGACGGGTGGTTCGCTGAGAAGATAACAGTCGTAAGGAAAATTTTAGTTGTATCACTCCCGGACCTTTACTTGGCTAAAACTATTTTCCTCCAAGTAACCAATGCCCTTGTTATATGGGAAGGAAATTTGGAGAAGTACGAAGGGTGGAAGACTGGGTTGGACAAAGTCATCAACTCTGGAGAATAGGCCGTCACAGAGATGAGAATTTTGGGAGACGAATCATTCAAATTCCTCGGGGCCCAGTACTCTAGACTTGGCCTCAAAATTGAGGTGTGCAAGCAATTGGTCATGACCCTAAGGGAGAAGGTCATGGCAGTTCGATATCCATTAGAACTATTCAAATCATTTGTTGTAAGTGTGTCACAATTTGACCCCTTAACCACCGGAATGTGCACCCCGGAGGACTATGTCCTTAGTAAGTATGATGAGTTAATGGAGTCCCTGTATCAGTCTGCCGGGGAATTGGACAGAGGAAAGATATCAAGAATATCTAAGATGATGCTCTAGGTTCATGACGCCATAAAATTAGTAGATGAATTTTGGAACGGGGCCAGAGAAGTTGAGGAGAAGTTTGAAGTTGTCTGCGGTCGGTGGGAAAGTATTAAGGACGTAGATGAAGATGGCATCAGCCAAGTTTTGGAGGCATTTAAGAACAGCAAGGAGCAATAAAATTCTCCTAGTTCTGGGGATTATCACCAATAGGGTGTATTCTTTTACATTCATTATTCTTTGAGCATAGGCTCCCAAATCCCAGATCTGAAAGTTTTGTATTCTTTCGATGGCTCGTGTTCAGGTTCCCCAGAGCTGACCGGTCACTATCCAACAGTTAATAAAGGGGTTAGAAAGTAGGTGGTCCTGATAGTGTGTGTCAGATGGAAGGATGGTTATGACAGATGGTCTTCCCAAGGTGCCACTCTAGCATTAACTATCTAGCGCATCAAAGATAGTGAGCCGCATAATGCATTAATGAGGCATGTAGCCTTGAACTCTGGAGAGATTGTATTTCTTCTCTTCTCCCTCCAACACTCTTCTTGATGCTGATTCTTCAATACCTCTCTTCTTATCTTATTCTTCTAACATGTTAGACCTCGGTCCTCTTCGAGATGATCGTAAAGTGGTGTAGGTAGTATCGGCCACCGGATATTATATTTTATTGTTGAGTGTAAAGTTAGATTAGGTTAACTTTAGGGCAAGTATGTGTATAAATAAAAATTCTGACCTCATTTCTGTTGGTCGGAAAAATTGATGATTTTGTAGTCCATACTATTAGCTTTCATCATTTTCATTTTCTTGTAGTTGCAGAGCTCAATGCTCAGTAGTTCTTAGTAGTTCTTGGTAGATGGATGCTCTCTTGGAGTTGTTGATGTACACACCAGTGATGCTGGAAAATTGTTAATGAAGAAGGAAGGATTCTTGCAATGATGTTTTTGGTGTCTTGATCTCTGAGTTAACACTCTTTTGTATTGTATGTTTCTGATGTCCTTTGCTCTAATGTTTAAGTAGATTAACGACCTCTTTCTCCTTGTTATTGAACATGTATGAATCATTGGTTCTGTATATGTTTAGTATTTAGTATAGTTCATTAGAGCATGGTTGATGTTTTAAATGTATTTGCACAACTATAAGTAGGATGAATACACTCTAACCCCGACATATCTTTTTAAGTTTGTTTGATAATCCAAATGCTTTCAAGAAACCATGACCTAACAAAATCCCCATAGAAGATGATCCAAGAGAAACAAGCTATCCCTCCGAACAAAATAGTCACATACCCAACTTAGCTCCCACACTATCGAGACCCGACACTCAGGTGCTTGAAGGCCTAGATAATTTATTCCCCGAACAACCTTTATAGGAAAAGTTGGTCGGTACCCTGATACTCGGTGACAAGTTAGTTGGTGAGACCAATCACAAAGTCTCGTCAACAGGTTTCATGAATAGATTCTTGTCAAATGGGAAAGGGCAAGTGGATTCTATTGAAAATTACTTTGGAGCAACCGCTTTCTTCATGTTATCCATTTGTTCTTTTAAAGACTTGAATTGTTGATTCATAGCTTTCAAAGGGGTGTCTTCATCCTCATCTAATGTTAATTTGGACATATCAAAATCATGAGGGAGTTTAACCCCTAGTTTAGCTAAGGTTAGGAAATATTTATCTTTGTTTCTTTCGAAGATACTTTCCATCATCCTAACAAACAAATGGTTTTGGGAAGCCTCATTAACCTTTTCCTCTGTTACTTCTTCATCCTTATTTTCCCCAGTGTTGTTAGTCTCATACTACGAATCGCTTTCTATTGGAAATTCTTCTGTTTCTTCCTTTTGATTATTTTCTTGAAATGTTTGATGAGGAGAATGAGGTGTCTCGTCTAGATAAGGTATTTCTTCTCTAAGAACAGTTTCCTCTTCTTGTAAAGACAACTTGATATGATGGGATCTTTTTGAAACCAATATGAAAATGAATTTAGGATGTTTGTTGAAATGATATCCCCTTGAAAAGAATCATGAAATTTAGGAACTTTAGATCTCAAAATGGATGTTTTCTTTTCTTTCTTTGAAATTTTGTATCTTCAAACATAGAAATAACAAAGACACATTCTATCTAACCTTTAGTATCTACATAAAAAAGTGTAAATTCTCAAATGTTTAAGGCCTTCACAAAAAACACTTCAATCAATCTACCTAAAGTTAATTTTGGTTTAACGTGGTTTGAATATGTAGTACCTTTTAATGGAGTGAACTTTCTCCTTGTTGGTGAGGTAAATTGAGACATGAAGTTGGGTTTGGGCTTGTTGTTCCCTTGGTTTTTGTTGAAAGAGTTGTTGTTGTTAACATGATTATTGGTGGATTGATTGATATTATTAGTTTGACTAGTGGAGACACTTGAAATGTTGAAAGGTTTAGGTTTTAGATTGTGTGACTCCACTAATCCTTAATAAACTAAATTCTTGTTGTTGTTCTTCAACCAAAATTTAGGTTTATTGTTATTGTTTTTCTTTGAATAATTATTGTTGAAAGGGGTATTGTTGTTATTCAAAAAACCTTTGTTATATTTATAAAGCTTTAGTTCTTGATTTATTACTAAAGCATATTTTATCTTGATTTTGTTGTCTATGATATTGTCAAAGGTTGGAGGACATTGAAGTTGTAACCTGAAGTTCATTATCATGTTCAAGTTTTTTATGAATATATCCATCTTTTCCTTCTCTGGCACACTTCATGGATATTTAGAAAAGATCCTTCTCCATCTTTGTATAAAACTCAAAAAGGCTTCTCCACTTATTTTCTTGGTATTACATAAGTCCAACATGGTGATTTCACATTCAATGTTGTAAGAATATTGATTGACAAATTTAGAAATAAATTCTTCAAAGGTTTTTATACCAGGAGGTAACTTTGAAAACCATTCTATTGTTGTCCCACCAAGGCTTCTAGGAAAAAACCTCATCAAATAAGTGGGTTCATGGAGGAATTCCATACTTAAGGTGTCAAATTCTCTTCAGTGGTCTTGTGGGTCCGTTGTACCCATATACTTGTCATACTTGGGAAATACCATGTTTTGAGGAAAAGGTTTCATGAATAGATTTTTGTCAAATGGAAAAGGGAAAATGGATTCTATTGAAAATTATTTTGGAGCAACGAATTTCTTCACGTTATCTATTTGTGCTAGTAAAGACTTGAGTTGTTGATTCATAGCTTTCAAAGTGGTGTCTTCGTCCTCATCTAAAATTAATTTGGACATATCAAAATCATGAGGGAGTTTAACCCCTAGTTGAGCTAAGGTTAGGAAATATCTATCTTTGTCTCTTTCTAAGATATTTTCCATCATCCTTACAAACAAATGGTTTTGGGAAGCCTCATTAACCTTTTCCTCGGTTACTTCTTTATCATTATTTTTCCCAATGTTGTTAGCCTCATACTACAAATCGCTTTCCATTGGAACTTATTCTAGTTCTTCCTCTTGATTATTTCCTTGAAATGGTTTATGAGGAAAATGAGGTGTCTCAACTAGAAAAGGTATTTATTCTCTAAGAACAATTTCCTCTTCTTGTAAAGACAACTTGCTATGATGGGATCTTTTTGAAACCAACATGAAAAGGAATTTAGGATGTTTGTAGAAAGGATATCCTCTTGAAAATAATCATGATATTTAGGAACTTTAGATCTTAAATGGATGTTTTATTTTCTTTCTTTGAAATTATGTATCATCAAACATAGCAATCACAAAGACACATTCTTTCTAACCTTTAAATTCTACATTAAAAAGTGTATATTCTTGAAATTTTTAACAAGACCTTCACAAAAAAACACTTCAATCAATCTACCTAAAGTCAATTTTGGTTTAACATGGTTTGAATATGTTGTAACTTTGAATGGAGTAAACTTTCTCCTTGTTGGTGAGGTAAATTGAGACATGAAGTTAGGTTTGGGCTTGTTGTTCCCTTGTTTTTTGTTGAAAGAGTTGTTGTTGTTAACATTATTGTTGGGGGATTGATTGATATTTTTAGCTTGACTAGTGGAGCCACTTGAAATATTGAAAGGTTTAGGTTTTAGATTGTGCGACTCCACTAATCCTTAATAAACTAAATTCTTGTTGTTGTTCTTCAACCAAAATTTAGGTTTATTGTTATTGCTTTTGTTTGAAGAATTGTTGTTGAAATCGGTATTGTTGTTATTCGAAAAACCTTTTTTATCTTTATAGAGATTTAGTTCTCCATTTATTACTAAATCGTATTCTATTTTGATTTCATTGTCTATGATATTGTCAAAGGTTGGAGGACATTAATGTTGTAACCTGAAGTTCATTATCATGTTCAAGTTATTTATGAATATATCCATCTTTTCCTTCTCTGGTATGCTTCGTGGATATTTAACAAAGATCCTTCTGCATCTTTGTAGAAAACTCAAAAAGGCTTCCACACTTATTTTCTTGGTATTACATAAGTCCAACATGGTGATTTCACATTCAATGTTGTAAGAATATTGATTGACAAATCTAGAAATAAATTCTTCAAAGGTTTTTATACCAGGAGGTAACTTTCTATTGTTGTCCCACCAAGGCTTCTAGGAAAAAACCTCATCAAATAAGTGGGTTCATGGAGGAATTCCATACTTAAGGTTTCAAATTCTCTTATGTGGTCTTGTGGGTACCCTGTACCCATATACTTTTCGTACTTGGGAAATACCATGTTTTGAGGAAAAGGTTTCATGAATAGATTCTTTCCAAATGGAAAAGGGAAAATGGATTCTATTGAAAATTATTTTGGAGCAACCGCTTTCTTCATGTTATCTATTTGTGCTTGTAAAGACTTGAGTTGTTGATTCATAGCTTTCAAAGGGGTGTCTTCATCCTCATCTAATGTTAATTAAGACATATCAAAATCACGAGGGAGTTTAACCCCTAGTTGAGCTAAGGTTAGGAAATATATATCTTTGTCTCTTTCTAAGATATTTTCCATCATCCTTACAAACAAATGGTTTTGGGAAGCCTCATTAACCTTTTCCTCGGTTACTTCTTCATCATTATTTTCCCCAATGTTGTTAGCCTCATACTACGAATCGCTTTCCATTGGAACTTCTTCTAGTTCTTCCTCTTGATTATTTTCTTGAAATGGTTGATGAGGAGAATGAGGTGTCTCGTCTATATAAGGTATTTCTTCTCTAAGAACAATTTCCTCTTCTTGTAAAGACAACTTGATATGATGGGATCTTTTCAAAACCAACATGAAAAGGAATTTAGGATGTTTTTTGAAAAGATATCCCCTTGAAAATAATCATGATATTTAGGAGCTTTAGATCCTAAATGGATGTTTTCTTTTCTTTCTTTTAAATTATGTATCATTAAACATAACAAGCACAAAGACACATTCTTTCCAACCTTTAAAATATACATAAAAAAGTGTATATTCTTGAATGTTTTAACAAGGCCTTCACAAAAAAACACTTCAATCAATATATCTAAATTAAATTTTGGTTTAACATGGTTTTAATATGTAGGCTTACTAATTAACCATAATTTAGTCAATGATTAGTTCAAAGAGCTTTGATTTTACCTCTCAACTACAAGATCTTCCCACCGCATGCATGGAAGGTTTTGTGTAGTTTGTTAGGACTACTAGAGGAAGGGTATTACAATTATCTTTGCCTTCCACCTCATTAAGGATGTAAGTTTTTATTTTTAGAGTGGGTTGGATCAACCATGGTTAAAGAAGCTATGTATCTCACTTTGGGCTTTCCCTCTCACAGATTTCATAAATCACTTGGGAGATATGCCCTCTATGTCTCTAATATCACTTGTATTATTATAAAGTGAAATTGAAGAAAAAGATAGGTTTAGGAGTTTGATCACCCTAAAAGAGTGAGAGAATATCCCTACTACCTTTTATCTTACAAACACAATAGACATGATTTGTTCATTTCCAAGCCTTTTAATCTAAGTAACTAATGTACTTTAGCATTTTGATCACTTTGAGAAAAGTGAGAGCATGTTAAAGAAGTTGTGTATCTTACTTTGGGCTTTCCCTCACAAATTTCATAAATCACTTGGGAGATATGCCCTCTAGCTATGTCTCTAATATCACTTGTATTATTATAAAGCAAAATTGAAGAAAAAGATAGGTTTAGGAGTTTGATCACCCTAAAAAAGTGAGAGCATATCCCTACTACCTTTTATCTTCCAAACACAATAGACATGATTTGTTCATTTCCAAGCCTTTTAATCTAAGTAACTAATGTACTTTAGCATTTTTATCACTTTGAGAAAAGTGAGAGCATATGCCTAATACCGTTGTTCACAAATAATGAGGATTTTGATTGTGTTTGTTCATTCCTTAACCTTTCTTTATATTGACAGATTCAACATGTTTGGAACTTTGATAATCTTAAAAGATGAGAGCATAGGCCTAATACCTTCATTGACAAATAATAATAGGTTTTTATTTAGACTAGTTTTTGAACCTTTAAATTACCGCAATTTAAGAAAATGACTTGTAATCAAAGGTTTTAGGACTCACCTTGTTCGAATCTTATATGCACATTTTTTAGAGTATTTTAATTTTTGATTCATACCCTAGAGATCGTTCCCACTCTTAAGCATCTCCTTTCACAAATATTAATCCAACACAGTCCAAGCCAAAGTGAAGTAAATTCAAAAGTATTTTCACAAATGTGAAGGAATTTCAAAATAAAAACCAATTTGTGAAAATATTAGAAAGGAGAAGCATCATAGTTAATCCTAGGAATATTATAGAAAGCTTGACACAAATTTGTCATTTTGATGTAATGATTATATGCTTGAACATCATCATCTAAATTTGCAACAATATTTGCATTGTGAATTTTCTTTGCGTATTTGTCAAGCCTTTTTACCTCTTTCTCCTTGTTGTAATCATGATTTTGAACCGCAAATTTCCTCGCCTTTCTATGTTCTGACATCTGCAAACATTTTAAACAAATTTAGATCCAAGAATTTTAAATTTCTAAATTACATATTGTAGGCGCTATTATAAATCTAACAGACGCTACAATTTCACTAGTACGTATTAAACTTTAGATCATATGCGCTATAATTATCTGTTGCACGCTGAAAGAAATATTGCATTTAATAAGCATTGTAAAAAAATTAAGACAGGCGTTAGAAATTTCATTTGCTCTATAAGAAAGTAAGATAGAATAATCTTTTTTCACACTGTAAGAATTATTTTAGGCATCAGACTTTACTTTGCACATGCCAAACTTTGCCTCATACGTGCTAAACTTTGCTTTCTACGCTCTGAACTTATACGCTCTCCTGTACCTACAAATATCAAATATGCAACACAAATTCACTCAAAATGACAAAAAAATTAATAAAAATCCATTAGTTTGAGGCATCAACCCCGCGGTGGGCCCCATTTATAATATGTAAAATACCTGCATAAGACTTGTTGCATCTCAAAACTGCCTATCCCCAAAAGGTGCCAAGGGGGAAATGGAAGTCTTTGCCAATGAAAATGAATCAAATTCCTCTACTCTTTTGGCCTCAATTATGCCAAGGTGAGTATACCTTTAGTCCTCAAAATCTTTCAACAATATTCTAGCAGCTTTGACATTTGCCATCGAAACAACCATATTACTAGTCCTCAGAATTCCTTCTTTACTCTAAAACCCACTCCTGTTTACCAAAACAGAAAAAAAGATTCTAAGATAAAAGAAAGATTATTATGAAATCAGTTCCTCTCACCATTGGGTTACAAAGTCTTCATTTGTTAAACCTTCATGTACAACTCTGTGAGATAGCTTATACCACTATAAACCATCCAATTCTATTAATGTAACACCATTGTAATTACCACACATACTACTTATATCGAATTTAATTCCCACAAGAGGAAACCAACTAAACAAGAAGAAACAAGACAACAACTTTGTTGTGACTTCTTGATTGTCAAGTCTGTGTGGTGAACATATAATTATTTTAACACAAGTATTAAAGATGTTAGTAATAACTGAGACGGGGGGGGTGAATCAGTGGCCTCAAAAATTAATCCTTAAATCAACCCTTAAAACTTATAACCACAAATTATGCCTCTAGTTATCTTTTGTCCTACAAGATGAATGCCTTGAAATACTTATATAAATTTTCTACTTGTCATATTGCTTTGTAAAACCTTCTTTTGTATGTTTACCAATAAGCAGTCAACTATTTACCGAAACACAGTAAATATGCAGAGTATACCGATCAATCCAGAATTGCATATGTGAAATGTAAAATAGTAAAGTAATGAAACATAAACACATAACATATGGATTTTTAACATGGAAACCTTGTTAAGGGAAAAACCACTGGGACCGGTACCCCAAATTTTCACTCTTCTGAAGTGAGCTCTGTTAGGAGCCAACCCTGTTAAAGGTTACAAACACACTGTTAGGTGTGACCTTGTTAGAGGATTTAAAAGATAGTTTGTCACCTAGTATCTGGCATCTAATTCTACCATCTTTGATCAAACACTCACTTGGCCTATCAATAGATATCAGGCATATCCAATGCTACTTTCTATGATCAAACTTTTTGATACTCCTTGGGATGTATCTCAATTATAGAAGACTTTTAAGTCCTGCTCGGTTAAGAGACTTGATGCTTCAATGGTTAAACTGAAACATTAATGATATGTTCATGCATACAACTTAATTGCAGATTTTTAGATCTATTGTAAGTGCATTACCTCTCTGATCAATATAATCAATTCTATACCTTTGCTCCACATTGTTTTGCTCTGTGATGTTGTCTCACTGTTCGTCGATGTCTACAGATTCTAGCTCTTTCCTCAACTTGTTGATCAGGACTGAATGAAGACTTTCTTCTCCTTTAGATTTTCTTTAGCATCTTTCCTCTTCTCTTTTTCACCCCACACTCCCATTCGTAATGAATTGGGTTTGTCTCTATATAAACATGATTTGACCTTTTCTTGGCTTTCTTGATTCTTGGCATGATCCACAATTCTTGCCAATTAGATTTAAAGAAAACTCCAATTTTATCTCAAAGATATCTTCTTGACAACTGGACAAATCAGCTTTAAATCAATTACTTATCTTCGGCTATAGCTGGATGATTAAAACAATGATAAGTATCAGTTAAGTCTATCTTTTAGCTCTTGACAGCTAAGCATTTTGTCATTTTCTGAACTCTCTATCTGTCAATCAACACTTTAGTTAGTCGTCGGTGATAACTGACTGTTCTGTCGGTGTGACTTCAATTATCATTAGAATCTCCATCCTTGTCTTTTCCATCAGGAAATACAATGTTTTTGTTCATCGGGTTACTCTGTGCTTTGCTCATCAGGAAACACTATGACTTTTCTCGTCGGTAATGTTGTGCATTTTCTCGTCGGGTAACATTGTGACTTTGTTCTTTTACTTTGTCCGTAGGTGTGCACTCCATCGATGTATATAGTCACTTAGTGAATACTTGAATTATATGCATTATTGATAGCATAGCCTTTGATTCATCGGTTCTTTGAAGTCTTTAGCAGTATTTCCATGACCATACGGATTATATCAAGTTGACATCAATCACAATACAATACATTAATTGATTTAATGCCTTGCATGATCATCAACTTAACATCTTCAAACATTCAAACAGTTACATGTCATCAATCTCTCCCTTTGGCATTGATGGCAACATACTACATTATCATACTATACTATTACTAATACAATATGAAATATACAGTTTCATCAAGCTTTCCTAATGTAACTATTACAAATTTCTGGCTTTCAATAAGCTCAAATAGCTTTGATTTGATTCTTGCAACTTTCTTTCTATCTTCAATCCCTTCACTGGATAGATGTAGAATATTTCTTTCTTTGATGTGATGTGTTCTTCTTCTGTGTCAAACTCTCTCCCTTTGACTGTTCTCCTTTCTTGTGATGTCCCTTGTCAGCAATTCTTTCCCTTTGTGTGTACTCTCCCATTCATGTTATATCTCTCCGTTTGGATACTTTGATGGATATAATCTCTCCCTGAGATGATAATGAGATATCTCTCTCCCTTTGACACCAATGCCAAACAACCATCTTTGCCAAACAGATCTTTTCTATCCATAATACATTCCTTGAATTTTCCAATCCATCAATAATAAATCTGGTGCTTGAAGTAGATAAATTCCTTGCTACGTATAAATGTATCTTTGAAGTCCATCTCTCTGCTTGCATCAACATGAATGATATTCTAATAATATGTAGGCTGATGTAGCCTTCTAGTCATTTTACTGACCAGTAGACAAGGGTCTGACCCCTAGTCTCTTTCTCAAGTATTCAAATGCATACTTAGGCAGTGGCTTGGTGAAGATATCGTCCAATTATTCCTTTGATTGCACATACTCAAGTATCACTTCCTTTTCTTGAACTTGTTGTCTTAAATAATGATACTTGATGGCAATATGCTTTGTTTTAGCATGCATGACTGGATTCTTGGAAATGTTTATTGCACTTGTATTATCACAGTATATAATTACTGGTTCGGGAATTTTCATATGTATACCTTCTAGTAACTATTTGATCCATGCAATATTTGAGTAGTTTGCAGCAACAACAACATACTCTACTTCTGCAGTAGACTGAGAGACGCATCCTTGCTTCTTGTTGATCCATGTGACAAATCTATCACCCATAAAGAATGCTCCTCCAGTTGTGCTCTTCCAGTCATCAATATTCCCAGCCCAATCAGTATCGGTAAAGACCTTAAGTTCAAATTTTCCTTCTCTTCTATACAATAATCCATATTCCTTGGTATTCTTAAGATATCTTAGGATTCTTTTCACAACAGTCATATGTGATTCCCTGGGATTAGCAGAAAATATTGCAACTATTCCTACTACATGTGCAATATCTGGTCTATATGTACAACATACATGAGTTTTCCAATCATTGATCTGTACAAATTCTTATTTACCTCTGATGATTTGTCTTCCTTTGTCAGCTTACATCTAGTTTCCATCGATGTTCCAACTAGTTTGGACTCTTCCATCTTGAATATTTTCAATACTTCTTTGATGTATTTGGATTGTGTAATGAAAATACCATCATATTTTTGCATGATCTGTAGACCAAGAAAGAATTTTCTCTCTCCAAATATAGACATTTCAAACTCTTTGCTCATTTCATTTGAAAATGATTTGCATAGCATATCATTGCCTCCAAATATGATTTCATCAACAAATATCTCAGAAATCAAAATGTTAGCATCAGTATCTTCCTTTAAAAAAAGATTATTATTTTCACTAGTCCTTACAAATCCAATACTTATAAGATAGGAATGAAGTCTTTCATACCAGGATTGGGGTGCTTGTTTTAATCCATATAGGGATTTTTGTAGTCTACATACCATGTCCCTCCCTTCTGGTTGTTCAATGTATACCTCTTCTTCAAGTATTCCATTTAGGAATTCAGACTTGACATCCATTTGATATACCTTGAATCCTTTACATGCAGCAAAAGCAAGTAATATTCATACTCCTTCTAGCCTAGCAACAGGTGCAAAGGCCTCTCCATAGTCAATCCCTTCTTCTTGTGCATACCCCTTGCATACTAGTCTTGCTATATTTCTGGTGACTTTTCCATTCTCATTCAATTTATTCCTGAATATCCATTTTGTACCGATGACATTCTTGTCATCTGGTCTCGGTACAAGTGTCCATGTCTTTTTTTTTCTCTATCTTCTCAATCTCTTCATTCATAGCACTTATCCATTCATCATTATCAAATGCAACATTGACAGATTTTGGCTCATAATCACAATTAAGACATCTTGTATTTAGAGACTTACTTCTGGTTCTCATACCAGCCTTCTTGTCTCCAATGATCTGGTTTTGTGGATGGTTCTTTCTGACATATCTTGCAAGTATAGGTTCAGCTCATTGTCTATCAGCTTGATCATCATTTTGTCCTTCATTTTGTTCTCCAGCACTTTATGCATCATTTTGAGCAATATCCTGATCGTCGGTATTTGCAGCCTGATGCTTGGGTGCAATGATCTATTTCTTGGGAGCTCTACATTATTGTTCAGGTAGAGTTTCAGGTTCCTCATTGTAAGCAAACCTATAGTAGTCCTCTGGTTCTTTAGTGCTTTCCTTTTCATTCTTCTCTACAAATTCATCTATCTTTACATTTGCACTTTCAACAATTTTGTTAGAGGCTTTATTTAGACATTTATAATCCTTTCTCTTGGTGGAATACCCTAGAAAGATTCCTTCATCACTCTTGGAGTCAAGTTTTCCATTTCTATCATCTTTTAAGATATAACATTGACTGCCAAAAATTTTGAAATAACTTACATTGGGTGTGTATCCATACCAAAGCTCATAAGGTGTCTTTTTGGTGTCTTTCTTCAATTGTACTATGTTTAATGTGTAAATAATAGTACTGGTAGCTTCTCTCTAGAAGATTTGGGTGACGCTTTTCTCTATCATCAGTGTCCTTGCACAATCAACTATGGATATGTTCCTTCTTTTAGCAATTCCATTTTGTTGTGGTGTTCTCAGTGCAGAGACCTGTCTTTTGATTCCATACTCATTAAAAAAGTTAGTGAATTCATCTGAAATAAATTCCCCTCCTCTATTTGATCTTAATAAATTCAATTTTTTACCACTTTGTTTCTCAACCATTGCCTTATACCATTTAAACATCTTAAATGCTTCTGATTTATCTTTTAGAAACATGACTATCATCATTCTAGAGTAATCATCAACAAAGAGAATAAAATATATA
>MU225263.1:230589-260489 GCA_018584345.1 Thuja plicata | reverse complement strand
GATCAAATAATCAAAAATGATACATGGGAATTGGTTCCTAGACCTAGTGACAAAAATGTGATTGGAACAAAGTGGGTATTCAAGAATAAGATGAATGAAGATGGTACAGTGGTCAGAAACAAAGCAATACTAGTGTGTAAAGGATATGCACATAGGGAAAGAATAGATTACACTGACACATTTTCCCTTGTGACCAGACTAGAATCTATTAAGTTATTCTTGGCTTATGCAACATTCAAACACTTTAAAGTATACCAAATGGATGTCAAATCAGCCTTTCTGAATGGTGACTTGAAGGAAGAATTCTACATAGACCAGCCTAAAGGATTTAATCTATCAAATAAACTAGACATGGTATGCAGATTGAAGAAAGCACTCTATGGACTTAAACAGGCCCCAAGAGCTTGGTATGAGAGACTAGATGGTTATCTTACCAAGATTAGATTCAAGAAAGGAGCAGCAGATTGCAACTTATTCATAAGAGAGACACTTGACGGATTATTACTTGTTGCAATATTTGTTGATGACATTATCTTTGGAGGTAATGACAAGCTTAGTATAGAATTTGTAAAAGAAATGCAGAATAAATTTGAAATGAGCATGATTGGTCCTATAAAATATTTTTTGGGATTAAATGTAAAGCAGACAGATAAAGGAATATTCATAAATAAGTCCAAATATGTGAAGGAAATATTGAAGACCTTCAAGATGGAAGACTGTAAGCCAATATGCACTCCTATGATTATAAGAAGCAAGCTTTCTAAAGAGGATGATTCCACAACAGTTGACAAGACATTGTACAAGTCTATGATTGGAAAACTTATATATCTCACTCAATCTAGACTAGACATATCTAATGCAGTTGGCATTATTGGTAGATTTGCAGCTGAACCCAAGCAAAATCACCTAATGGAAATAAAAATAATATTCAGATATCTAAAGGGAACTATAGACTATGGTTTATGGTATCCTAAATCGGAGACTGTACAACTTTATGTATATACAGATGCAGATTAGGCAGGTTGTATTGATGACAGGAAGAGTACTTCAAGAGGAGAATTATTTCTTGGAGATAGGTTGGTTTCTTGGATAAGCAAGAAGCATAATTGTATCTCTCAGTCAACAGCAGAAGATGAATATGTTGCAGCAGCATTAAATTGTTCAGCAATGGTTTGGATCAAACAGATGATTAAAGATTTGTGTATTCAGGTTGATTATCCTATTATTATTCATTGTGATAACACTAGCACTATCAACATGTCCAAGAACACTGTGATGCACACAAAGACAAAACAAATTGAGATCAAATACCATTTTCTTAGAGAAAAAGTTGTAGACAAAGAAGTAAAATTGGACTATGTGAACACTAAAGAACAGTTGGAAAATATTTTCACAAAGCCTTTATCAAAAGATACTTTTGAGTATCTCAGGGAGAAGTTGGGAGTAATTCCCTTTCCTGAGTTTGATTAGATAAAGTAGCAAGTACATCAGTCCATGGTGACTAATGAATGGTTGAATACTCTATTTTTGGAGTAGTACCTGTGCCTAATTGTTTATGGCACCCTTTTCCATTGATCTCAAAGGGGGATTATGTAGTAAGGGGGAGCATATACTCTGGGGGAGTATATAATCATGTAACTTAAAAACACAGACAGAGGAACTACAACAGTGTAGAGGAATCTTTGGTGAGGATATTGAGAAGATTGTAAAAAGAAAGAGGACACCATGTGCTGAAGATGTTTTTAATATCATATGTTGCCATCAATGTCAAAGGGGGAGATTGTTGGAGATTTACTTCTGGAAGATAGTTGATTGTATGTTTGTCATTGATGACAACATATAATATACAGCAGTGTTCTATATGTACTTATCAGAATGATGATATTAACCCTTGCGCGGTTATATTCATGTTGTATACATGTTGTTGATGCTTTGTTCATACACGTAGACACATATATGAAGTTTCAGTTGTGTTGTGTAATTCTGTTAGTGGCAGTTACAGTTTCTGGAGTTTATCTGTACAGAGCCGACGTATTAGCATTGGTTCTTGAGTTGCACTTATCTTTGGGATATGCATGTTTATATTCAATTTTAATTATGAGTTGAAGATAGTTATCTAAAGGCGCCAAATGTGTTTCAACAAGATTGCAATGTTAGAGTTAATTTGGTGAAGCCAACTTTATGAAGCGTCATGTCTATTCAGTTTATATTATGTGGTTGTAATTATGCTTGCGTGGTTAGTTTAGCCAACAAGGATGTTATGAAGAGTTTCCTAACAGGTCCCATGATCTTATACTTTGAGGAATATACTTATAGTAGTTCATTTGTGAATGCTAAGTGTGAATGATAAGAAAAGAGACTGAAAAAGTACAGAGCAGAATATTAGTTGTATTTCATTCATCAAGGATCTATGTGAAGAAGCAATGGAAGATTACAATACATTGGAACTAATCAAGACAGCAGGTCTACTCTACAATTCATCATCAGATATAGTGCATATCTGTTCTACAGAAGGTTGTAGCCTTCACCATTGAAGCAGTGAGATTTTGGACAGTGAGTTCTCACCCTTAACAAGGTTATCTGTAAAAGACTCCTAACAGGTTCAGACCCTTAACCAGGTCACTATACTTATTACATTGTAAAGAACAACTCCTAATAGGGTTGCAAGATCTTCTAACATGGATTATCATAAACAAGTATAGTTCATTGTGGGTGCTAATTCCCACTGGGATTTTTACCATTTGGTTTCCCCATAACCAAATTGTGGTGTTGTCTAGTGTGTTATCTGAATGTGCATTTACTTTATGGTATTCTAGAATTAATAAGAGAAAAGAATTTAATTAGCTAATAACTGATTCACCCGCCCTCTCACTTATCCTTTGGGACTATTCTAACAGCTTATTCATAAGAATAAATATCTCTTACACCCTCATAAATGCCTCTTACACCCTCTTTATGAGCCTTATCTTCTAGAGGCTTCTTGGTCCATTTCCCTAAATGGTCACATTCCTCCCTACTTTCAACCCAATAATATTATGACAAGTGTCACAATTTAATGCACTTGAAGAAGCACAATCCATGTGCTCTCTTCTAGTGGCATCCTGGCCTCTCTTCAACTTTGCAATTGTACCACCCATTTTCAACCCCATTTCTTATAAATAGAAGGCTCATTCATTCACATTTCATCCACCTTTTGAAGCAACATCATAATGTCAGTTTTAGCTTAGATATTCCAATCTTGAAGAGTAAAATTATAATGCCAGTTTAGAGAACATACCTTTGAAGCTTGGAGCACATCTTGAACACGCATCCATAAGCATGAACACATAAAAAAGGGGAGCTTAGATTTGGTTTTGAGGAGGTTTTGCACTTCCTTGTTTCCTTATTTTTTAAGTTTTTCTTTTTCGGTTCAATCATGTATGTAGTTTAGATTATTAGTTGTTGAGTATTTTGATTCATTATTATGCTCCCTTACTTCTAATTTTCATAGCTTACACCCTTTATTATTCTTAAATGTCTCCAAAACATGACTTATGTCATCCTCATCTATATCCTTAATTTCATTCCACAGATCGCGGGCGACCTCAAACTTTTCCTCAACCTCTCTGGCCCCATTCCAGAATACATCTACTATCTTTACGGCATCATGTGCCTAGAGCATCATCTTAAATAATCTTGATAGTCTTCCTCCGGTGAAGTCCCCAATAGATTGATATAGGGACTCCATTAACTTATCGTACTTACTGAGGACATAATCCTTTGGGGTGCATGTTCCGATGGTGAAGGGGTCGACTTGTGACACCCTTACCACAAATGCCTTAAATAGGCCCAAAGCATACCGGGTCATAGTTAATTTCTCTCTTAGGGCCTTAACCAGTTCCTTGCATACCTCAATCTTGAGGCCAAGTCTGGAGTACTGGGCCCGGAGGGACTCGAATGACTCTTTCCCCAAAACTCCTACCTCTGTGATGGCTTCCTCCATGGTGTTGAAGACCTCTTCCAACCCGGCTTTCCATCCATATTTTTCCAAGTCTCCCTCCCATAATTTAGCAAAGACGTCCACCTAATTCAATAGGTTGTTGATCTGATGGACATCTGGGAGCAACACCACTAAGAATTGTATTATGATGACTATTTGCTCGGTGATCCACCCGTCCACAGCCTGGGCCTTCTTCTTCATGGCCCTTGGAGTATCCACATCACCCTGTGCAAGCGGTAATCTGGAGGTGGAAGATTCCAGGTGGATCTTAGCCATGGGTTGTGTGAGTTCCGTCAGAAGTGTGAGGAGATTTGCATTGTTTTCTCCTTCCTCCTTCAACTTTTGGGCCTATTTACTATACCGGGCCTCCACTACTTTGGTGGCCTCCCTTAGTCGGTCCAACTCGCCCTACTTATCTCTCCTCCCTAGTGTTACCTCTATGATCACATAATCCTTGGGCCTTACCGCCATTGTATCTTCATCTGGGGGAGGTGTTGCGATTGTCACAACTGTACTTCCTTTTGGACCAGTCCAGAGGGTATGGACTATCCGGGCCTTCTTAGGCTTCTTGGTCTCTGCATTTTGGGCCATCATTTCAGCTAGGGAGAGTGGAACACCTGTTGCAACCGTCGGGGCCTTCCTCTTTCTGGACTCCACCAACTATTGGGACAGCTGGGGCGGCCTTGTTGTTAAGGTCTGGGTATTGGGACTCCCTTCAGAGTCCGGTGGTGCATTCTTGGTATCTTCAGTGTCATCGGGCTCTTTCTCCTTTTCATGTTCCTATTCCCTTTCCTATTCTTTCTTCACCCTATTGGCGTCCTCTTTCGTGATGTCTATGGTTTCTTCTCCGTCGGTATCAGCATCACCTATATTTTTGGGGATTTCTCTGTCCTTCTTAGCATTGGGCAAATTAACATTTGTATCGTCAGAGTTTTTCCCCTCATCTTGTTGTAGTTGTTCTTCTTTAGTGTCTTTCACTGAGATATCTTCCTCCATTGGAATGTCTTCCAGAGGTGGCAGAGGTTTTTGGCCTAAGCTCAACATTTGGGCTATTGTAAACACCTCCCCGAATGTATTCCAGGGCATTTGGTCACCCAGAATAACCAAAGGAATATGGAGCGTAATGAATGGGGATATGGTTGATATTGTGGGTCTGGTTTCCCCAATCATCAGTTGCTTGTCCGCTATTTTCCTTGGTTCTTTCTCGGTCTCCTGGACCGATGTTTCTCCCGCTCAGGCTCCTTTTGCATTTCTTCCCAGACTTCCTGCTCTGTGGTAGCTTCTTGCTCCAGGAATTCCTTCTTAGTGAGTATCTCCTCCTTTTATTGAGTGGTGATCTATTCCACCGTGTGATCTATATCCCCATGTAGGTTCATGAGCTCATTCATCTCGAAGATATCATCAAAGTCTTCATACATGGGAGAGGTATCTAAAGTGTCATTCAGATCGGGGGAATTTGAACTGACATCTACTGGGGGAATATCAGGCATAATAGGGCCTGCATCTGCACTTGGGGTGGGGTTCACCTTCTACTTCTTTCTCTATCATGGGGCCCTGGAATCCAAAATACTTGTAGACTCTGCCTCAGCAAACGTCTTCCTTCTCATTAGTGTGGCCAATGATAGGGATCCCGTTGGGTGAGCAGATACTACCAGATTTGTGAGGAGGCCTTGGGATAGTTGTGTGCTTATTTTCTGGCTTGTTATCCTTGATGCCTCCATTTTCTCTTGTATTTGCACCAATATGGGGAGCGAACCCTTGGGAGGCACTTGGGCCAAGGTATCTTCTTTCTCCTTCCCCTTTCTTGTGCTGGGTCCTGCAGCTCTGGAATTCAAAGCGGACCTCTGAACAATCGGTCCTTTTCGGGTGCTCCTCGGACACACCCGCTCAAAATACTTGTCACTATTTCCTACAATGGGGTGGCATACCCCCTCAATTGTTAAATCTTCCAGGGTGGCCCAATCCACAGGAGGGAGATCTAATTTATCTAACCCCTGTTCTTTATACAATGGGTCCTTCAGGGGCCCGTAATCTGAAAAACCCTTTGGGAAAACTCAAAGGTTGAGGGATTTCATCAAGCCTTTAGACATCCATGAATGTTTATGGGCCCGGAGATCAAAACTATCCTGGCAATCTGCCCAGAAATCTTCAATATCATCTTTGTGGGGTGGGGATGCCCGGGGAAGTGTCGTTGCTATCTTTCCCAATGGATCAAAATTGTTTCTGGTATGGTGGAATTCCACCATTCCCAGACTCTTCAGTTTGTTGCCTGCCTCTTTTGCTATGGCAAGACTACAAGAATAGTTCCCATAGGAGATTGGGAACGAAAAATTGGTAACCTTCTTCAATGTGAAGAGGGCATGCAACTCTAGAATTTTTCTGTAGAATTATAAAAGAATAATTCTATCCCCGCAATATCGAGGAAGAAGATAGAGTTTCCTGGAGAATTCGGTCATCCAAATATATGTGTGTTGCTGGAATTGAATAAATTAATTCTTGTAAGTACTCACCAAGTTCATCGCCTCTTGCGATAACTGATATCTAGAGTCCCGAGTAAGTGTCAAAATATTCTGGTAAATGAACGCATCATTTACCATGCAAAAATTTGGGAAGCTGAGTTCCCACTGGACTTGGGGATAATGATCCCATGGCATCAATTGGCTGGGCCCATTCCCAAGAATTACCATTATTTGCAAACCCTGAAAAGCAAGTCTCTGTTGGGCCAGTGCCCATAGTACGTAGGATGTCATGTGGAACCTAGAGGTCTAGAGGATGCTCTTCAGCAATGTGTCCACGTGGTTGGCGATGATGGCAACCCAATTGAATGTTTGGCTATGAGTGGTGATGTAGTAGAGGAATTAATACATCTATGCCATGAAATCCTTGGCATGGGGCTCTCTAAAGAGCCTGCATAAAAATATAATGCCTGCTTGGATAGGTTCTTTAAAATCCCCGCGGGGAATCTCCAGCTTCATCTTTTTATAGTCCCTTCTCGGGGACTTTAGCCAATGGGTGTTGAGATGTTTCCAGGAGATAAGGGAAGCCTCTTTGAACTCCTTTAATGACATGGCCCAGGAAAGAACAACAGCTCCCTTGAATTAAGGGATCCTGAACCCTGAATCAAAATTAGCTGCATCCAGATTAACGATAGTCGCTGGATAGTGTAATGGTCGGGGATCAACGAGCAAAACAACTCAAGTGGAGGCATTGTAGAGCATCTCCAGTTGGAGTATCAACTTCGGTGCTTGCACTAAGTAGGGAAAACTTGCAGCTTTAATAATCCCAGAGGTAGCCATGTATTTTTCCATATTGTCTCTGGCGGTCCTCTGTTGGTATATGGCTTGGACCAAGCCCTACATTTCAGCCCATAGTCTGGGCTCTATATCTATTATCTCTTGTAACTTAGATTCCACCTTGGACCCTATGAGAGCACCCTCCTTCGGGTACTTGGAAGTTAGCGGCAGTTTGGCTAGCATCTTTTTGGCCTTAGTTTTTGTAGCTGCCCGAGTGGAGGTAGTTGGCAGCTCCAGGCTATCAGGAGGAGCGATCACTTTAGAAATTTTAGTTAAATCTATCTGAAACTTGAAAGACCAAAGAACCCTCAATACATGATATGATAAAAATAATATTTTGAGGACTCCGGGGGAATTCACCACCATTTCACACCTGTTCAAAAATGTTAGCATGCATAAAAAATCTTAGAATATTAAAGTTAACAAGGATCAGATTTTGATCAACACCCGGGGTTCCGGGACATTGGATTAGGTGACAAAATGGGATGAAGACCCAGGGGCTTCTCAACACCCAAAGTCTAGAAGAACTAGCCATTATTGACATGACCGGTGGAGAGCCGTACTTGGCTGACATGGGTCATCACATGGCTACGCGACAGGCGGTGTAATGGCATTAATGGTGACAAGTGGGCTAACACAGAGGAAGTAAATGCTAGATGGGATGGTATTTGGATGCCTACTCATGGGAAATTAATCCCACCATTAAGATGACATGACAGAGGAGAGAGAAAGCTACCATGACTTGAACCAGCAAGGTGTCGAGTTTGAACCGTGGTGAATACCTCTTTGATGAGCTCGACAACATAGTTTGGTCGTGAGGGAGCGCAATGAGCTTGACACAAATGAAAGGATATACATAGGATATACACTTATATAGAGGGCCAAAGTGCTGCAAAGGCTGAAGCACAACTCATAGATCAATCACAAAATAGACATATATATAGATATATACAGAATGCTACATAATTTATAGAATATACATGAGCATCTACATATAAAATACAATTGCATAGAGGGTGGACAATCCTCTGGCAGAGCCAACCCACCAAGGAGAGGCAAAAAAAAATCCAATGCAAAGGTGTAGCAAAACAAAAATAGAACAAAACTAGACAAAAAGCAAGAGAAACTAGAAAAAACAAAAACCAAAAGGGAGAGAGCCGAAAGGCCTACCTGGAAACACAAGGAAAGAGAGAAAGATGATAACAGGAGGCACTCTGTAAATAGTTAACCTTTGAGTAACCATGAACAAGTACTACAAATCAATGTTAATCAACCACTAAGCATAGGGAGAAAAATGATGTTTAGATCACCTTAATCGCCTTTGAATTGATCTAATTGTTCTAAGTGTTTGATTGTGATAAATGTGAAAATGACTAGTAACTTCTATTGATACCCCTAGGGTAAAAATGTGTTGCTTTCTCTTTGCAAACTCTGGAACAAGTAAACCTCCAAACTCTGGGCCCAGGGATTCCATGCAGCCACATCTTCTCGCAAAAGAAGACATGATGACAAAGAATCCTGGAATCCAGGATCTGGCTGACTCAAAAGAACAAACAAACTTCGGGACTGGGTCCCGGAGACAAAAGAAGACAAAAGAAAAAGAAAAATAGCCCTCACGGAAGAAAATCCCAGAGGGGAACAAAGAAGATAAGAAACCAAGGAAAAAGCAAAAGCAAAAGGGTGGACCCAACATTTTGCCTACAAAATGTAGGGACAGGTATGCAGGGCATAACAAATGGCGACTATCTAGGATGAATGTCTTATCACATTCGATAACTTTAGAATCTCTGGTTAGCAAAACCAGAATTAATCTTTACCTGGAGCATTATGCTTGCAAAGTGCGAGGCGTCCGAGAAAATCAGACTCATCAATGATTCTATCTTTCAGTCTTTCATCAGTTGTGAAGTGTGTGCTTTGAAAGAAAACCAAGCCAATGACCTCTGGGAGAAGCAGAGAGGAGGCACTGAGTAAATCAAACCAAAGTCATCATATCTTGCACATTTCCCCTAGATACCGAAATTCTATATTCTTCATTTCTTTTCTTTTTCATTTCTGGGTGGGAAGGCGGTACTACTTTCACAGTGAACCTTAAGCTTAGCTAATTTTAACAATGGTACTTCTTTCATCTTGTCACCCACTTTTAAATTGTTGAATAGGAGAGAATGTTCTGGACCCAGGATATTTTAATGATTTTTAGACTTGGTCAACAACTAGTGCAAACGATCTGCCCTCAAGGTGTCTGATTACTTGCTTCTTAAATTTGCTTTTGACTAATGTCTGGACTGTCAAGATGTGAATCCGATGAAGATTACCTATAACCTTTTACCATGCTTACAAAATAACTCCAGAGCGCAGACAAATTCCACTATGCTAACAATAGATTTTGAATTCACTGGAATACACAAGGTACCGTTCCAAAGACTAGATGTTATGCGAAACATACCTACCTACAAGAAGAAGGCAACATGCTGGGAACCCATAAAATAAAAGAAAACAAAAGGGAGCCAAAAACAAAGGAAAACACGAAAAGGAAAAGGCAGTCCGGGAGGACGGCCGATAAACTATTTACAAGGCAAAGATACTCCAAACGGAGCACCGAGACAAATATTTATAGGCAAGAATTTTGCATATAGTACAACTTCAGACAAATTCATCACCTACCTTACTCAAAATAGTGCTTGAGAAACTACCCATTGACAGGAAATGGGACGGCTTCTCTGGTCATAGTGTTGAGGCGATAAGTATTTGCCCCGCAGATCTCAAATATCAGATATGGTCTGAGCTAGCCCTTGAAACTTAGTGTGTTTTCCTTTCTTTTCCCAGGCTTTGTCCTATAAGAGAACCAAGTCTGAAATATGAAAGGCCTTATACTGGGCTCTTCAGTCAAACCATCATTTTAATACTGCCTGATGACATGCGAAATGTTCAAGGGTTGCATCTCTTTGTTCCTCCATTCACACCAAGTTCAAAAGCCAAACTTCCACAATTTTGTCCCGGTTGCTGAACTCCTGCATAAACTGTAATACCGGGATTTGTAAGTTGATGGGGAATACTAGATTCTGGCCATAAACTAGATGGAATAGGGATGTCCCCAGGGTTGACTTTATTCTAATGTGGTTCACCCAGAGGGTGAACCTAAGCTTTTGGTGCCAGTCCTGGGGGTTTTGTTCTAACAGATGCTTGATCACCTCAAGTAGATTTTTATTGGTTGATTCAGCAACACCATTACCCTGGGGGTAGTAGTTGCTAGAGAAATTTAGGGTGATCTTTCTTTCATAGGTCCATTTGAGTAATTGCACTAAAGAAAACGTCGGACCATTGTCACACACTATAGCAAATGGCATTCCAAATCGGGTGACAATATTTTCTTCCAGGAATCTAATAACTACATCTGTCGTGTTGTTTTTACAAGGAATTGCTTTAGACCAGTAGGTGCAATAATCGGTAGCAGTCAAAATGTACCGGTGGTTGGTAGATGAGTTGGGGTTGATTTCCTTGATAAAGTCAAATTCCCATTGGGCGAAGGGTCTAGCTTCGAAGATCGGCTGCAGAGGCATGGCCAGATTCTGCTCATGATGTGTCATTGTTTGACAAGTATGGCATCTCCTAACGTGAGTATAGACATCCTTAAAGATACAGGGCCAATAGTATCCAACCCGGAGGATCTGGTGGGCAGTAGCATCCGCTGAGCCATGCTTGGTTCCAAACTACCCATAAAATTCTTCAATCATTTTCGTAGCTTGGTCCCTATCAATGCACCAGAGGTATACCCCTTCATAGTTATTGCGAAAAAAAATTCTATTTTTTTATCATGAAGTGTGCGCTTTTTAGCTGTAGGGCGCGATGTTTATTTGGGGGTAGCCCCTTCAGGCATCTATTGTTCAACAATAAGTATACCAGGTCGGTATAACATAGACCTTGAGTGATGGACTCCACTATGTAAGTTTGGCATTCAATGTTGGGAGTCTCTTCTGCCATCGCTCTACATAGTCCCTGGCCTCAAACTATCTTCATGGGTTACATTTCCAAATCATACTCTTGGAGGATGGCCATCCATTTCCCCTATCATTCACCCAATTAACTCTATAAGAGAAGAGATTTAACAGCCTGGTCTGGGATGATAGCGTACACTTTGCTCTAGAGAATATAATGCCAAAATTTCTTCACGGCGCGGACGAGAGCAAAGGCCTACTTTTCCAAAGATGAATACCGGACTTCGACGTTCTTAAAGGGGGAGCTCATAAAATCTATTGGTCGTCCTTCCCCTTTGACCTTCTGGGTCAAAACTATCATGACAGAATGCGGCGAAGCAAAGGAGTATATTTGAAAAGGGAGGGAGTAGTCCGAACTAGCCAAGACTGGTGCCTCCACAATCATTTTTTTAATCTAGGTGAATGCCTACTTTGCTTCAGGACTCCACTCAATCTTTGTATCTTTCTTCATCATCTCATTGAGTGGTTTTACTATCTCAGCGAATCTAGTAATGAACCGTTGGACAAAATTTATCTTTCTAAGGAAAGACCTCATTTCCTTCTTGCTATCAAGCATTTGTAGATTTAGTAGTGCTTCAACTCTCTCAGGGTCAATAGATATACCCTTCTCGAAGATGATATGCCTGAGCAGCTTCCCTTTAGTGACCCCAAATATATATTTCTTAGGGTTGAGGGATATTCCATACCGGCAACATCTCTCACAAATTTTGGCGAGGTGGGTGGAATGATCATGCATGTCCTAGGAAAATACGGTCAAATCATCCATGTAGATGATTATGTACCAGTTTACTAGGCCTTCGAATGCAATATCCATAGCCTTCTGAAATATGGTCCCTGCGTTGATCAGGCCAAAGGGCATCCTCTAGTATGCAAATGTTCCCCACTTGGTAGTGAATGTCATTTTGTCTCTATCTTCATACTTAACCATGACTTGGTTATATCTAGAGTACCCATCCAAGAAGAACATCATCTGAGATCCATTCACGATTTGCAGTACCTCATCCAACGAGGGGAGAGGGTGATTATCCTTCTTAGATGCCTTGTTCAAATTGCAAAAATCCACGTAGAGGCAGATCTCACAAATTTTATTTCTCACAGGGACGAGGTTGGAAACCCATGTTGTGTGCCGGATTAGAAAAATAATCTGGGATGACAGCAATTTCTGAACCTCTTGATGAATTAGGGGCTCGATCAGTGGGTTTACCGGTCTTTGCTTTTGCTAGAAGGGCTTAGAATCAAGTTTTAGTGGGATGGTATGGGTCATGATAGATGTGTCATAAGTTTTAAAATCCTAATACCCCCAAGCAATTACATCAATGTATTCTCGAAGAACCACGAGAATCTTCTCCTCCTCTAGGGAGTAGGAGGTTCCAATGTGCACCAATTTTTCTTCACTAGCCTGGACGATGTTAACTTTCTTGAATTTTCCTCCCTTAGAGGAGGATGATATCTTTTCCCCGCCCCGGGGGTCCAAGTTAAAGATACGTTCTAGTGCTACCATCCCCTTAGGGATGGTGTTGGTTGGCAAGTCTATGATCCCGTCATCTTCTTCACCATGCCCGGTATCTTCGTGATCTCTTTCTTCCACTATCTAGTCTTTGAAAACACCAACATTGGCCATGAAGGCCAGAATATGTTGGTCATCTTCAAATACCTGAAAGTGGGTGACACTGTCTGGAATGGATAGGGTGGGGACCATCTCAACAGATAATTTTTGGATCCAAGAGCCAGCCATTGGCTCAAGGGTGCTGGCAGATACCGCAAGGGCATCCAGAATGTAATTGCGTTTTTGAGGAATGTGTTAAATGCCAAAGGCATCAAAATCTTTGATGAGGCTCCATGCCCAATTGTGGTATGTGGCCAACCTTTTATCATGACAAGTGTATCAGCTCTAGACTTTCTTTACTATCAACTTTGAATCACCCGGTGCCCGGAGGCGGGTGATTTCTTTCCTTAGTGCAAATAGGGGTCCAAGGACCAAGGCCTCATACTCCGTAAAATTGTTCATGTAGTTAAACTATAGCCTGTAAGATGCAAGGAAGGATTCCCCCCGTAGGTTGATCAATTCCACTCCGGCCTCGTAGCCTTGTTTAGACCGAGACCTATCAAAATTAAGGGTCCATAAGTCACTATTCGTTGTTTGGGGATGGGAAGGCGAAGTGGCCTTTGGAATATTTTTGGGGAGTTTGGGAGGATTTTCCTCTAGATCTGATGGTGTATGGGTGAGGTTTTCCTATGGAAAATCCTATGGTTAGGATCCTTGGACAGGTGGCACTATGGGGGTACTGTCAGAATGATTATTGAGTCCAAGCAAATCTGCTTCATGTTTCTTCTCCCGGAGGGTATCGATGTGGCGGGTAGCAGTAACAATGCAAGTCTCACACTCTAATTCTAAATGTTTATGATAATGCACCTGGCACCAAGTGCTGGACAAAAGTGTAGTGGGAGTTGTTGCAGTACACTATGAGTTTACCTCACCTCTCAGTTTTTCATCTAGGTCCTAGATTCTCTGAGAAACTATGGGATCTTCCCCGAGGGTGAAATCAAATGTCAGGATTTCTAGGGGTCGGTACACCCCAGAGGAAGTCTCAGAGAAGAGGACTCCATTCACCCTCCTGACTTCGATGAGGGCCTATTTCATCTTGAGCTCACTTTCTACCCAGATCTAGTTAGATTTTCCCTCCCAGGGGAGCCACAAGTGGGAAAAGTCAGTGGAAAAATACCCATTAAGGGCCTTAGACCAATTCTGGCTCAATAACATCTTGTAAGTCTCTAGGATGTCCACCACCTAGATGTCTATGATGCTTGCTATCCAGGGGTCTTGGATGAGCTGAATCTAGACATTCTTCAGCTTACCTACCATTTTTACAACAATTTTGTCCAGCTGGACTACTGCACCTTTGGATGGGGTGGGATGGAGTCTAAGCTTCTGACATATGGATAAAGGCATGAAGTTGCCTGAAGCTCTAGAATCCACCAAGCAATTATGTAGGTTCTTCCCTTGAATGTTGAGACCTAGTAAGAAGGGAGGATCCTCAGTGTTTCCTTGAAAGAAAGCCGCGTTGGCATCGTCAAAAGTGACAGTCTTGGGTGGGTGACTGATAGCTTTCAGGTTTCCCAAGAGCTTTAGAAGAGACTTCCTCTACTTGGGATAGTTCAACCAAACCTCCATTAAGGTCATGGAGGTGGTGGTTCATTCTAATGCCTTTTTGATGTCAAACCTCCCCCCCAGGAATTGTTGGCTTCCCTCGGCCGAATCCTTAGCTTGGTTAGAGCTAGATCCTTTCGGTGGGAAGGAGCGATCAGTTGTGTTGTCCCAGGGAGGGGTATCTTTGGGAGGTGTAAGCGTGTAAACTGGTCCTTTACCAGCCTGACTCCAAGTGTTGTAAGGATTTCGTGGGTTGGTGAAGGAATTGGCCTCAAAGGCTAGGATAGATTCATTAAAGAACCCCTACAATTTAGGTTCTTCTTTGTCTTCTTTTTCTGCCCCAAAGAAGATGGTCTCACAGGTGAAGGTACCATGAGCGGGCTCTTGCACGAATGTTTTCAGGGGAGTAGGATCAAAAATTTGTTGTCTATCCAGTTGGGAGATCATGATAACCTTCTCTAGTGTGGCACAATTCACCTCAGAATGAGAGCCAATGTTGTGCAATCTACACCAGTTGGTCAGGGGGTAGAATTCTACAAGTTGTACAGAATGGTTGGGTCCAGCACCACCCTGAGTGGTGTTTTGGTTCGGAGTAGGACCTTGAGTGTTTGCATTCTTATTCATTGGTGTTGGTTGGGCCAAGGCCTATTGTTGTATTTTCTTCCTCCGGCATTGGTATTTCATTGGTCGGAGAAGATATTCCCTCTCTGGGAATTGGGGTTGTGGGGCGCAAAAGACCCCGCCTTCAGCTGTCCCATTTCCACAGTCAGTGAGGACAATAATTGTTGGAGGGATTCAACCTCGGCAGATAGCTAGGTGTTCGCATAATAGTGTGATGGTTGTTGTAGTTGGTTCCCAGGGAAAGCGGCAGTGGCTACCAGAGTCGAGGGTGGCAGTCCTCCAACTGTGGGCGGCTAGAAGAAAGGCACTTCAGAGGGTTGTGTCGGTGGTTGTTGCATTTGTTGTGGCTAGTTCCAAGGAACAAATTCCAAACCCGGTATTATCTATGCTTATGATGGGTATATGTACCGGGCTTGCTGGTCTATCGGCGGTGGTGGGGGATTCATGGCCATCACTGGAGAACCCATTGCCTGATTTGGGTTGTATCCCCCGACGTAAGAAGTTCTGCAAGGTATCATGTTGAAAGGCATGCTCTTCCCAATCCCACCAGGAGCTTTGTTTAAACCGCGAGACAACTCCAAGGCTAGGTTGTAAACCTTCGCCACGGTGGTTATCCATAGGAGAGTGGCAACAAAGGGATCCATAGCATTAAGATATGTCTGGATGGTTACATCCGCAGATGGGATGAAGGGACCCGTGCACGCTTCAGGGCACGTTGGAACTAATAGTTAAATGCTGCAAGGGGTTCATTCAGTTCCTTCCTAATGGAGATGAACTAGCTATGGGACCATGTCGGGTCCACGTGTACACAGAAGGCCACCAGGAAAGCATCCTCCATATCCTTCCAACTATTGATGGAGTTGGTGGGTAAGTTAAGGTACCAGTTTAACTCGTTCTGTCCTAAGGACAGAGGGAACATCCGGGTCACAACATCTTAATGTTGGATCCAATGTTGGTTCATGGCATCTTTATATGCCTACAGATGCTCTTCTATAGTTCATGAGCCTAAGTGCTTGTATCAGGGACAGATCTTCTCTGAGTGCGTGAGAAGATCATTGGATGCACCCGAAAACTTTCCCATTGGGGACCCGGTGTTACCGAAGTATGCATCCGTTGGGGGTGCTTGATTTTGGCTGGGTGGAGCATTTGTCCCAGAGGTTGTTTGGGAGACTTGTGTATTCTGAGATGTATTAGATCCCCAGATAATGTTGGTTGGCTTCTTGGTTTGCGGGGTCCATTTCTTTCGAGCAGGAGGTTCGAGTTTGACAAACCTACCGGGATTGGGGGTTGATCTAAGGACTCTTTCAAATCGTGCAGGTGGAAAAGATCCAATCCCAATAAAGGTCTACTTCCTAAAACTATGGCTTGGGGAACCCTCAAGAGGTGTAAATTTAAATTCTTCCAAAGGGGATGAGCTCATGCCCTCCTTCTAGCACTAGTTTCTGTTGATGGGACTTTGTGATCGGTCCACCAATAGAGTGTAAGTTGTCACCGGGTACCGGGGTATGAGACAACTTTGCCTGTAAAGGTTGTATGGGGAATAAATTCTCTGGGCCTTCAAGCACGTGAGAGTAGGGTCTCAACAATGCGAGAGCTAAGTTGGGAGTGTGACTGTTTTGTTCAGGGGGTAGCTAGTTTTCTTGGCTCGTCTTCTCCAGGGATTTTGTTAGGTTGGGGTTTCCTGCAAGCACGCATTAGTTTACCAAATAAACTTCAAAAGATAGGTCAGAGTTAGGAGTATTAATTCTACTTATAGTTATGCTAATACATCTAAAACATAAACCATCCTCTAACATGCTACACTAAATACTCAACGCATACAGAACCATCAGCTCATACATATCCAACAACGATGGGAAAAGAAGGTCATTAATTTACTTAAAACATTAAAGCAAGATACATCAGAAACATACAGCACAAAAGAATATTAATCCAGAGATCAAAACACTAACAACTTTATTTCTAGAACTCTTCTTTCTTTATTAACAGGTTTTCCAGCAACACTGGTGTGTACAATAATGACTCCAAGGTACTGAGAGCTTATAAGAACTAAGGAGCATTGAGCTCTGCAACTATAAGAAGTGAAATGCTAAAAGCTATGGACTGAAAAATCATCAATTTTGTCGACCCTTGGAATGAGGTTGGACTTGCTATTTATACACAAATGTTTTCCCTAAAACTAACCTAACTTAACTTTACACTCAACAATAAAATATAATTTCTGGTGGTCGATATTACCTGCACCATGCTACAACAACCTCAAGAAGAATAGAGGTCTACCATGTCATAAAAATAAGACAAGAAAAAAGGTATGAAAGAATAGCCCTCGGGAAGAGAGCCAGAGGAAGAATAGAAGAAATTCAATCCCCAGGGGTTCGAGGCTACATGCCTCATCAATGAAAAAGTGGCTCATTATCTCCGATGTGCCAGGTGTTTAATGCTGGAGCTGCACCTTGGGAAGACCACCTATTAGAACCATCCCTTGAGTTGACGTGCCTTGCAAGGGTCACCTACTTTCTGACACCCTTATTAACTGCCTGATAATGACCAGTCGACTCTGGGGAACTTGGACGCGGGTCATCAAAAGAATACAAAATTGTTGGATCTGGGACCCCAGAATCCAGGAGCCTGTGCTCAAAGAATAAAGAATGTTCAAGATATACCCTGCTGGTGAAAATCTCTCGAATCTGGAGAACCTTACTACCCTTTACTATTCTTAAATGTCTCCAAAACATGACTTATTCCATCCTCATCTATGTCCTTAATGTCATTCCACCAATCGCGGGTGACCTCAAACTTTTCCTCAACCTCTCTGGCCCCGTTCTAGAATTTATCTACTATCTTTACGGCATCATGTGCCTGAAGCATCATCTTAGATAATATTGATATTCTTCCTCTGTCAAAGTCCCCAGCAGACTGATATAGGGACTCCATTAACTCGTCGTACTTACTGAGGACATAATCCTTTGGGGCGCATGTTCCGGTGGTGAAGGGGTCAACTTGTGACACCTTACCACAAATGCCTTAAATAGGCCCAAAGGATACCAGGCCGCAGTTAATTTCTCTCTTAGGGCCTTAACCAGTTCCTTTCATACCTCGATCTTGAGGCCAAGTCTGGAGTACTGGGCCCAGAGGGACTCAAATGATTCTTCCCCCAAACCTCCTGCCTCTGTGATGGCTTCCTCCCAGGCGTTGAAGACCTCTTCCAACCCAGCTTTCCATCCTTCATATTTTTCCAAGTCTCCCTCCCATAAGATAGTGGATATGTTCACCTGATTCAATAGGTTGTTGATCTGATAGAGATTCGTGAGTGACACCACTAAGAATTGACTTACGGCGACTATTTTCTCAGTGATCCACCTGTCCACAGCTTGGGCCTTCCTCTTCATGGCCCTTAGAGTATCCACATCACCCTGTGTAAGTGGTAATTTAGAGGTGGAAGCTTCCGGGTGGATCTCAGTCAGGGGTTGTGTGAGTTTCGTCAGAAGTGTGAGGAGATTTGCATTGTTTTATCTTTCATCCTTCAAATTTTGGGCCTGTTTACTATACCAAGCCTCCACTACTTTAGTGGCCTCCCTTAGCAGGTCCAACTCACCCTGCTTATCTCTCCTCCCCAGTGTTACCTCTGTGATCGCATAATCCTTAGGCCTTACCGCCATTGTATCTGCATCTAGGGGAGATGTTGCGATTATCACAACTGTACTTCCTTCTGGACCAATCCAGAGGGTATGGGCTATCTGAGCCTTCTTAGGCTTCTTGGCCTCTGTATTTCGAGCCATCATTTTGTCTAGGGAGAGTGGAACGCATTTTGCAACCGTTGGGGCCTTCCTCTTTCTAGACTCCACCAACCATTGGGGTGGCTGGCGTGGCCTTGCTATCAAGGTTTGGGTATTGGGACTCCCTTCGTAGTCTGGTGGTGCATTCCCGATATCTTCAGTGTCATCGGGCTCTTTCTCCTTTTCCTATTCCTGTTCCCTTTCATATTCTTCGAAGGCCTCAGTATTCTCTGCCCTGTTTGCATCCTCTTTCGTGATGTTTGGGGTTTCTTCTCTACCAGTATCAGTATCACCTATATTTTCAGGGATTTCCCTGTCCTTCTCAACATCGGGCAAATTAACATTTGTATCGTCAAGGTTTTTCCCCTTATCTTGCTACTGTTGTTCTTCTTTGGTGTCTTTCGCCGAGATCTCATCCTCCATTGGAATGTCTTCTGGAGGTGGTTGAGGCGTCTGGCCTAAGTTCAATGTTTGGGCTACTATAAACACCTCCCCAAATGTATTCTGAGGTATTTGGTCACCCAGAGTAACCAAAGGCATTTGGAGCGTGATGAATGGGGGTACGATTGATCACGTGGGTTTGGTTTCCCCAGTCATCGGTTGCTCATCCATTATTTTCCTTGGTTCTTTCTCGGTCTCTTGGATTGGTGTTTTCTCCCGCTTGGGCTCCTTTTGTGTTTCTTCCTAGACTTCCTTCTCTGTGGCAACTTCTTACTCTGGGACTTCCTTCTCAACGAGGATCTCCTCCTTTTCTTGAGTGGCGATCTCTTCCACCGCATGATCTATATCCCCATGCAGGTTCATGAGTTCATCTATCCTGAAGATATCATTGAAGTCATCATGCGGGGGAGAGGTATCTAAAATGTCATTCAGTTCAGGGGAATTTGAACTGACGCCTATTGGGGGAATGTCGGGCATATCGGGGCCTACATCTGCGCTTGGGGTGGGGTTCACCTTCTACTTATTCTTTCTCTATAGTGGGGCCTCGACATCTAGAATACTTGTAGAATCCACCTCAGTGAACGTCTTCCTGCTCATTAGTGTGGCCAATGACAGGGATCCCGTCGGGTGGGCAGATGCTACCGGAGTTGCGAGGAGGCCCTGGGATAGTTGTGCACTTATTTTCTAGCTTGTTAGCCTCGATGCCTCCATTTTCTCTTATATTTGTGTCATTATGGGGAGCGAACCCTTGGGAGGCACTTGGGCCAGGGTATCTTCTTTCTCCTTCCCCTTTATTGTGCATGGTCCCGCGGCTCCAGAAGTCGAAGTGGACCTCCCAACAATCGGTCCTTTCTGGGTGCTCCTTGGACACACCCGCTCAAAATATTTGTGACTATTTTCTACAATGGGGCAACATACCCCTCAATTGTTAAATATTTTGGAGTGGCCCAATTCACCAGAGGGAGATCCAATTTATCTAACCCCTGCTCTTTATACAATGGGTCCTCCAGGGGGCCATCATTTGAAAAACCCTTCAGGAAACCCCGAAGGTCAAGGGCTTTCATTAAGCCTTTAGACATACATGAATGTTGGTGGGCTCGGAGATCAAAACTATGCTGGCAATTTGCCTAGAAATTTTCAATATCATCTTTGTGGGGTGGGGATGACCAGGGAAGTGTCGTTGCTATCTTTCCCAATGGATCAAAATTGTTTCTGGTATGGTGGAATTCCACCAGTCCCAGACTCTTCAGTTCATTGCCTGCCTCTTTTGCTGCGGCAAGACTACAAGAATAGTTCCCATAGGAGTTTGGGAATGGAACATTGGTAACCTTCTTTAATGTGAAGAGGGCATGTAGCTCTAGAATTTGTCTACAGAATTCTAAAAGAATAATTCTGTCCTAGCAACATCAAAGAAGAAGATAGGGTATCCCAGAGAAGCCGGTCACCCAAATATATGTGTGTTGCTGGAATTGAATAAAGTAATTCTTGTAAGTACTCACCAAGTCCATTTCCTCTTGCGATAATCGGTATCCAAAGTCCTAAGTAAGTGTCAAAATATTCTGGTAAATGAACACATCATTTACCATGCAAAAATTTGGGAAGCTCAGTTCCCACTGGACTTGGGGATAATGATGCCATGGGGTCAACTGGTCGGGCCCATTCCTAAGAATTCCCATTGTCTACAAACCCTCAAAAGTAGGTCTTTGTTGGGCCAGTGCTCATAGTACATAGGATGTCATGTAGAACCTGGAGGTCTGAAGGATGCTCTTCAGTTGTGTGTCCATGTGGTTGGCGATGATGGTCGTCCAATTGAATGTCTGACTGTGGGTGGTGATGCAGTAGAGGAAGTAATACATCCATGCTGAGAAATCCTGGGCACGGGGATCTCCGAAGAGCCTGCATAAAAATATAATGCCTGCTTGGATAGGTTCTTTAAAATCCCCATGGGGAATCTCCAGCTTCATCTTTTTATAGTCCCTTCTCGGGGACTTCAGCTAATGGGTGTTGAGATGTTGCCAGGAGATGAGGGAAGCCTCTTCAAACTCCTTTAATGACGTGGCCTGGGAGAGAACAATGACTCCCTTGAATTGAGGGATCCCCAGCCCTGAAGCAAAAGTAGTTGCATCCAGATTGACAATAGTCGTTGGATAGTGTAACGGCCAGGGATTGACAAGCAAAAAAACCTGAGTGGAGGTGTTGTAGAGCATCGCTAGTTGTAGTATCATCTCTAATGCTTGCACATAGCAGGGAAAACTTGCATCTTTAATAATCCCAGAGGCGGCCATGTGTTTTTCCATATTGTCTTCGGCGGTCCTCTGTTGGTATATGGCTTAGACCAAGCCCTGCATTTTAGCCCATAGTCCTATCTCTATATTTGTTATCTCTTGTAACTTAGAGTCTACCTTGGACCCTACAAGAGCACCCTCCTTCCGGTACTTGGAAGTTAGTGGCAGTTTGGCCAGCATCTTTTCGGCCTTAGTTTTTGTAGTTTCCCAAGTGGAGGTAGTTGGCAGCTCTGGGCTATTAAGAGGAGCGATCACCTCAAACATTTTAGTCAAATCTATCTGCAACCTGCAAGACCGGAGAACCATCAACACATGATATGATAAAAATAATATTTTGAGGACTTCGGGGGAATTCACCACCATTTCGCACCTATTCAAAAATGTTAGCATGCATAAAAAATCCCAGAATATTAAAGTTAACAAGGATCAGATTTTGATCAGCACCTGGGGTTCCAAGACATTGGATTAGGTGAAAAAATGGGATGAAGACCCAGGGGCTTCTGAGCACCTGGAGTCCAAAAGAACTAGCCATTGTCGACGTGACCGATGGAGATCCATACTTAGCTGACATGGGTCATCACGTGGCCATGTGATAGGTGGCGTAATGGCATTAATGGAGACAAGTGGGCTGACACAAGGAGAGAAAATGCCAGATGGGATGGGATTTGAATGCCTACTTGTGGGAAATTAATCCCACCATTAAGATGACATGGTAGAGGAGAGAGAAAGCTGCTATGGCTCGAACCAACGAGGTGTCGAGTTTGAACCATGGTGAATACCTCTCTAACAAGCTCGACAACATAGTTTGGTCATGAGGGAGTGCGATGAGCTTGACACAAATAGAAGGATATACATAGGATATACACTTATACAGAGGGCTGAAGCACTGTGAAGGACGAAGCACAACTCGTAGGTCGACCACAAAACAAACATATATACAAACATATATAGAAAGCTACACAATTTAAAGAATATACATGAGCATCTACATCTAAACTACAACCGCACAAAGGGTGGATAGTCCTCTGGCAGAGCCAACCCACCAATGGGAGGCGACAAAAAAGCCAACGCAAAGGCGTGACAAAACAAAAACACAAAAAAACCAGACAAAAAGCAAGAGAAACCAGAAAAGCAAAAACCAGAAGGGAGAGAGATGAAAGGCCTACCTAGAAACATGGGTAAAGTGAGAAAGATGAGCATGGGAGGCGCTCTGCAACAAGTTAACCTTTGAGTAACCATGAACAAGTACTACAAATCACTGTTAATCAACCACTAAGCACAGGGAGCAAAACATTGTTTAGATCGCCTTAATCATCTTTGAATCGCTATAATTGGTCTAAGTGTTTGATCACGGTAAATGTGAAAATGACTAGTAACTTTTATTTATACCCCTAGGGTAAAAATCTATTTCTTTCTCTCCGCAAACTTTGGAACAAGAAAACCTCCATACTCCGGGCCCGGGGATTCCATGCAGCCACATCTTCTCACAAAAGAAGACATGATGACAAAGAATACCAGAGTCTGGGATCCAGCTGACTCAAAAGAACAAAAAAACTTTGGGGATGAGTCCCAGAGACAAAATAAGACAAAATAAAAATAAAAACAGCCCTCACGGAAGCAAATCCCAGAGGGGAACAAAGAAGACAGGAAACCAAGGAAAAAGAAAAGGCGAAAAGGGGGACCCAACATTTTTCCTAAAAAATGTAGGGACGGGTATGCAGGGCATAACAAATGGTAGTTTGGAGTTATTGGGTGAGTACATGTATAAAATCATCATGTTGGTGACAAGGAACACATCCCTTCACAAAATGGTATGCTTCTTCCTCCATAGTAGGCTAGTATATCTAGTGTGGACCAACTTCTTTGCCAACGTGAGTCCACTAGAGTGAGCCCCTCAAATTCCTTGATGCACCTCTTCTAATGCAGTCTTGGCCTCTTCTAAGTCTAAACACCTGAGGGTTCCATCTAAATTCCTCTGGTAAAGGGTATCACCTAATATGGTGTAGTCGAAAGTGTGAAGGATGAAGGTCTTGCGTTGGTTGGGGTTAGATTCAGTGGAATAATCTTATCATGAAGGTAGGTAAGGATGTCATGATCTACTAGGGTGATTCATAACTTACAATTGTACAGACTATCTCTGATCATGATTGGTAATGGGAAGGGATCGTGAGGTTATCAGCAAGAAATTCATAGCAATCATGATTCTCAAGAATAGATACCAAGAAGGCAATAGTGGCCATAGCATTTTCAACTTTATTGCTTGCATGTGGGATCTGTTTGAACTCCAGTAATGTGAACTAAATATTAAGATTTTCAACCTTGCAATGATAAGGAAGGATCTTGTCATCCCTTGTCTAGAATTCATCTGTCACTTGTTTGATCACCAACTGAGAATCCCCAAAGACCAATAAAGAAGTGATTTTCTAAAGGATCATGAGGCACAATCCTACAACTAATGCTTCATACTCTGTAATATTGTTTGTGCACTAAAAAGTGAGCTTGTGTGACTTAGGGATAAGATCCCCTTATGGTGTAACAAATAATATGCCTTCCCCTGAGCCTTTCTGTGTAAAGAAGTCATTGAAATAGAGTTTCCATGATGGACTCGGGGTAACAATGAGAATGGATGCATCTAGAAAATCAGTAACTATAGGATGATCTCAGAGAGTAGGAGATTTTACCAACTGATCTTCTATTACTTGTCCTTTAATGACTTTACGATCCACATACTCAATGTCAGATTCGCTCAAAATCATGACCCACTTTGCAATACGGCTAGTAAGAGCAACTTTAGATAATAAGTATTTTAATGGATAAATCTTAGCAATAAGTTGAGTCTTATGATTAAGCATGTAATGACGTAATTTATGAGCACATAAAACCACAACTGAGCATGCTTTATCAATTTATGTAAAGTTAAACTCATAACTAATTAATGTTATTCTCAAGTAATAGATAGCTCTTTCTTTTCCATTATCATCTAGCTAAGCTAGGAGGGCACCCAATGCTACTGTTATTTTTGAAATGTATAAGATCAAAGGGAAACCTAGAGTAGGCGGGACCAACACTGGTGGATTAGCTAGATATTGTTTCATTTGGTCAAAAGCTTTCTAACATAAGCAATCTCGTACAAATTTAGTTTCCTTCCTTAGGAGGTGATAGAAATGATGAACCTTGTCTGTCAGTTGTGCCACAAATCTCCTGATTGACCTAAAGTCATCCTTGTAATCCCCACAGTTTTTTTCAATATTTTGGGAGGCGACATCTGCAACATACCTTTCACCTTTTTGGGATCTACCTCAGTTTATTGTCGAGATACAATGTACACCGAGCACACACTTCTTAGGATTTAATCTGACTTTGTATTTGTCCAATGTGTGAGTCTCTTATTTTGGACTTGGCTAAAATATCATCTACATAATCTTCCATGATATTGTAAATGAGATCATGAAATATAGTAGTCATAACACGCTGATATGTGACTCCTGCATTCTTAAGACCAAAGGGAATGACCTTGTAACAAAATGTACCCCATGGAGTCGTGAATGCAGTATTATGTTGATCTTCTCCAACAATCTTGATCTAATTATGTTCGGAGAAACCATCCATGAATGAGAACATCTCATGTCCAACCGTCAAATCCACTATAATATCAATGTTGGGGAGTGGAAAATCATCCTCCAGACACACTTTGTTATATCTCAATAATTTGTATATATGTGAATGCCCCCAGTAAGCTTACCTACTAGCACAATGTTAGAGACTCATTCAAGATAATCGATAGGTGGTATAATGTCAGTATCCAACATCTTTTTTAGTTCAACTTTTACTAGGAGTGCAACTTTCATATGCATCTTGCGCAATTTTTGCTTGACGAGTTTGATTTTAGGATCTACCACAAGATGGTGCACAAAAAGATCAGGATCAAGAACAAAAATATTTTTGTAAGTCCTTGAAAAATTTACTTGTTTCATACAGAGAAATTAAATTATATCTTTTTGTTCTTGTTCATTCAGTGATGCTGCAATGTATGTGATTCTAGGATTATCTTCAGTTCCAAGATTAACCTTGATGCTATCTTTGATCAGAATAGAGGATCTTTCTAGTGGTAGAATCATAAAAGGCAAGTCAACTTCTCCCTCTTCTATCCCCTCAAAGAGGTATTCATTAGAAGATGCATCCTTTATTTTTACTTTTTCTTCGTCGAAAGGCACCTCTGAGAAGTTTTCACCTAGGGACATTTCTTTTACTTTTTCATTTTTATTTTCTTTCACTTTTGTGACTAAGAGAGTTGACTTGGCTACCAAAGTAGGCTTTCTCATTATATGTGATTTGATGCTCATATTATCGAATATCTCTCAAGCCAAAGAGAGCTAGCACTGCCTTGTCAGAATCACAAATGTCTAGGGATGGTGGTTCATCTTGCAAGTTACAATCAATAAGATCAGGATTTTTGAGTGGAAGGTTGGAGGATGAAAGATCTAAGGATGTGATGGATAAAACATGATAGGTGTATAATCAGAAAATGGAAGCACTTCCATTGTAGACTAGTTTATCCTTCTGAGTAAGTGGTTTGGGTTCATTTCAAGTGCCTTGAATGGGTCTCCGAATTGGATATGGCTTTCCCCCTATTTTGCCCCATTTTACACTTCTCTCTAGCTTTTTTTTGGCATCCTGAACTACAGATCTAAGATTCTTGACCTTAGGGTCAAGGTCAACCTCGACCTTGACCTAGGTCATGGTTGACCTTGACCCTGACCTAGGTCACAATCGACCTTGACCTTGACCCAGAGTCCAAATTTCAAGATCACAAAATTTTTGGATGTCGAGCTTCGGAAAGATTTAATTCCCGCTTCCGGGTCGACTATTTCGGTCTTTAAAGTAATGATTCTTAAATTATATTTAATATAGGTCCACTTCTAAGGGTATAGGTCTAATGGGAATTTAATTCTCCTATGTAGGCCTCTCTAGAAGATTGTTCCCTAGATTTGTATATAAGGAAGCTTTCTCCTCTCATTTTCTCTAACCACATGAACCATGAAATCATAAGGCACTTAAAGAAAGAAATAATCCATTGAAGAGAGCATCTACTCTCAAGCATTCAAGCATTTCTCAAGCCCTCACTTCATCAAGGAGATCCATTGGTATCCATTGAAGGATTCAAGCTCTATGGGGCCCTCTTGTTGAAGATTTCTCCATCCACATTCCTCCAAGCTTCTTCCTATTCCAAGATCTATTCAAGATTCATGTTGAAGATCTACAATCAATTGATTGAAAACATCCTACATCCTACATCCTACATTCTACATTCTATATTCTACATCCATTTGGTGCATACATACTTGTGGATCCACAGATTTGAATCCACCACAAGGGCCTCTATACAAGCAAGGTGAATTTGTTTATTTACTTTGTTTACTTGTGCAATTTCAATTTTATTATAAGGTTAATTCCAAAACTAGGGTTTGATCAAGGCAAACCCCTCCCCCACAACAAGAAAACCATTTTTCTTGCAGGTACAAGTTCAGGACAGCAAATTTAAGTGCAGATCTAGAAACCCTTTTCGGCAAACTTTCAGGATATACGAACAAATTTTTTGTCAGAGATGTGTAGGTATAGGTCAATTTTTTGGAGTCAAGGATGAAATTTTGGGGTCAAGGTCGACCCTGACCTAGGTCAAGGATGACCTCAACCCTGATCTAGGTCAGAATCAGAAATTCTGGGTCAAGGTCGACATTCTCAACTAGATAAAAATTGACGTTTTCTTAGAAAAGAAAAAGATTTATGGGTTTTGTAGATCTCACATTTTTGGTTTAGAAAGATGAAAATCAACTATTTTGGAGATCGTCTGACAGGGTTTTCAGCAGGTTCTTTTTCTGAGGTAAGTATTTTATTCCAGTTTCCTTTGTAATCATTTCCATATTTACACCCCTCATCATTACAATTAAATGTAAGTGGATAATATGTGCATAGGGACACTTTTAGGAGAAAACCAACATTGTTCTAAACCCTATCCATATTTTCTTCTATACATTTTGGTGAACCCGTGATAGACAACTCTTTCTTTTTGGTGTTATATTTGCATCTTTTGTTAGATCTTACATGGATTTAAAAGTAGATTTCTTTTATGCTCTTGCATTTATATATCAAAAAATTAAAAATCACAACTTGCTTTAAAAATACAAAAACATTTACATTTTTCATGCTTATAGATTTCATTTGAATGCATTTGGATATATTTAGATCTATTTTCTATGAATTTCTTTATTCATTATCATGTTGCACAAGTTGTTTCAAGTGTTTTCCAAACATCTTTCTATAACTTTTGGGGTTGAACAACATCCTCCTCTTAGCTTACCATTGCATTGTGTTACACCTAGAAGGACTTTATTTAATGCATGTGATGTTGCTTTGTCCTCTCTTGTATTACCTTGTAAGGATATATTAGAGCAAGAAGATGACTTTAATTTTTCTCTCCATCATATTTCTCTTTATGGAGACGAGTTGAGGATTGATGTTAATCTTCTCCTAATATATGTCTTTTCTATGAGCCTAGTTTAGAATATAATTTACCTTCTTCCCCTTCAGGGATCAAGCTTTAGTGATTTATGGCACTCCTATAATGTTATTTATTGATAGGGATGATAATCCTCCTATTTGGGATGAACCTTTGGATTTGGATGTTGATTACTCTCTTCCTCATGAAGCCATTATGGATGATCCTCCTTTTTGGGATGAACCCTTGGATAAAGACATTGATTTATCCCCTCCTTGTGAATATGGTTTGATAAAAGAGGGTGATTTATTAATAGATGACATATTCATACATGATGGTGACTCTTTTTCTAAAACACACTCCTCTTATACAAACATTTTAGAGAAATAAGAAAACATTATATATGCTTTACCTCCATTTGGGATTCCTTCTAGTAATGAGGCATTAACGGAGAATGATATGAATTCCCTTAATTCTCTCCCTCTTAGTGATGATCTTATGGAGAATCAAGATCTTACCTTCTCTCCTCCTAGGATGTCTTCTTTTCTTCCTTCTTGTGAATCTATTTGTAGTTTTGAGACAACTAACATGGTTTATCCAAAACCCTTGTTGACTATCAATTGTTGTTATCGCATTACTATCAAAGGTAAACCTATTGAATCTTTAGAGTCTTTCAATGATCAAGATTCGATATCTCACACCTATGGCACAAGGAATAACCCTCAATCTAATCTGGTGGTTCCTACTTCTTTACCACCTTCTCAACCCATTCTTCCTCCTCCACCTCATCTTCCTAGCATGGAGTATGATTTGATAAACCAATTGCGCAATACCCCTTCCAAGATCTCTTTATGGCAGCTTCTTCAAACTTCACCTACCTACCATTAAGCCATGCAAAAATCTCTAGCAACTCTTCCCACTCCACATCCTAATCAAGAGAACATCAATGCCTTCTTATAGTGCATGCATGCTACCCCAGGTCCTCCTGACATTGTGTTTACTCAAAAGGATTTACCTTCTAAAGAAGTTCAGAACCAATGTGATGCTCTTATGGTTGTTATTACTATCAATAAAAGTATCATTCATAGGACCTTGATTAATAACGGATCTGGACTTAATATTTGTAGCATGGACATGCTCAAGGAAATTAAAGTCGATCTTTCAACTATTCAACTAGATAATATCCCCATTCATGGATTTTATAATATCGCAAAGAAAACTTTGGGCATCATTACCTTACCTATCAAAGTAGGTCTGATCATCCTAAATAATCCTTTTCATGTTATGCCTAGACCTCTTAATTATAACCTCCTTTTTTTTAGACCTTGGCTCCATGAGATTCATGTTGTCCCTTCCACCCTTCACTGTAAAGTCAAGTTTATTCACAACAACATGGTGTATACACTTCATGCGGATGATGCGCCAAATCCTTGTTTGAATATTCAAACCCACAATACTCCTATTCCTAATAGTAATCCTTCTTCCTCTAATTCTCTTCCTGGAGATGATTGGGGAACCTTGGATTTTAATCCTACCTTTATTGGAGAATATAAGGTTTATGATCTTGATTTTATGAAGCAACAAAGAGAGTTCAAACAATGAGCTTTTGCTTCTACTTCTAATGCCCTTCGTAATAATTTTGTCGCTACTTCTACCCACTATGAATCTATCAAACCTACTAATGATGACATAGTGACTACTGCAATTCCATCGAATCCTTCTGATATGGCTTCTTGTTATGTTCTTGGTTATCATTTACTAGTTAAACAAGGATTCCATGGTCAAGGATGTGGTAAGCATAAACATGGAATTCAAATGCCCTTACAGAATGGGGGGCATGAGCATTCTTATGGATTGGGATTTAATCCT
>MU225263.1:172310-193406 GCA_018584345.1 Thuja plicata | reverse complement strand
ATGATAGTGGGATTAATACCGTGTTAATGTTGGAGAGCACACCCTAGTTTGATATTGCAAAAGGAGTTATGCACCATGTGCTAGAAAACACGAGTGACATGGTTCCTTTGCGTGGACTAGACTCTCAGAAAAATAGGTTGTTAGGAATAAGAATGCGAGATATCAGGTATGATGAGAGCTATGAAATGTTACTCATGAGGAGATGCAGTACATCCAGATCTTTTGAGGGATTTGAGATGCATGAATCCCGCCCCCAGTGAGGCATACATAGTCATAACTAAATATCAAAACATAAATGCACTAACAAACTATGACAAGCAGATCATATCACAAATGACACGTATTTCACTAGATACTCACCATAACAAACCAAGATATAAAAGATCAAGGCTGTCGTGATAAGGACATAGTAAAACACAAGATAAAATCAACAAAAAAGGCATCCTGACCAAGTGGTCATTCAGTCCAAAAGTTCTTGCTATGAACAATTTTGATGTGAGAATTGATAGAAAAGCCGACACCGGAAGAATGCATCCTAATGGGCAAAAGATTGATTGATTGAAATGAGAATTTGCTGGCAATGGCTTATGAGTAGAATGAAACTTAGGAAAGTCAATCTATCTATTGATTTGTTGGAAACATTTGTGATCACTGTGTCTAGAACAAAGCTCAGTGTTGATATGGTAAGCTCAATCATGCGGGAATTTTTATTACGGAGGTGGAAAATGGTCAAGGAACTACCTGCACAGATATGGGTAGTAACTTTTATTATGGAAGGTGATGTAGGCTGCTTGGAAAAAATGTGGAAATAGATGGTGGATCTGACTACACATGGCGCCTAAAACAGGTTTTCACATGGTACTTATCCATTGCGCCATTGAAGTGGTTTTCGCAGATGGACGGATTTATTTCTCTTTTTCTTTTGCATTTTTTTTATATTCTTTTTCAAGCTTTTGTATTTTTTATGCTTTTTGATTTTTTGATTTTTTTTGCTTTTGCTTGCTTTTTGAATGTTTTGGATTTTCTTCTTTTCTGATTTTTTTTTGGATTTTTGAAAAATTTCAGCTGTACAATGGACTACTGACGGATCAAGCATAGAAGCGCTTGAGATGTATAATATTTATAGGATCAGGGATAGGATCTCCCTCTGGTGATGCAATCTGATAAGCGTTGGAACCATACTTTGTTGTGATAATGAAGGGCCCCAACCAATTAGGCTCAAACTTTCCTTTCTTTTCACGGTTATGGAGGTTCTTCATATTGTGTTGTAGGACAAGATCACCAACCTCAAACTGACGAGGCTTGATCCTTTTGTTGAACTGAAGATGAAGGCAATTTTGATACACACAAAGGTGGTCTAGGGCATTGAGGCATCTCTCATCAAGGAGTTCCAACTCTTGCAAGCGGGCAACTCGATATTCTTCTTTGGACAACAGATTCTCGAGAGAAATTCAGAGGGAAGGGAGCTCAATTTTGATGGGTAGAATAGCCTCAATACCATAAACAAGGGCAAAGGGAGTGGCTCCGTGGGGGTTTGAATGGAGGTGCGGTAAGCCCAAAGGGTAGGGTTGAGACGAAGGTGCCAATCACGGCTAGCTTCATCGACCGTTTTCTTGAGGATTCTAAGGATGGTTTTATTCGTAGCCTCAGCTTGACCATTTCTTTGCGGAAAGTACTTGGAAGAGGTATGGTGGGTAATGCTAAATTTCCTACATAGCTCTATGACATCCTTGTTCTTGAAAGGTCCTCCATTATTAGTAACAATGTCCTGAGGAATGCCATAGTGACAAATAAGATAGTTCAAAATAAACTTCAAAATCTATTTTCCAGTAGTGTAGGTGAGAGGAATAGCTTTGACCCACTTGGTAAAGTACTCTGTAGCAGCAAGGGTGTATTTATGACCATTGGAAGAATTGGGGAAAATCTGGCCAACGAGGTCGAGACCCTAGCATGAAAAATGCCAAGGGGTGATGGTGGGATGAAGGGATTGGGAGGGAGCGTGTATCAAATCGTCATGCTACTGACAAGGCACACACTTCTTCACATAGTTGTAGGCATCTTGCTCCATAGTAGGCCAGTAATATCTAGTGCGTAACAACTTCTTGGCCAAAGTAAGGCCACTAGAGTGAGCCCCACAGATTCCTTTATGTACCTCCTCCAAGGACATTTGTGCTTCATAAGAATTTCAACACCTTAAAAGAGTTCCATCAAAATGCTTTCAGAAAAGGGTATCAGTAAGGATTGTGTATCGGGAAGTGCGGCGAATGAAGGTTTTACGTTGGTTGGGGGTTAAAGTAAGTGGGGTATGTCCATTGCGAAGGTAGGAATATACTTCTTGGTACCATGGGGAATTGGGATCAACAATTTCACACACCATTTCATAATTTAGTTTGTCATAGGCAGGGACTGTAAGATTCTCAACAAGAAACTCACATCGTGCGCTATGTTTTGGCATAGTGATCAAGGACCCAATTGTTGTCATGGTGTCTGCTACTTTATTGTTAATGCGAGGGATCTATTAGAAGATTAGCTCAGTGAAATGTGTTTTGAGGTCTTCAACTGTATGGCGGTAGGGAAGCAACTTGTCATCCTTTGTTTGATATTCATCTATAACTTGTTTGATAACCAATTATGAATCACCAAGCACCAATGAATTGAGGATCTTCCATTGTATGGCCTACTGGAGTCCAAGTACAAGGGATTCATATTCTAAAATGTTTTTGGTACAAGGAAATTGTAATTTATAAGATTTAGGGATGAGATCCCCTTTTGGTGTAACAAATAAGATTCCTGTCCCCGATCCTTTCTGAGTGAAGGATCCATCAAAATAAAGCTTCCATGGTGTATTTGGGGCAAGATTAAGGACTGATTCATCAGGAAAATCTATTATCAAAGGATGTTGACTATCAACAGGTGCTTTAGCTAACTGATCTACAATTACTTGTCCTTTGATAGCTTTTCGATCCACATAAACAATGTCGAACTCACTAAGGATCATGACCCATTTCGTTGTACAACTAGTAAGAATAGCACGTGCCAGGAGATATTTGAGGGGATAAATTTTGGCGACAAGATGAATCTTATGATTAAGCATATAATGTCATAGTTTCTATGTACAGAAAACAACAACCAAACATGCCTTCTCAATTAGGGAATAATTCAACTCATAGCCAATAAGAGTCCTGCTGAGATAGTAAATTGCTCGCTCTTTGCCAGTATCATCTAATTGTGCCAGGAGGGCTCCCAACGTGACCTCTATAGAAAATATGTAAAAAATCAAAGGACATTTAGCAACAGGTGGTACCAACACAGGTGGATTAGCCAGATAGCCTTTCATCTTCTCAAATGCATTTTGACATAAGCAATCCCACTAAAACTTGATATTCTTGTGTAGGAGATGAGAGAATGGATGCACCTTATCTGCCAGTTGTGACATGAATCTTTTGATTGATTTCAGTTTTCCTTGTAAAATACGTAATTGCTTTAATGTTTTGGGTGGTGGCATCTCTAGGATCGCTTTCACTTTATTTGGATCAAATTCTATTCCACGCTGTGACACAATGTATCCCAGCAGATTACCAGATTGTACTCCAAAAACACACTTCTTATGATTCAACCTAAGCTTATACTTCTCCAATCGCTCAAAAATGGTAGTAAAAATAGGAATATGTGATTCCCTTGTTTTGGATTTGCCCAAAAGATCATCCAAATAATCTTCCATGATGACATGTAAAAGCTCATGAAAGATGGTAGTCATTGCTCATTGATAAGTGGCTCCAGCATTTTTAAGGCCAAAAGGCATCACCTGATAATAGAAGGTGCCCCAAGGCATTGTGAATGCAGTTTTGTGTTGGTCTTCTGGTGCTATCCTGATCTGATTGTAACCTGAGAAGTCATCCATAAGTGACAATATTTCATGTCCTGCCGTCAAATCCACTATAATGTTAATATTTTGGAGTGGAAAATAATCCTTGGGACATGCAAGGTTTAGATCTCTGAAATCAGTGCAGATGCGAATGCCCCCAGCAGGCTTACCTACTAGGAAAATATTAGAAACCCATTTAGGATAATCAACTGGTCTGATTACTTCAGCATCTAGCATTTTCTGAAGTTCTACTTTGACTACCAGCATGACTTGCGGATGTATCTTGCGAAGTTTCTGCTTAACAGGTTTGACACTTGGATCTACAACAAGATGATGCATGAAAAGATCTGTGTCTAGCTTGGGCATGTCCTTGTAAGTCCAGGCAATGTTGATTTTGTGTTTATGCAAGAATGTTGTCATGTCTTTCTTTTCCTGATCACTGAGAGAAACTGCAATGTAGGTGATGTGTGGATCTGCTTCTGGGCCTAGGTTGATTGGAATAGTATCTTCGATGATCATAGAGGACACTTCTGGTTCTAAAGATATAAATGGCAAGTCATCCTCTCCCTCCTATAGCGCCTCAGAAAGGTTTTCACTAGAGGGAGCGTCCTTTATTTTATATTTTTCTTCATCTAAAGGTGCCTGCGAGAGGTTTTCACCAGAGGATGTATTTTCATTTTTTTTATTTTTATTTTCTTTTTCATTTTTGCGATTGAGAGAGTTGACTTGGCTACCGAAGTAGGCTTGTTAACTGTAGTGAGTCTGATGTTCATATTCTCAGAGATTCTTAAGTCCAAAGAGGGCTAAAACTGCCTCATCTGAATCACAAATGTCCAAAGCTGGTGGTGAGTCTTGCTGATCCTAGTCAATTAATTTAGGGTTTGTGAGCGGTAGACGAGGGGATGAAAGGTCAGCTTGGGTGATAGTGAAGACATTGATGGTTTTGGTTGTCTAGGTCATCTTCAATATAGTTGAAAGGAATTTCGAAGAACTCTTCCTTAGTGTCTGAATCTGAGGCAGCTAAACAGTAATCCTTAGCGAAGTTAGTATTGGTCTCTATGGACCCCAATCCGTGTCCTTTAGGATAGCCATTGGCTGTTATGATCTTCTTCTTACCTGTTTCATTAGCTCCAAGGCTAGTACCATGATATCGCATGCTTTTGACAATGCCATTGGGGAAAATTACAGGTCATTCTTCTTCATCACTATAGAGCCAATCAAGGACATTATATTCCATGTGTTCATCTGATAGGGACCCCCAATGTTCAAAAACAGTTGATTTGCAGTGCATAAGTGCTTTGTCTTTAGAGGGGGGGTAATGGTGATGGTCTTCCATAAGACTTTGGAGACAAAGGGAGTTGCCCAATACATAGAGCACTTTCAAATTTATACTCTCCCATGCCTTGATCTGTAAAAGTGGCCTTTGCTTCAGATGAGGAGGGTTTGTCTTCAATGACCTTGTCTTCAGTAACTTTTTCCTTTCCTTTGGATTGCTCAGCTGGTGTTTCTGATGTATTTTTTGGAATTGGTGGAGTGTTTGAAATAGGGGTTTCTTGATTAGAATATCGGCCAAACTCATTCAATGGACAATAGTTAGATTGTTTGCCTTCCAATCTCTTGTAGTATTGAAAGGGCTCAGGATCTACAGGAATTGTGATTTCTCTGCCGTGATGTGGGAATTTTAGACATTGATGATAAGTAGAGGGTACACCTTTGATAGCGTGTATCCATGATTGCCCCAGCAAGATATTATAAGGTAGATCTAGATCCAGTACATGGAAAACAGTTTCAATCAAGGTCAGGCCCACTTGTAAGGGTAGTGTGATCAGACCCTTGCTTTCTCGCTCATGATCATCATAAGCCTTTATTGTGATTCATTTGTCTGCATCAATGAGGTCCTCAAAAACACCAATATTACGAATCATTTTCAATGTGCACAAATTCAAGCCAGATCCACCATCTATAAGGATTCATTTTATTCTTATGGATTGGATTTTGCCTTCTATATGGAGGGATTTATTATGATGTAGGTCAGGACCACGAAATTCCTTATCGGTGAAGATAAGATGTTCTTGCGTGGTTAAGTTCCCTATCATGGCTTGGAATTATGCAACATTGATGTTCTTAGGGACACGAGATTCATTTAGAGCTTTATCAAGGATTTATCTGTGAATTGGCAAGGTTGTCAGGAGCTCTAGAATGGATATCTGTGCAGGTGTCTTCCCTAACTGGGCCAATAGGCCATAGCATGAGGCAAGTCGAGAAGTGGTAGACGGTGCAGCTGGTGGATTTGCAGATGTAGAAGGTTTGTCAGCAGCTTGGACAATGACTCTGGGTCTACGTATAGTAGCATTACAATCAACAGCTTTGAGTATTATGGTATTAACATGCGTGTCAGTTTCTTCAATGCAGCCACAGAGAGAGTCAAACCCAAAGATATCATTTTCACTTAAACTCCCACATGCTCGATCATGGCCTATGATAGTATTGGTAGAATAGTCATACGGGATCACGTTTGATGTATTGTTTTGATTGTGAGGTGGGAAGGGCTGATTGTAGACTTTGAGTTTCACATTAGATGAGGATGCATTCTGACCTTCAAATTCAATTTTCCCATCCTCAATGAGATCTTGCACAAAGTGTCTAAGCTTCATGCATTTCTTGGTATCATGTCCCTTGATACGATGATAATCACAATATTCGTTATCTCTATACCAAACATGTTTAGGTTGATTCTCATCAAAAGGTTGAGTATTTGGATAGGTTATCATTCCCTGATCCGCAAGTTGTTTAAAGATCACATCTAAAGGTTTTGCCAAAGCTGTGAATTTTCGCCATTGCTGATTGTCGTTATTATTATTGTTGTTGTTGTTGTTGTAATTGTTGCAAGGAAATAAGAACGATTGATTGCGCGGTTGTTGATTTTTGTTTTGATTGTGATTCTGATTGTTGTTCTGATTCTGATTATTATGATTCTAATTCTGATTTTGATTGTTGTTGCGATTCTAATTTTGATTCTGATTGTTATTGTGATTGTTTTGATTGTTATTATTGGATGCTTGAACATTTTAAACATGCTTGGCATCAGTCACTCCATCATTGACAACTCCTTTATTTTTACTCCAAAATTTTGGTTTATCATTGTTAGAGGGAGTATAATGTTTGATGCTACCTCTTTGCAAAAGGCCATCTTCAATGTCTTTTCCCTTCTTGACAAGGGATTCAAAGGTGTCAAGTGAATCCATTTTCATTTAGAAAGACATCTCAGAGATTAAATTCTTTATGAAGATGTCAATTAAGTGACTATCAGGTATTTTCCAGGGCATGCGATTTGCAATATGTCTCCATCTTTGTAAGAAACTAGCAAAGGTTTCTCCATTCTTTTATCTAGTATTGCACAAATCGTTGAGTGTTGCTTGATGCTCAATGTTATACAAATATTGTCCAACAAACTTCTTTGCAAGATCAGAGAAAGTAGAGATTGACCCATAAGGAAGGGCCATGAACCATTCTAAAGTTGCGCCTCCAAGACTCCTAGTGAAGAGTCTTTTTAAGTAATTCTCATTATAGGCAACTTCTTGACATGCAATGTAAAACTCTTTGAGATGTTGTAGAGGACATGTTTCACCTTTGTATTTCTCAAATTTGGGCACCTCAAAGTTTGGTGGGAATGATTGCATTGTGATAGACTTGTAAAATGGATAGGGACAAATCTCTTCAAAAGAAAACTCTTTCTTGCCCCCATTTTGTAAGCCTTGTACAATGCTTTTGAGCTCATTGAATTGTTGGGTGAAATCTGGAGTATTCCAGGGAACAAATGGTGGTACATAACCTCCACCTCCTCCAAATTGTGTAGCTGAAAACCCTGTGGAGGTCATACCAACAGTAGGTGGTGGTATATATTGATAGGCTCGAGATGTATTGGTTGCAGATGTTTTCATTCCCGTTGTTTGAAATAGAGATGTAGGCAAGGGCACATAAATCTACCCTATGTTGTTTACATTAGTGCTTTCTCCTTGAGTCATCGTCGTCGTTTGAGTGCTGTTATGTGTAGTATTATTTGGCAAAGCACTTAGGATTTATTTTGGTGTTAATTGAGGTACTGATGCGGTTGTTGACATAGGCACTGATATAGGTATTGATGTGGAAGGTTCGCTAACAGGTCCTTTACCGGTGTCACATGATGATGTATCATTGGAAGTGGAAGCCATGGCTGCAATAGTGGCAGTGGTGGCTTTGGTGACATTTTGAGTAAGGAGTGTTTCATCAAAGTCAACAGGCACTGTGACACCATTATGAACAAGATTCAAGAATATTTTAGCACTGTTGTGCATAATGGCCTTCTCAACCATTTCTAAGTTGTATGGGTCACTAAGGAAGTCCATCACTTGGGTGGGTCTTTCTTCTTGGTCCATAAGTTTAGTTTCTTCGGGAATTTCCTTAGCTTGTACTCCGGTTCCTTGAAAACATTGAGTGGCAAAAGGATCCTCCTCATGGGTAATAGTGTGAATGTTGCTCGCCTCATGTTTTTGGCTTGGGATCGAGTGAATACCATACAATGGTGGATTTAGAAGAATGGAAGACAAGAAAGTGTAAGAAATGGAGCAAAGATCTTGATTCTAGATTTGATTATATTTGATTGGATTGGATTGATTGATGTTTGATTAAAGATTGATTGATTGGATTGGATTGAGGATTTATTGATTGATTTAAAGGTCTTTGGAACAAAACCTAAGCATGAAAAAACCTTATGATGATACAAACACAAAAGGATTTAAAGTAACACTTGTTCTACTTGAAGATGGACTTGTGATCTCAAGCAAAATGGGACATCATTAAGGGATTTAAATTACTTGAGACAGATTGATGGTCTACAAGCAATGTTGTGTTTGTTTGAGGATGAAGGTTTGTAATACTTTGATTAAGGTCTTTCAACCTAAAATGATAGATTTGATTTGATGATTTAATGTAATGCTCCAAGAGAAGGAAGGATGATGATGGAAGAATAAAAGAACTGATCCTAGTCACATTGTTCAATGGCGCGAAAGCACTGTTGATAGAATATTTAGCCATGAAGTTGCAGACTTTTTTGTTGTAAAGGATTTTATCAATTTTCTCGCGATGCTCAATCTCTTGTTTGATAGATGTGGTAATATGTTGATATTCCTTCGATTTGCAAGTGGTTTCCTTTTGCTCTCTATAGACTGGAGGTGTTGGAAGCTTAACCTTCTTATGTTTCTTAAAACTGGTCATGTCATATGAAAAATCTAATTTTGGCTAAATGACTGATTGATCTAGGGTAAATGATTCTGGGGCCCTACAAAAGGTCAAATTTTAAATGTCTCAGTAGATTTGGAAGCTCACTATTTTCAAGCGGAGATGGCGATCTCAGATGCAACCGACGATCTGCACAGACGGTGATCTACACAGATGGTAATCTATGCAGACGATGGATCCAAAGCGGAGACGGTCGACTATTGCTAAGACAGTGTGTTAAAATTCTGGGCAAATTTTTTATCTTTAGCCTGATTTTGGGCAAATTTGTTCGATGGTAAGAACCGATTTCAGCACATTCAAACCAGAAAAATAAAAGACACACATCTCAAAACAATCCAACAAGGGAAAAAGAAACCTTGAGGGATACAAGCAAATGTGACATTGGGAAACCTTGATTCAAATTGTAAGATCTCGTTTGTGTATGTTCAAGTGACTCTTTCAAGCCACTTATGTTTTTACTTGGTCTATCACAACGAAGACACTTCAAACAGTAGCTACCATAGGAAATTGGCTTTACATGAAATATTATAGGCCCATTGCTTGGTAGTCCTTCAGCTCACACAACAGTGTCACCCCCAGAAGGGCATCCGTATTTTTGCCTTTTGTCAGGTATTGTTGTCGTGCTACGAAGATCTCTTTCGCAACATAATACCCTGGGACACGTATGATGGGAATCTTGGGGGGTGAATCTTCCCTCCCCTTACACTATAATAAGTCATTGTTCGGAGGTGAATCAGGTAGGCTACTAAGTTACAGTTGCTAGCAAGGTTTTGTGGCATCCCCGCAATCAGTTTGTACGACGTGAGATACTTAAGTCTCTAGTTCAACCATGCCAATATGTTGAGGATATTCACTCAGTATGGACTACCATTGAACACGACCCACCCGAGCTTGAAGGGATAAAGAGGACCTTTGGGTCGCACTTTATTTCTATACCGATCGAAGGGATTACCGGTTTGAGGTCATCCTCTAAAGGGGAAGCACACCCTCTAGACATGCCTCTCTAGAAGCTTGATTAAGCTAAGCTTTCTCTTCACCCAAGATCCACAAAGGCAAGGGGAGAGCATATGGCTATAGTTTAATCATAGTGTCACTTATATCTTAAGGGATTTAATCTAATGACAAATCAACTCGAAAGAAGTGTTGAAAAACACTTCTTTAAACACACCAAGAATAATTCATTCCAAATTGAACCTATTTAAAAGCAACTAAGTGTTTTCTACTGAAGCAAAAGACACAATAGTATGGTTAATCATTCAAGTTCAATTTGTTTCCCACACAGCAAAAAGAAAGCTTGGAAAATTGCGTTTATTTGCCTTAAGTCATTCAAGATTGATTGAAGTTTATTCCCTTAACATTTTAGATTGAGTGAGGTAAATTTTAAACAACATACATTCCAAGACAAATGTTTAACCATACAAGTTCATTTTAAGAATCTGTTAAAAACTATCAGGGAACTTGCATGAAAATCGTTAGTAATTTTCTATTCTAAAATGTGAAATGTCACAAAATATAGTAACACACAGGAAAAATGTGCAGCTGGCGATCTGTGCAGATGGCGACCTATGCAGATGGTGATCTGCACAAATAGTGATCTACAGATACGGCTATTCACCTGCACAGACGGCCGAATAAAAACACAGTCAGATTCTGCTAAAAAATAGACTTAATCAGACATAAAAATAGGATTTTTATCAAATTAGACAACATTTAACTCCTAAAAATTATCTTACTGTAAAAAACCAGAGAGTTAAAATACTAAAAACTTGATAAAAATTGTTTAAACCATAGTATTGTGAGTCTATTTATGAACAGGTGGAGATGGTGATTTATAGGTGCAGATGACCGAGTATCGCAGACGGCCGGGAAGTGCAGACGGTAATCTGCAAAAACGGCGACTCCAGAGCGGAGACGGGTCTGCGTGAAAATTTCCAGAACCGTGGAAAATCTGCAAAAAATGTTAGAATTTAAGGGACGTGGGTCCCACCGGGTGTGCCAAAATGTATATGCTGGAATCTAACCTGTTGGGAGCATGCTCAGACATGCAAACATTAGAGATATATAATCAATCAGCTACACTAACATGTCTAAAGCATACTACAAAAATAAGAAACTTCATCATAACCTCTGATGAGCTGAACAAGGGCACCCAATGCCTTGTTGATTTGCTCTTAGAGAAGTTTGTGGGTGTGCTCTCCCAACACAATATACTAATCCCACTTGATTTGATTGATGAAACTAGAATGCAAGCTAATGGAACAATGAAAAAGCTTAAGAAAAAGTATGAAGAACTTGTCTCAAGCCATTCATCCAAAGTATGAGAATGAAGATGCAAACTATGCTAAAATGATTATGCAAGATCAAATGAAACTAAAACTAGATTCATTCACCATGATTACCTAAGATGTGATTTCTATATTACCTAAGAACATAAACATAAAGATGCACTAAAAGCTCTAGCACTAAATTAGCATAATAACAATGCATAAAAGGGAGATGATTTGCTCTTGACAATGGCCTCTATTTATAGATTTTTTGGAGAGAGAGGGCTTGGATGAGGTGGAGCTCATGTGGAATCCACATAGGTGCCACATGAGGGACACATAAGCCATGCAAGAGGCCAACTTTGCTCACACATGTGTTAGCAACTTTGGATGTGATAGGTCAAAGTGTACTTAAAGCACACATGTGAAGGATCTTGTAAGAGGTGTAAGAGGGTGTAAGAGTTTTGTACCAATGAGACACTTTTAGAAAGTGTAAGAAGGTGTCATCATAGGTGTAAGAAACCTTGTTGGCACCAAATAATGATTATTTGGAAAATGTGATTTTTAGAAATTTGCTCACACGTGTGAGCAAATAATTAGGACTAATTGGTGTAGAAATCAATAAATTAGCCTAATTAACCTTATTTAATTAGTGAATAGGTTTATTTGGTGAGAGTGATGTAAGGTAGGGTAGGATCTAGGTTTAAATTAGCTTATTTTAAATTTTAAATTTAGATTAATTTAGTTTAGTAGAATTTAAGTCATGTGGGGGACTAAATAAATTAAAATTTTATTTAAAGGGGATTAATGAGGGATAATGTATTAAATAAGATTTAATACATCAAAGGGGATAGTATTTAAATTAAATTCAAATACTATGGAAAGTGAATTACATTTAATTAAATAAAATAGAAGAACATAACAAATATAATTAATTAATTAAAATTAATTATAATGTTAAGGGACTATTAATTAAATTAATATAAGGATGATTTTAGATGTCTACACAGGTATCTTCCAAGACATACAATTTGCAAGGTGTCTCCACCTTTGCGGGAAACTAGCGAAAGTCTCACCATTCTTTTGTTTAGCGTTTCACAAATCGTTAAGGGATACTTGATGTTCAATATTATAAGAGTATTATGCAACATACTTCTCAGCCAAATCAAAAAATGAAGATATGGATCCTTGAGGAAGATTCATCAACCATTCTAGTGAAAATACTTTTAAGATAATCTTCATTGTAGGCACCCTCTTGGCATGCCACATAAAATTATTTGATATGTCGTTTAGGGCATGTATCACTTGTGTATTTATCAAATTTTGGGATCTCAAAGTTAGTCAGGAATGGCATCAAGTTGATGGATTTATCAAACGGATAAGTACATATCTCCTCAAACGAGAAACCTTTCCTTCCACCATTTTGGATACTTTGGAATGAACTTTTGAGCTTGTTGATTTCCCGTACTAAGTCAAGAGGGTTTGCGTTTGATGGCGTCCCAAAGTATTGACCTCCTCCTAAAGGTATTGATGATGTTTGAATTGTGGATGTTGTAAATCCCATTGAAGGAGGAACATATTGATGAGAGGTTGCAGCGGAGCCAACTGACATTTTTAAGTTATGAGGCAAAAATTGAAATTGAGAACCCAACAATTGACGTGGTGGAGGAGGAAATGTTTGTCCAATGTTTAAGACACTCGTATTGAAGCCAGAGGAATGTTTTCACAAAAATGTATGCGGTAAAAATATGACATGTATGCTGCTAGCCATAAACATGCAAGATTTAGGCAAAATCAAGATTCAACCTAAACTAAGAACTTTCAACCTAAGCATGCAAAAAAATAAGAAATCTTCATCACAACCTTTGATGAGCTAAAATAAAGGCACCCAATCAACCTTGTTTAATTTTCTCTTAGAGAATTTTTGGTTGTGCTCTCCCAACACAATACTAATAATCCCACTATTATGCAAGATTCATAATGATGAAGAAATTATGGATTTGAGCACAAGTATGTAGAACTTGCTCCAAATCTCACAATGATGAATGCAAATGCACGACCTATTCTAAGAATGCAAATGCAAGATATTACCAACTAGATTCAAATGAAAACTAAACTAAAGATGAGGATGCAAGATTTAAAGATAAACTATGAAATTAAATCTAGATTACCATGCAAACAATGAAGTCTAAACTAGGATGGAACTGCAACAACTATAAAAATGAAATTTCTAAGAATGATAGAATGCTTAAGTACTCAAATGTGCAAGTGCTCAAGTATGCAAGTATTCACAACTAATTTCAAATGCTTACATTCACTAGTTGAAAATGAGGAGTGAGGCCTCCTTTTTATAGATTTTTGAAGAGTTAGGTAGGGTTTTGGTGGGAGTGAAGGAGATTAAGAGGCAAAAGAATGGATGGTCAAGATTAAGAGGTGGAAGGGAGGTGTTGACTTTTCAAGTGGAGGGAACAAGAATTTGAAAAAGTCACATGTGTGTGCAAGTGATTAAGACTAAAAGGATTTCTTATTACCTTTTAAGTGTAATTAGAAGGAATTTGGCCAGAAGCAAGAAGTGAGATTTAAATTAAATTATGTTTAATTTAAATGGGGTTTGGAAGAATTTTAGAGAAAATAACGAGATTTAAATAAATGTAATTTATTTAAATAAGGAATATGGAGGAAACATATATAGCATAATAGAATTTTGATACATTAGGGGTAGTATTTAAATTAATTAAATACAAGGTGATGAATTTATTTAATAAAATTAAATAAGTAGTCGAATATACCAAACACAACTAATTTATAAAAATGAACTATATTGTTAGATGCAATATTATTTAAATTAATATAGAAATGAAGCGGGACAATTTTGGGTATCTACAGTTTTATCTTTCATTCTAACTACAAAAATGAATGTTTCAACATTGTCAAGTAAGTGATTGAACAAACATCAACTGCTTTAAAACAATTATAAAGGGGGGAAAAAGAAAAAAAAAACATTGGGTTTTTCATTTAAATATTACAACACATCAAATAAAATGAATCTAGCTACCCCTCAACTAATAATTACATCAAAAGGTGTAAACTACAATTAGAACCACTCCTGTGCACCTCAAACATTTGTGTACATAAACATCTATCCTTATATCTTGACTTCAATCACAAATCCTCACCGTTGATACTTATATAATGTGTTCTGGGGGAATATAGGAGGAAACACAAAGATTTAACTACTAATAATGTTTTTTGCAGAATATAATTTGGCGATGGTGTTGATGCTAATGAGATGACCTCATTCGTAATCTGATAATTTTGAATCCATGTTTTGTTTCCATTGTACAATAGATGCTTAGCTAGGAAGGTTGGCTTTTCACAGAGTAGAGAAAAGGGAGGAATTTGATTGCTCATTAGAGTGGGGAAGAGGGGTGCAAAGTGTTATATGATTTCGTTTACTAAATTTGGTTTTCAATATTTTTGCTAATTTATACCCACACAAACTCCTTCGCTTAGGACCAATTAAGATGTGAGCTTACATGAATCTTTTGATTTTTAATAAAGTAGTCTTATTTTTAATTTAAAATATTTTATTTAAAAACTCTTTAAATAAAAATATAAAAATAAATAAATAAATAAATAAATATATATATATATATATATATATAGTTTTAAATTAAAAAATATATTTTCTAAAGCTTCAACCTAGAAGGGTCTTCCTATTAATGACCTCTCTGGAAAATTTGAAATTAAGGTGACAAGTTGTAATGTTTTCAAAGCTATTTGGAAGTGTTGGGAGAACATTAGACATCTGATCACTAACAATGATATCATTGATGATTAGAATTTGATATGTGGAGAGAAATATGTTTGGTGGAACCTCATGCATAATGACAAACCCCCTTCTCTTATTGGGGGATTCTCTGCCTGGAGTTGGGCCAATAAGGGTATTAGATATCTTCAAAACATTATAAAAGATGAAAGACTCATTAGTTGGGATGAATTATGGTAGAGGTTTGACATTCTTGCCTCCTAATGGAGAACATACACCTTGATCAAAGATGCTTGCAACAAACCAAGCCTTCCTAGACAATATCAGATCAAGGCTGATGGGATCTCCCTCCTTAAATGGCTTGATGGTACCCCTTTTCCTAACACTAAAGCCAAACTTATCTACATATTCCTCACTGACTCCCATGATGTTATTAAGCACCTCAACTCCCGCTGGTTCTTCAACCTAGAACTCTCCACCTGGACTAAATAATTGATGGGGTTGTGCCATAGACCTATTGAACCTAAGAAAACATGTTTCTTGTGATCCCTTTTCCTTCATAGATTACTTGTCAAGAGTCGCACTGGGGAATATACCATTTGTTCTTTCTGTAGGTCCCTTGAAACTATTCACCATCTTTTCTTTGACTTTCTTGTTGCCAAGGAAATTCGAGGTCTTTTTGGCTTTCAGTTACACTAGAACTTCAACTTACTCCATGTTCTTTGTGGGAAATTCTTGAACTTAAAGAAAAGTAGTAGTTTTTTTGGGTCTATTTTATTTGCTGATATTTTATGGGCTATTTGGAAATGAAGAAATGATGATGTCTTTAATGGTAAACCAAGACACCTTACTGAGTCTCTTAGGAGACTCATAATACACAATGTTTCCATGCAGGTCATAGTCATACTTAAAATAGAGGAAAAAAAGGTTCATAGATCTGATTAAAGATGGAGCAGCAGAGATGCTTAAGAAGGATGTTGCATAAGGATACACTACCACCCAGATGCAGACAGAGAAAATGCCATTTGAGCAAGCACTGAATCGGTTTGCTAGAGAGCTGAATGAAAACAAGGACAAAGTTTAAGTCAGGAAGTTGAAGGAGAACTAGTTCAGGCTTTGCCAATCACAGTCATACCACTTGCATCAGTTCCACAGTCGAGAGCACTTGGTCTTGTACACCCATACAACACATATGCTCAAAATAATAAGATCCTAAAAAATATAGAAGGTCCCAACGACTGGACCTTATGGGTAGACAAAAGAGGAAATGACATATGATTTTAGTTACTGATATTTATTTTACTATGTTAGTCTCATATGGTAATGTTTTGTACACTGTATTTTCTACTGTTTCTGTATTCCTTAGATTAAGAGTCTACCAATTTTGTATTTTGTATTTTGTATTTGTAAAGTGGTTCTATTTTGAACCTTGATGTTTTATAAAAGATAATCAATAGAAAAAATATATTTCTAATATAATATTTTATATTATATTGTTTATAGTATGTTATTTTAATTTTAATTTTTTTGGTTTGTCATCGCTTTTGACTAGAGATTTGAATCAGTGGTGTCACATCTGGGGGACCCCATCCCCATGATATTTTGTGGCTACCGAGGCTTTAACACCTCCTAGATATACAATCTATGACGAGCTTTGAACTAATGGGGTCACATCTAGAGGATCCCATCCCCATGGTAATCTGTAGTTGTCAAGGCTTTAACACCTGTTATATATATAATCTATGATGTTTATATCGCCTATCTTCATCGTCATTTCTTAAAACACTCTACACAACACTTGTACACACACGAGCTAACACTTCTGGTCACCAATGCTTGGGTAAGATTTCGATGTAGTTTGATCATCCATCGAGCCTGCCTCTATGGGGACCTTTGTGTATCACAATTCACCTTATGACTCCCCTTATCTCATTGCCCGTATTACCTTTGTATGCCAATCACTCCTACATCACCAAATTCTCCTCTCCTCATGCCACTCCCAATCATCGCTAGATCACCTCGTTCCTTCGTCCTACCACCGTACTTATCTCTATGTTATACCTCCCTTATACCTCATTGCAAGCTCCCATTGCACCACTTCCTACACACCCGTTGCCTTCCTTGGTCTCTTATCGAACACCTTCTGCCACCCTTCAATCTACCCTACTAGACAGTCCACCCTTCCTATCACCTACTCCTTTTTGTCCCTCCAATCGATCTCCAGTTGCCACTTTCCACTGTTGACTCCCATACTCCTGCCAACTGCATCTGCCATGTTGTTTGCAGTCACTACCCCTCATAGGTTGCACAACATCTCCCTTTCATCCCAACACGATCTTCTATGCGAGCCCTAACACCCGTTCCACCTGTGATTACATGCGCGCAAAACACCTCCTCCATGTGACTCGAACCATGGATGCCCCTCTCAATAAGGGTTCACAACAACCATTGTGCTATGGGCTCATGCCCATATTGTTTATAGTATATTATTAACATAAATATATATGTAAAATTAAATATTTTGATATATCTTCATGTATTCCATACACAAATTTTTAAATTAAATGTCTTGATATATCTTGGCGTATTTTATATAGATTGCATAAAAATATATACACGATCTTTCATTCTAACTTCAAAAAGGAAATTTTTAATTAACATTGTCAAATAGGCGATTAAACAAATGTGGACTGTTTCAAAACACTTTTAAAGAAAAAAAACAAACACAAAATTATTAGTATTTTATTTAAATATTACAACATATCAAATTAAATGATTCTAGTTATCCCTCAGCATAATAATATATTGATTAATGGAGAATTATGATAATAAAAATTAATAGAAAAAATAATATTTTAACTGTAAAATAGATAAAATGTTCGAGACTTGGAAGTTTGGAACCAAGCCTGGAATTTGATGGTCACCCCTACTTGTCATATGACTTTTTTTATGACGGTTTGGTCAATTTAATGCCTTTCATTTTACATTTTATGTAAAATATTGATTGTCAAAACAATTTTTTTTGTAAATAAAATTATAGAAAACAATTATAAATTAGAAATATATGCAAAAATCTCAAATTAACTAAACAAGTTTCTAAGTTACATGTATTAAGAATTCTAAATTAATTTCAATATATAATAAACAATATAGAAACATTATAGTTACATAATAGTATAAATTATCAATATATGCAAAAATTTCAAATCTATTAAACAAAATTTTAAATTTTAAACTTTATATATTATATTTAAAGAAGATTTTAAATTAATATGAATATATAATAAACAAGTGTCAGGTAGTGGCTTGTACTTGCCTTTTAATTTAGTAATTAATTGTAATTATAATTTTAGTAAATTAATTATATTTTATTATATATAATTTTATTTAATATATAATTATAATCATAATAATAAAGAATTTTATTTTTAAATTGTGCTATACACATTATCAAAAAATTTGTGGTCATATAAAGTGAAATATTAAAAAAAATATGTAGAACTATGAAATTAACTATGATTATTAATTTTAATTAGAAATTGATATTTAACCTATATTCAATTGATTTGTACAAATTACATATGAATAATTTTATTTAAGAAAAACTAATAATTATAAATGAAAAATAAAATAAAATTTAAAATACATAATTTTAAAAATATGAATAGAAATAAATATATATTATGTTCAATTATATATATAGTAGGTTATTATTGTACTTGCCGTAGGCAATATACTAGTCATTCACTTCTACACAAATAGTGAATTAGTTTTGAACTAATCAACCAATCATAAATTATTGTTTTTTTTCCTTGATAATTTCTAAAGTTTAAATATTTATTTATGAAATAAATAAATTCTATAAATTACTTATCTTGTTCAATCAATTTGGTCTTATAGGACCCCTTTTTTCGAAGTATTGAATTTTTTTTCACAAGATTTGCAAACACTAATGTTAAAAAATTTGAACATTTGAGACACATATTTTTGCCTATATTAAATTATTACAATTTTCATATAATATACATATTAAAATTTTTAAATTATATAATATTTTATAATATAATTATTATAAAAATAAATTAAAATAATTCTTTTATTTGGGTGGTTTGTTTTTTCATATATTTTTATTTTATATTAATTATTAATCAATATAATTTGAAATTACAAATTATTTTATATAAATTTATTTTAGTTTATAGTGTCAATTTCTATACAAGATTACAATTTAAATAATAATCTGCCATATATATAATTGAACATAATATATATTTATTATTTTTAAAATTATGTATTAAAATTTTTATTTTATATTAATTATACAATATGTAAAAAATCATGAAATTCATTTTCATTTATAATTATTAGCTTTTCTTAAATAAAATATTAAAGTAAAATAATTTATATAATTTGGACAAATCAACATTTTTTTGATAATGTGTATAACACATTCTAAAAATTAAAATTCTTTATTATTATGATTATAATTATATATTTATATATTAAATAAAATTATATATAATAAAATATAATTAATTTACTAAAATTATAATTACAATTAATTACTAAACTAAAAGGCAAGTACAAGCCACTACATGGCACTTGTTTAAATTACAATCTTGTATAGAAATTGACACTATAAACTAAAATAAATTTATATAATATAATTTGTAATTAAAATTAAAATTAAAATTAAAATTAAAATTAATATAATAACATGTTTATAATAATAAAATATTAAATATAAACATTAGAAATATCAAAAAATAGTGTGATTGATTTGGCCGAAAACTGAATGCAATAGTAAGTACAAAAAATAGAAACATATATAACCAAATAATTATAACCAAATAATTATTAGTTCCTCCAAAGGCCTATAGGCATCGTATTTGAAAAATATCTATCTTAAATTAAAGTAAGATGCAATTTTTTTAACTAAATATATTTTAGAAATTTATTTTCTATTATTTGATTGGCTAAAAACTTTTAGGGCCCGTTTGGTTGAGGGGTGGAATGGGAATTGAACGGGAATTGGCATTTCCGAATTCCCAAAATGTTCAATTCCCTGTTTGGTTCCAAAATTAAAAATTGGAATAGGGTTATGCGAATTCTAATTTTGGGCCTTTTTGAGCATTCCACAATTCCCCCTCAAGACTAGGAATTGGAATTGGAATTGAGAGTATTATTTTGTGAAGGAAAATTCATTCCCATTTTTGTGTTAATATTATATTGCTATCAAAATGTATATATAAATCTGTGTATATATACATGTGTATATATATGTATGTATATACATGTGTATATATACATATATGTATATATACATATGAGTGTATATACACACATGTACATATATAGTATAGATACATATATGTATATATGTACACATGAGTGTATATACACATATACACATGTGTATATACACACATGTATGTGTGTATATATACACATGTGTGTGAATATACATGTGTATGTATATACATGTGTGTGTATATACTCTTGTGTATATATACATACATGTATATATAGTATATATACATGTATGTATATATACACATGAGTGTATATACACATGTGTATATACACACATGTATTTACACAAGTGTATGTGTGTATATATACACACGTGTGTGAATATACATGTGTATGTATATACATGTGTGTGTATATACTCTTGTGTGTATATATACATACATGTATATATAGTATATATACATGTATGTATATACATACTCATATCTATATACACATGTGTATATATGTGTGTGTGTATATATATACACAAATGTGTGTGTATATGTGTATGTGTGTGTGTGTATATATACACATATGTATGTGTATACATGTGTATATACATACATGTATGTGTATATATATATGTGTGTACATGTGTATATATACATGTGTGTATATACACACAT
>MU225263.1:161226-171912 GCA_018584345.1 Thuja plicata | reverse complement strand
TTGCTAAGTGAGTTGAAAAGATTAAAGATTGGAATATTATGAATGTTTTAAAGGCTCTGTGGTTAGCTTTTCTTATGTATCTTCTGCACATTATTAATATCAAACACATAATTGAATATAATACCATATTATGTACACATTACATTGTCATTAATTAAGTGCCTTATATAAAAAAGTTAAATTAAATTTTTTAGGACTTAATGCCCATTTATAAATGCATTTTTTCTCATATATAATACATTTATTATGCATACAAAGTACTATATATAATATATTTATTATGCATACAAAGAATCAACCACATTTCATTGAGGTGCGTAAATTTTGATTCATTTTTTCATTTATATTTTCTTTTCTTCCTGTATAATACATTTATTATGCTTACAAAGTACTTGTTAAAACTGGGCTCAATTTAATTATATGTAAATTTAATTTTAATTTTATTATATATTATATATAGTTTAATTAATAGTTATTTAATAAAAGTAAAATTATTATAGATTAAAAATTAAATAAGAAACTTTTTATAAAATTTGAAAAATAATATTTAATAAATTATGTTTGCATATATTATAAAGAGATAATGAAATATTAAAATTATATAATATAACATATATGATATAGTACTTTTATATTATATATTATAGAAATAATATATATTATATATTAGAAATTGTAATAATTATTTATAGCGTATATATATTAAAAATATTATATAGTAAATTTTTTAGAATAAATAATAATTATATATTATAAATAATTGAATTTTTTAATGAAAATAACATGTTTAGATTATAAAATATAAATATACTATATTGTAAATTAAAAGACTAATTTTAAAATAAATTAAATAATATATAAATTATATATTACAAAACTATGTTACAAACTATCTGGAAGCCTCCGGAAAAAGGGGTTTTATAACACCAAATCAATTGAAAAATAGTTGAACAAGAAAAAAATAGTAATTTATGATTGGTTCATTGGTGTAACACTAATTCATTATTCGTGCACAACCCAATGCCAAATAGCCAATGCCAAATAGTATATTGCCTAAGCAAGTACAATAATAAATATTGCCTACACAAATACAATAATAATAACAAGTTTATTAAAATATTTCATATACTTAAAAGTAAAACATTATATTGCCTATAATAAATTTTTACAATTTATTAATAATTTAAAAAAATTTCAAGCGGGTGATTTAATATTGCATACCATGCTGTAAATAGTTTTGCTTGCCTTCGGATTTTGCTGCGAAAATACGAAAGGGTTTCAGATTTTTCCGAGGATAAAAACCCTACTGCTTTAAATAGAAGGGTTTTAGCTTTGAAGCGCTTTTATTGTCTTTTTAATTTGCCTGTATTGAAGTTGCAATGGCGAGGGATAGCTGCCTGGCTAGAGTCGCAACAGGTGCTGCAGTAGGAGGTGCTGTGGGCGGCGCTATCGGTAATTCAAATTTTTTTGATTGAACACTTAATTTCAATATTGTGACGGGGATTTTCTTTAATGGATAGAATCTGTATACTATTGGAATTTCACATAAAACCCTAAGATGTTGATAGAAAATCGTTTGTGAATCAAAAACTTAATTTTTAATATTCTATGTGGACACCGAATCTGTTTGCAAATCAAACAAGCGTTTTATTTCTTGGTTAACCTGCGGCATTATGTAGAAGGCAAACATAAACATATTACATCTGTAGACATTAACAGACCCTTTTTGCCTGAAATACCTACGGCTTTAATCTTATTCGTGCAATGTTTTCTAGTGCCCTAATATTGACTAGCTTTTTCTCTTAGATTGTCAGTGGTCGGGTGATGCGCAGCGTGAGAGACAAATCCATCTCTTTCTCTCACCTTCATCAAACAATGGTTTCTACATTTATTTGACGTATGTTTTGAATGGAAATTTTCTTTATCTGTTTTTATAGATTTGAAGCTTAAGGACATTTACTTGAAAAATATTCTGGGTCATTTTTCTTGCTCTCTGCCTGATTTCATAGCTTGATTGCAATTTAAATTTTTTGAAAATGTACTTTTTAACGAAAATGGCTACCATAGTATATACGTCTATATATGTATCTAAATGTACTGTGTGTACACATGCATATGCATATACACCTGTTTATGTGGGTAGATATGTATGTATTTCTATATTAGCACGAAGTCCTCTAAATTGGAAAAGAAAATTTTTTCAATCTTGAATTTTGATCAAATTATATGCATACATGTATTTATATGTATGTTCTATGTTTATGTGTATACGTGAAGTATATACATGTGTAACTTATATAATCGTATAGGCATGTGCATATATAAGCACGTAGATGTGTATATGTGTTTCTGTCAGCAGAAAATATTCAAATTGAAAAACATCACATTTTCTAATCACATCCTTAATCAAATTATATTATCTGCTTCTATTGCCCCCAGATTTTTTTCAATACTTTTCAGGATTTGGGATATATACTTGATAACTATTCTACATATTGTTTTTTGTCCTATTTCTGATTTCATCTGTACGAACATAATGTATGTTTTGTTTGAGCATGTATTTATTTCTTAACAAAAATGGATACTATGGTATGAATGCACATGCAGTTGAATTTAGAGTCTATGTGTATGTGTATGAGTATGTACATGTATAAGTGCACATATATTGAATTCAGCAAGTAAATTCAGTCAAAGAGCTTGTGGACATGTAAAACTCACCCCAAAACACATGTTAGACAATTCAATAGTTTGACACTCAGCAATTGTAAGAATAATAAAATGATTACAATATTAAATTGATTTAACGTGAAACTGAATTACGTGCGAACCTTTTGATAGGCCGATTAGGAAGAAATATTGAATGAATGCCAATTCAATCTTAATGTGAGTTATCTCTCTTCATTCAAGATGGTCAATGCTAACTCCCTTGATTCAAGGTGATCGAGCCTTAACTCCCTTGTTTCAAGGTAAGTGTGAGTTGAATTAATGAGATGAACTCATTCATCTAATTTGACATTGGATTTAGTTGGGAGTGAACTAAGATGCTAAATTGGAGTTTGATTATGGTCGACTCAACTTCATGAAGGTGGAGATTATAATTTATCCGTACAAAACAATAATTTTGCATGATATAAATAATTTAACTTAAGCTACCTAGCTAAGCTAAGGGAAAATTAGAATAAAAAGGTGTATAAATGTTGAACGTCAACATTCTCCTTTATGTTTGATGTTGTGAGCTTGGGGGTGGAAGGATAAATTAGAAGTTTATTCCTCCTAAAGAACTGTTCTTCAATCTGAACTGAAACCACGTATGCAAAAAACATGCCTCAATAAAGGATTGTAAGAAAACACATACAACATGGCTAGTGGAAGGGCCACATAAGTGCTTTTCTGCAAGAATGTGTGTTTTGCAACCTGTTTGAATTGATCAAATTTCTTTAAGTTACAATCAACATCTCGAACATCACATGTTAATAAGGAAAGATTTGTTGTTTGTTGTGGTTGGTCATAGGCTACCTCAGTAAACGAAGTTACAATGGCTTGAGAAATTTGGGCTGTATGAAAGTGTTTCGTAAGGTGGATGGAGGTACAAGAGAAGGTAGTTAATTGGTGGAAGAAAATCAAGGTACATCCCTCAAACTTATCATCCAAAGTGCTTCTTCGAAAAAAGAGGAGGATAGTGGAGGATTGAGTAGTGTAGTATCAAAAGTATAAAAAGTGGAGATGAAAGCTTGATTAAAAGTGACTAAAGAAGAATGTGAAGGCCCAAAATTGCCAAACTTTTAAACTAGGGAAGTCACAAACCTTGCCAGTGGCAGTGCTTGGCTAATCTCTCATTCTTGGATATAACTTCATTTGGATCAAACTATATGGTTTTAGAAGAATTGGGCATGTGAGACTAGTAAAAGTGATTAAAGAAGGTTTTGAAGGCCCAAAGATGCCAAACTTGTACTTTTGGGTAAGACATAAACCTTTCCGGTGATAATGCTTGACTAATCTTTTAGTCTTGGATGACAACTCCATTTAGCAGGAACTATATGGTTTCTATATCTCTTGTATGGATCGCTTGATATATGAATAGGGGATTTTGGGAGAATGAAGGGACATAGAAAACCTTTTAAAACCATTCCTTATCTATGTTAACATTGCTTATTCTCAACACATCTTAATGACGAGGATTGACAAAGGTTTTGTTAGTGTTACAATTATTGAGAGTAAAGAAGTAGAATTTTGACTTGGCCATATGATGGATGGCCCCTAAGTTAATAACTCAATTGTACGAAGGAGAAAGAAGAATTGTAGCAAAGATTGCAAATTTTGATTGGATCTAGCATAAACAAGGGAAATTGGTTGTTTTTCTCGTGAAGAAACACCAAGGATAGTCAAGGTATTCCACTTGAGATTCAACTTACAATTTTGTTGTTATACTAGTATAATGCTCTAGAATGAGAATTATGAATAAATAGAGTGACGAATTTTCAAAAATAACAAGTGATTATTTCCTAATACTAAATAACATTGCATAAATCACACAATAATGAAAAATTTAAAATGTGGAAACTAACATAGATAATTACACCTTCAAACTTGTCTTCCATTCCTTCGAAAAACTTAGAAGGCAACCTCCACAATTGATAGAACTCGTAGTTGCATGGAAATTGACATGTAGTATGTTCTAGTATGTAACAACTTCAATTTCTCAGTCTTTCAAAATAATACGGAAGCCTTACGTTCTTTGATCTTGCTTCTATTTTATACTAGTTCAACTTAAATCGAGTATTTATTCCAAAAATTAGCTTTAGTTACAAAAAACATCCCTATCACCTAGAAGATCAAGATGGAAGATAATTCTAAATCATTATGGATATCTACACATTGTAAGATTTTTCTAGTTAAATAAAAGATTTTGATTTTAGTCCTTCAAAGTGAGATGCAAAATAGTCTAACTTGAACATTTACACAAATTCACATTTAACTTGTGCAAAGGTTTCTATCTGGGCTAAAAAGTCAACATTAGGAAGGTATTCAGCACCAATCCAAGTTTGTCTTTGAAAGCCTTAAACTTACCTTTTGTTAAGGGCTTGGCTAGAATGAAGTGATTTCTAATCTCTAAGTGCTTGGACCTGTCATGAAACATTGGATTCTTCGAGAGTTTGACACAACCTTGATTAGCACACTAGATGATTGTGGGATCCAACTCTTGATCTAATAACCTTGCAAGTAACTTGCAAATCTAGATGGCCTCACAAGTAGCAATACTAGTGATGAGCACACACTTGTACTGGGAGGGAGGGGGTGAATCAGTACAAGGTAAACTTTTAGTTTTATTGAAAACTTAACAACCATAACAGTTACACACACACACACACCACTGAAAGATTCCCAATAAGAGTTCTATGGCAAATAGCTGATTGTGTTTGGATTTTTTGACTTTGACCAGTGTATGACGAAGAAAGTCTAATTTTTTTGTGGTTTTTGGAATACATGATTGTTTTTTTGTGTTTTTGATATTTCTGTTTTTTTTGAGTTTTTTGATAATATGAAATGCAAGGAGCAAGAAATGACTGAAATACTAAAATTAAATAAACCGTACCAGGTCTGTACAGGTTGTTGCAGACTTGGACATCAATGAAATTGCTGTAGATGAATTTTCCCATGCCTAATCTGGAAGTGCTGATCGGAGTTGGAGTAATCTGAACCAATCTCTAAATCTTATCTGATTTATAACCCTGAATTTGACCCAATATTGCTGATGTTTGCCCTGTAGTTGTTCAAACACAGCCTGTAGGTGTACGGTTGCTTATGGAGGCTTGGGAAAAGTCTGAAATTACTCTGCTGACCACTGATCTCTGCCTGATCACAAATCTAATTCAAATCCAACCTGAAACCATGTCAATATTCAGCTGTAAATGACGTCACCTTCTCTCCTGTAGCTGTACGAACCTCTTGGAAATGATTGCTATTCACCAACATAATTACCAACTCCCAAATTTGCTACTCTGATCAATAACCTCAATTTCTTTCAATCTGATCTGCAAGTATCTGCTAAGAATTGCTCCAATAATGCCACCTTGTATAGATCTTCCTCAACTGTAAATTGGATTTTCGTCCAATCTAATCTCTCCTCAAGGATTTTCGTCCTCAAAGAGTCTGATATGCTGCTGCAATTTGCTGCAGCACTCAAAATCACAATTGCTGATGATAAAATAACCTGAATGAATGAGAAAATGAGGCCCAAATCCTTCTTTCATTTCTTTTTTGCCTTCCCTCCAGGGTTCGATCTTTCTAGGGTTTTATTTCTTTTAATTTAAAAAGACTTTATTAAAATACACGCTTCTCCAAATAATTCAAACTCCAAGGCATAATTTTCCATTAATGACACTGGCCCCTTTTATTAAAATAACTTATTACTTAAATTGCCTAGGAGAAAGTATGAAGGCATTATTATATTTTATTATAATAATAAAGTGACTATATATGTTCACTTTAATATTATTTTATTTAATCCAACTTAGGAAATATTTAAATATTTCCCAATTTATTCATAAAATGCTCATTTGGGCTCAAAACTACAATCTGACTGAAGTCACATGATCATGGATGATGCCTGAGTTCTGCATGGCAACTAATAGTTTCCCCTAAAAATAGGGATACACCCTAAAAAGTAGGAGATTGTCTCCAATAATTTGAAATTGCTCAAAAGGGATCTTGCTCTGCTCCACAGTCCTTCAAGTGGTCAACCAGTCAATTGGTAGTCCTCCCTTAAAAATAGGATCCCTCCCTAAAATTTAGGAGATGGTCTCAAATCAGTCAGAATGGTCCGCAGACACCTTTGAACCCACTCTCAGTCATTCCCTAAAAATAGGGATCCCTCCTAAAAGTAGAACTATCATCTGAGTGTCTGAAACGGCTCACAGAGTCCCCTGCAAGGCTCCATGACTCCCTGGATGGGTCCCCTATCGACTCTGCTGACCTACGAGAACCCTGATAATAGGGCAACCTTTGCTCATCTGCCCGTTACCTAGGAAGGCGACATTATAGTCCTCCCTTCTCAGAGATTGCTTGTTGCTTGTCTACAAACAATGTATCATGACTGTACCACCACAATCCCATACAAACCATATATAAAACACTAATTGCTCCCGCTGCTCCACTTTGGTATAAATGCCATGTAACCTCAATACCTGAAACAACTCACTAGGGTTCTGAAGTGCCAATGCAACATTGAAGCCACTTCCTAGATCCCACATCAAAGTTTAGTCCTTGACGTATAGAATGTAGAAGTAGAACACATCATCACCATAAAGTAACTATCCGTGTATGCAAAATATACTTTGATGTGGGATCCAGGAAGTGGCTTCAATGTTGCATTGGCACTTCAGAACCTTGGTGAGTTGTTTCAGGTATTGAGGTTACATGGCATTTATATCAGAGTGGAGCAGCGGGAGCAATCAGTGTTCTGTATACGGTTAGTATATATATATATATATATATATACACAAATTTATGTGGAAACCCTTCCAAGAGAAAATTACGAAGAATTACTTGAATCTACTATCCAAATCCAACCTCACTAAATAACAAAATGATCTTTCTTTGTAGGCACCAACCCGCTAGAGACACCAATCCCCACTTATAGGTTTTGTAGGCAACAATCTATTGGAGGCACGAATCTCCACCACCGAGTTCCAACACAACAAGAGACACCGATTTGTATTTATAAGTATGGACACCTAAATTTGTCTACACTTGAGTACATTAAACGATATCCAAGTTTATTGGATCCTCGCTGACCCCCTAGGTCCCGGTTTGGGTTTGGAGCTGATATGTTGTGGGTTCGGTCATTCTATCAATTTTAATCCAGCCTCTAGTTGTCTCCGTATGACTGATAAGTCGTTGGGTTGGGGTTTGAATCCCCTAGGATCTGCCAAGTCCGAAATAGTCAGCTAAGTTGTAGAGAAGAAAAGCACATCGGGAGCTTTGGGAGATCGCCCTTGTTTTGCCTTCACCTTTGAAATCGTGGCTAATAAAATTAATTATTAATATTAATATTAATGCTAATATATAGTATATTTATGTATTTATATTAATAATATTTATATTTCATAGATTATATTCATATATTTTATTTAAATACATTTTTTATTTCATATATTATATTTATATATTTTAATATGATAACTTTTATATTTCATGTATTATAGTTATATATTTAATATTAATATTTTTTTGTATTTCATATATTATATTACATATAATTTTTATTTGTTTTTTTATGGATGAACCCAAAGCAACCCCAACCCTGAAAAGATTTTGCTTGAATGCGTGAACTGAATCCTCAAAACCGAGTCCAAGCTCAAACCGGAACCAACAACCTTGACTTTATCCTATTTTGACTATTAATTAAATACATATTATTTATTATATGTTTATTTATTTAATCAATTCACATATTATCCTTATCCCTTGCCCTTAACAAAAAAATGTATCTATTTAATTCAGCTTGACTTTTATTTTCCTATTCCACAAGGATTACATAAATACAAAAAAATTATTTAATTCTCCTTTTATATTACAAATTCAATTAGTTAGTTAAATAAAATTTATTAGCTAATTAACTCTTGTCTATACCTAACTGTGATTAATTTAATTAATCGCTCCCTAATCCTAATAATCCTAAAAAATTACATCAAAATCCTAGACGATTCACTGAATCAAGAAATTCTTCATCCTCTATTTGACCCATGTGACTTGCAAAATCTGTGAGAAGCGATGTTTCTCCATCTACCTTCCCTATGTGAAATACACACATATGGGGAGACATTTGTCAAATTTCCTCTTCCCTACATGTCCTCATACTGTGAGAGGACATTTGTACCTACCTTTATTTTCAAGTGTTTTTGGTCCCTCTTTCCCATGCATCCTTTCGCACATTTGTGAGAGAATTCATCCTCAACCATTGGATTTGGTCAAGCCAATCTTAGCTCTTAATATTTCTTCAATCTTCTTATTTCCTAAATCCATCAATTTATTAACTCTCATTTTTCTTGAATCTTTTGCCATTGATCCCTAAATCAAATCCTAGTCCATAATTTTCCATATTCAACATATATAAATCTAACCTCTTCTAAACTATTTTCATCAACAGTTTGGTCCTAATGTCATACTATTGGTTCTTCAAGCAACCCACATTCCTTCATTACTCATTTAGTACATCTAAACCATAATCCTTAATTATTGATTACTTCTTACCATGATTTTTTCCCATGACCTTCATTAGAACTTTATACAGACGGTCCTCTCTAAAGTCTGTGATAAACAATTTCATGTAATCTTCATAGATGAGTTAATACTAACTTGCAAAATCTAAAACTGTTCAGCAAACAAATAATAAATAACATAGAATATAAGCTGCAAATCCCTTATGTGAATAAATCCCAGCAAACAATAGCACAATTTAAACTACATTCATGGTAAGAATATCAAATTAAAATAAGAATCAAACTTGTGCTATTCAGGAGGTTGTTAACATGTAGAAGCTTTAGGTACCAACATAACCACCAATTTCCTGGAGCAATTTGAGCGGCGGTTACCTACTCCAAAATTTGGTAGACATTTTCTAAATCCATCATAGTATTTGCAGTTAAAATCCAATATTCACTAGTACAACTTGATCGCTCAAATCTATAAAATACAGGAGGTTAAAACAAAAGTCACCTCTCACAAATAACACACTTTAAAGGTAAACTTGAGTTGTACATTAAAGCAATCTTGTAATGCAAACAATCTAAATTCCAAAAATAAGGGATTTAAATTATTGGATAAGTCCATTAACTATTTAAAAATCTCGGAAGTGTGAGTTTTTTTTTTGGTAAGCGCTTTTGAGTGGAGCTATGAACCAGTGAGGTCACAAGGAAGACCTCATCCCCGAAATGAGAGCCAAGGCATCCTCGCTATTACTCCACTATTCAGCTTGAGAGCACCAGCCGACTTGTTCCCTGACCATCGAATAGAGGGATGAACCAACGGAACAGCTGACCATGATTACAACCACCAATCACCAAGCATCTCTCCCTACTCCCGTGCCGCGCCTTTCCTCGCAATGCGCACTGGCCTCTGATTGTCAACAATAGCGACCATGGGAAGGGGTCTGATCGGAGTGATGGAACCATAGCCAGCGGGGGACCACCAAACAACACCTCACCCATGCCACCGACAATAACCTGCAAACGAGTCAACCTACGATCATGCCGACGGGGCCAATGGGTAGGGGTAAACTGCGTGAGCGCAAACAGCAGGCTGCAGACCAACCAACATGTGAGAAGTACGGCGGGGGTTGGGACTCGAACGTGAGTCCACCCGAAAAACGGGCTTTGTGTTTGCCAACGTGTTGTGGGGCCATCTCCCTCTCGGAAGTGCGAGTTACAATGTTTACAAGGTTCACAAAGTGTACAACACATATAACCTAACATTGAGGGGTATTTCTCTATGTTCCACGGAGTTTCCGGTACGGGGACGTTTTAGGGGACGGGGACGTGTTTCTGGTACGGGTACGGGTTGAAGTCAAAATTTAGGGGACGGGACCTTAGGGGACGGCGACTAAAAACATAGGGGATTTTTATATATAGAGAGACAAAATTCAATGTTCATATATGAATATCATAGACAATGAGACATACATGGAAA
>MU225263.1:133932-148992 GCA_018584345.1 Thuja plicata | reverse complement strand
TATGAGAATTAGTTTCCAATTCCATCTCATCAACACTTTGACTTGTTTCATGATTGCGGGAGCTCATTTTCACACTGCATTTCACCAAATGAAAACAAAATCAATAAATACATCAACATGGTTTCAAACTTTCAACTTTCAGCCTATACCCTTCTTTAAAACAACAAAGTTTTAAATTAAAATTTAAGCAACAAGAATTTAGAAATGAAACAACAAGAATCTACTTCAATCTAGAAATGAAACTCAAATAACTATATCAAAATGAAACAACAAGAAATATAAAATAAAAGTAAAACTCAAAACAATGAACAATGCATTCATTTGAAAATCAGAAAAAAAATAAAAAAAATAGTGAGAAACCCTACCTTTTGCTTGAAAAATCTTTTGAACAAGGTAAAGAATCTTCCTCCTCTTCTTCTTGCTCCTTGTTACTCCTCTTTGGCTTGCAATCACTCTTTTCACTCTACCAAACACTCTTTTATGAGCTCTTCACTCTTCTTCTTGTTGCTGTTGCAAACACAAAAAGACCATAAAATGAATGCAAATGAAGCCCCATATGGTTTTCTATCATTTTAGCACAAGAAGTGGACCCCACATGGTTTAGGGTTGAAAAACGAAACACTAAACATTATTATAATGTTTTTTTTTTTAAAATTACTTTATTTTATGTGCTTTGACGGGGGACGTCCGTGCGTCCCCTTTTGGGGTTGAGGGACGTTTTGGCATCCCCGTTCCCCAAAGGGGGACGTGGGGACGTCCCCGACGAATGGTGGCCACTTGGTGGCACCGCTGGAAACGCGGGAATGACGTCCCCCATCCCGGGTGCATCCCTTTCCTGGGTGCGTTGGGGATTTGGGGGGGGGACGCGTCCCCGTGTTACTGTGATTATAAGTCTTGCATGTTCAGATGGTTTAGAGGCTTGTCTCCTTGTTCCTACTCATATTGAGCCAAACTCCATCTTTTGTTGTTCTTGATCATATTATTATTGCCTCATCCATGACACCTATCAACTCGGTTCAACAGAGAATTCATATCTAGGAGGCATATCATCATTGTTTGTGGAATCTTATATTGTAGATTTGGAGGACATTCGACTTCCACGATAGCCACATCATTGTTGAGCAAATTTTGGAGGCTCACAGCATTTAGATTTGGCTTCCCTTTTCATCTAGCTTAAGGGAGGCTTCTCTAGTCACCAGTGGATCTATTTCTCAAGGGGGAAATGTTATTTGTAGGCAGTGGATCATGTTGTCTTCATACTTTCATCATTGGCACATGAGCTTCTTCTTTATGGGGGAGTTCATATCCTCATTTTCTCTCTCTTGTTGGGGGCACATCCATTGTACTTAAGCGACAAAAGTAGTCCTTGGCTGGTTATATCTAGTTCTGCTTTCCTTCTTTCACTAGTGCACATTTATTTCATTTTTCTCTCTTTTGAAGAGGAGCTTCTTACCATGAGGTTTCCTCCTTTTCTCTGTTTATGTGAGATTCATTTGTTTGTCATGGGTACCTCATTAGGCATCATAACCCATCCTTGCATGTGTATTTGTATTCATCATTAGGATTTTAGGTTTTGTTTAAGTCAGTGTTCCCTAGCTCACTAGGAGTTAGGCGAGTCACCTGTGTCGGCGAGTTGAGCCATTCTCGATGGGTCAGAATGACCTTGACGCGTGACTCGGCGAGTTAGACCCATTGACTCGCCGAGTCAGAGGCTTCCTCGTCGAGTCAGAGGGTCGCGACTCGGTCGACGACAACCACTAAAGAAAACAAAAAAAAAACAAAGTTTTTAAACATTTTTTTTTCACTTATCTCTTCCAACCCTAAAATGTGTCTTGTTTCATTGTTATGAGAAGAAGAGAGGAAAAGTGAGAGAGGAAGAAAAATAAGAGGCCATAGGTTTGCAACCAGCAGGGAAGAAGAGCTAAAAAGCTTCCACAAATCACATTGGGGCAGCACTGTACTTGCATTGAGAGCATCAAGGAGTCCATAACAGCTATTACAAAGACTTCTCAACTCTTTTGAAAGAGGTAAGTGTTAAATTTTATAGATTTTGTTGGTTTTTTTTTCGTATGTTTATGGATTTTTCATTTTGTTGTTAAATTTTTTAAGTTTAATTTTCCAAATCTTGAATGTTTTCTTTTTTTTTTGATCGGTAATATTTTTGATTTGTATTAATTTGTATTAATTTGTAAACGCTTTTGTCTGGAGCTTACCAGTAGGGTCACATTTGGGGTACCCTATCCCTGAGGTTAGACAATTTCTAAGGCATTAACGCCTCCTATATTTGACTCTTGCGGACAATTAATTACCACTTGGGAACGAGCCAAACCTTTGAGGATATACCGCTCGAAATTCACGCCTATCCAGAGACATCATAGTCGATCAACAACACTGCCTTATCTCTCCATTTTTCATCTCCTTATCGCTCCCTTACATACTCCTTATAACTCCCATCTCCTAATCTCTCCATCGCATTCACCTTATATCTCCCGATTCCTTATAACTCCCTTGCGTTGACCGGTCCATTGTTTGTGTCTGAAATTACGTGTGGGGGCTGCGGATCTGGCATCTCAAATGTTGACTGTCCTCCTTACTGTCATGCTGGGCATAGTATTGCTGTCACCTGCGGAACGTTCGTGAGTGGGCGTTGTTGGAAGCCGAGCGGGGGAACTGGCAGGGTTTGTGCACGCACCCATCATCAACAACGGTGGGCGAACAACAGGCGTCGGAGGCAGGGGGATCGAACACATGACCTCCACGGTGGGAGGCTCGTGACATACCGTCACGTTGCGGGGTTAATCCCAATCTTGAATGTTTTCTATTCAAACATAAATTGTATACTTCAATGAGAGAAGTAGAACAATAACAAACCCTATATTTTTTTTAGAAAAAATTGTAAACATGTATTTACAAATTTTTGTAAAAAAAAAATTAGGGTTTGCTGATTTTTTTAAATTCTTCTTTTGAAATTTGAAAATTTTCAAGAAAAAACACAATGCACAAATGTAGAGATTGCTGATTTTTTATTATTATTTATAACTTTATAAAATACAATGCACAAATGGTAATTTGTTTGTAAAATTGTTTTATTGCAGCAGCCCTCATGTTTGGAAGTAATAATTTTTCCCAATGGCTCCTCCTAATCCTCCTTATCCTCAACCTAAGCCTAAGAGATGGTAAAAAGGACGAGGCTTGGAAATATATTGATGAGTTTCCTGGTAGAACAAGAAATCAAACAAAATGTACATTTTGTAAAGAAATAATCATGGTGGCATAAATAGATTTAAATACCATATTGCCGACATACGTGGCTATGATATTGAGCCATGTAAAAAAGCAACTGCTGAGGTAGTTCGTTTTTGTTATGTCCAATTAGAAACATTTGAACAAGAAAAGGCAAATAAGAAGAGGCAATTGGATGAGTTAAATGCTATTGGTTCCCATTCATTTGCATCCGCATCCGCATCCGCATCCGCATCCGCATCCGTAGGTTGTGTTGGAGAGGGTTCTTCCATGCCTCCCTTTTTGTCCTAGTGCTTCTACTTCTCCTCCTAGTGGCATTGTTACCTTTGGTCCTAGAGTCTGGAGATCTAGGTTGAATAATTATTTTGTGCCACACACTACTCTTGGTGCACAACCCTCGCTTGAGAGAGCAAGGGTTGGAACAAAGACGTCCATGATGCTGCAAGAAAACAAATTTGCAAGTTTTGGTACTTTTGCAACATTCTATTTATTGCAGCCAGGTAATTCTTTTTTATTTGATTGCTTTACAATTAAATTTTAAAATTTATAGTTTGAAGTTGAACTTTGCTTTGTCTAATGATTAATTTTAATGAATTGTTATAATTTTCTCACACATACTTATTTAATCTATTTGTGACAGGTCTCCTTACTGACAAGGCATGATAGATGCCGTAACCATTTGTGGGGCGGGGTTTAAAGCCCTTATTGATGCTAAGTTAAGTGGCCCTCTCTTATTAGAAATGGTTGATGATATGAAAGTTGAGCTAGAGGACCACCGAGAGTCTTGGAGCAAAAAGGGTTGCACCATCATGACAGAGGGTTGGATGGATAGGAGGAATAGGACATTCCTAAATTTTCTTGTTTCTTGTGGAGTTGATTGATCATTCTACTTCCCTAAATGCATTGAATAATTAAAAATCTAAAATTTTGATTTGTTGATTGATCAATGATCATTGATAATTATTTTGCTTTATTTTCAAGATCCACCATGTTTTTGAAGTTCATTGATGCTTCTTCACATGTGAAAAATGCCACATACTTATGTGAGGCTATAGAGGAAGTCATACGTGAGGTGGGTGAAGAAAATGTATTGCAGGTGGTGACGGATAATGCAGCAAGTTATGTTGTTGTAGGTAAACTTTTAACTTTAAAGTTTTGATGGAGAGGCACTCGAAAATTTATTTAAATTTTCTTATCACATCTAATTAATTTAAAATTGCTGCTGGTGAACTTTAGATGGAGAGGCATCCAAAAAGTTTTTGGTCTCCATGTGCGACCCATTGCCTTGACCTCATGTTGGAGGATATTGGTAAGCTTGAATGGGTGAAAGAATGCGTTGATAGGGCCAAAAATATCCGCAAATTTATGTACAATCATGCATTGGTCCTTAGCATTATGAGGCAATACATGGGGTAAAAGGAGTTGGCTCGTCCTGGTGTCACGAGATTCGCCTCAAATTTTATCAGACTAATATCCTTGATGAAATCCAAAGGCAGCTTTGAGGTGCATGTTTATTGGTGAGGAGTGGACTTCCTCATTCTTTTCCTTATTTTAGATAGATGGTGACAAATGTTTGGGCCTACAACCCCACCCCTTCAAAAAATTACCATCCGCATATTGAGTCAGCCATGCAGTGCTTCAGGATGTGAGTGCAACTAGAGCATGTTCGAGCACATCCACTCGCAGAGGCGTAATACATGTTCTGTGGGAAGGTTGAATGATCTTGTCTTCGTTCATTACAACCTTCGTCTTAGGACCAAACAGATTTTGGACATTTACGCCTCCATTCCCGTTAGAGGAGGTCGATCTAGAGTCTGAGTGGCTCATTGAGTCTACCAATCGTGTTTTCACTGATGAGGACCTTGAGTGGGTTTACTAGGCAGACAGAGAGGTTGAGGCTGTGGCCATGGCAGAGGAGGATAGAGCACGATCAGGCACCCACACAACTGATGTTGATCAGAGTGACACCTCACATGCAAAGACTATGGCTGTTCAGTCATCTAGGACTTACCTATGATGCCTTTGTAGGAGGGATATAGGCTACTCTGAGGCTGAGGCTGAGGCTGAGCCATATACTTGTTTTTGTGAGGCTGAGCCATATACTTGTTTTTGTTTACACATGTTTGGGAATATTTGGTGTCATGGATTTCATGGATTTTATATACATTTGACAATATTTATAATTATATATATCTATGTTTTCTATTTCCTTCAACTACAATTTAGGTTTGTACTTATATAATGGATGTATGTTTATGTGATCAAATTAGGTTCTATTTCATGATGTTATAGGGTCTTTAAGCTTTGTTCAATAATTGGTGCATGAAACAAGTTTTAAATCGTTAAAAATCTCTAAATTTCAATTTTTTTTTTCCATTTTGTCAAGTCATTGCCGAGTCCGGGTCGAGTCATCGCCGAGTCACAAGTCGAGTCATTCTCGCTGAGTTAGAGCCGAGTCCGAGTCTGGAACTTTGGTTTAAGTTGTACTTATGGGGGGTGTTGGAGTAAATAGGTAATCACTTATTTATTAATCAATCATTTATCAGGTCCCTTTTACATTATCACACTCAAGCTAAACTTAGGAGTGCTTTCTATATTTAGGTCATATTGTCTGATAACATAGGATGAGGGCACTTGTCATGATCTAACTTAATCCTCACCTAGGGGTTGCATTTTACATTCATTTGTACATTGTAATCATCCTAAATTTCATAATTCAAATTCATTTCAATATCAGATGTTTTTCTAGATCAATCAATCTCTCAAGGCTATATAGTACACAATCATGGCTTTTTATCTCTAGATGTGATAAGCGTTTTGGTTGTAGGTGATTCTTGAGAGCTGTGGTTTCAACATCAACTTCATCACCCTCTTCATTTCGATAGCTTTGTGGACAACCCAAATGTAGAAAACAACTTGAAGTTTATTTGGGTTCTTTAGGTTTTAATGGTTGCATGAGATTACTAGAAGACGATTTTGCCCACAATCCCTTTGAAATGGCTAAATTTACTTATTGTGTTTGGTTCTCATTGTTAGGAAATAATGATCATACCCAGTTACATTTAATCCATTTCTTGCATAACCCATGAGAGACAAGCATACATACAAGCTTACAAAATCACCATAATGCAAAGATCAAATCGACAATCGACAAGATAACACAAGGTATACCTTGGGAAAACCCTTACGAGTGAAAGCCTAGCCTTCAAAAGCATCCATACTCATTGAATTATTCAGCCATAATGCAATACAAAACACTTACAGAGTTGCAATGAACACCTTTGAAAACACGAAGCCTTCCAATGCATTCCCTCTTGACTAAGCATGTATTTAAACATCCCATGCCACACTTCACAAATGTGACCTTCATAAAGACTCAATAACGACAACCCATTCGACTAGCCAACCCGAGCCACTAACATGTGTTTGCTTTTATAGAAACAAGCTCACACAAAATACAACTAATGGTAAAGTAAAACCACGTGCCAAAAAATCATGTGAACACAATACCGTAGACACCGCCTCTAATATTGGGTGCTAAGTTTACCTTTATTAAATATCTTTCCCCAATATTAAATAAACACAATATCAATGTTACAATACAACACATAAAATGACACCAAGAATGTTCATGTAAGAAAAGGAACAAGCCAAGGTGAAGATGCACCAACCCAAGAACACAAACATTAAATCCAATGTGATAACAAAGGTTCCAATCTGTTGTCATAAGGCAACAACCCACATGATCGAAAATGATATCCACAACACTTGTTAATACATCCAACCATCCATATCTTCTAGGTATAAAGAATATTAGTAAACTCATGCCAATCATATCAACCCATAATCCACAATCAAGCTCCCTATATGAAAACCTGTCAATGAAGAACATAAAATCTGAAGATGAGGCTCAAAGCATATCAAGTCTACCAATCAAAGCTCACATCAAGGCGTGATAAGTAAATCAAAACATAAAGTACCAAGAAAAATCACAACGATCCACTTATGCACAACCCAATTAGCTGCATACTCTCCCACAATATGTCACCATCCTCCCAAAACATATAACATGAAACTCATGGAAGAGAGAAAACCTCTAATCCATACCCTGTCCTTCTACCAACACCACAAAGAAGCAACGTTGTGTCAAGTTTGATATCTTCAAAACACCCCAAAAATAAGCCATAACAACAACCAAACCCGTTTTATCTATTAGATCAAACAAACATATAAATCATGTAATGCCAACATGTATGTAAGCCTTTCATAACCAAGAAAATAAAACCTTTTAATAACCATTCCCAATGAAGGAAATAAGCCCAATAAACCATCTCCTAATATCCACATAAAGATGTCATAATATCTAACCATGTGTACAAGGAGATAACCAAGGCCAAACATCTCTCAAATGAATCCTTTAGAACTAACAATCTCCATAGCTCAAGATCTATATCTATGAAAGGAGCAATGGACAATAAACCGCCGAGTAGACCAAGAGTGGGGAATGAGAATGCTCATCGAGATATCCAAGCCATCATGACTCATCTAAGAACACTTTCCTCTCTAGTCCATACCAAGTGAAAGCTCCTGGGTCTTCCTACTGAAACCATCAACTATCTCAACACATATCTTTAAACACAAGAGAACTCCAAGCTCATATATCTCCATGTATCCATGAGCACCTTTAACCAATCAATCCATGCCAAATTCCAAATGCAACATAGCACCATCACGAAGTATCAAGCAAAAGATCATATACTCAATAGAAAGAGTACCAATTAAGATCAACGTTAAAGCTCCAACCGTAGAATCAGGAACATAAACATAACATGATCTAACCATCTCCTTCTAGAAGATAACATGCTCCAAGTGGACATAGTCTCAAAATAAATGTATCATGCTGAAGCTCTAATCTAAAATCAAGAGTGCACCATGACATAATAGCAATCACACTCAAAACTTAATGTCACTTGTTAAGCAATGATAACATGTCAAAAGACAAAGCACAAACATCATCTTAACCAATGACTCGAAGAATCCTCCATGGTTCCAAGATGTCAACATTTCTAATCACATGAAGATAACTATCTCCTACTAGTAAACCAACAAATATGAAAGACCCATAGCAGCAATAGGATATAAGGACACCTCCAACATCTGCAACACTAAAGAACATCCACCATCCAATGGTGAATCCACATCACTGCCAACAACTCGCATTGAACTGTGATACTAAGTCACACATGGCATTGTGACAACCATCTCCTAAATGAAGATCATCCCGATCTACACACATACAACTAAAATGTCAATAACATCAAGTGTTACCATGATCTCCAAGCCAAGAAGATACATACAAATGCCAACACCATACCGGGAATCAATCCTACATCGCCAACTCATCACTGTCAAAGCTCCCATTGAAAAGTGTAACCAATGAATAACCAATCCATCATGTCATCGTGATAAAACTACATGCTACAAGTCCTTGCACCATCTATCCAGGTACCATACTCATCATATCCATCCTCTCATCTCAAAAACAAACATACCAATGCACTAATGACCACATACACGACCAACTAACAAAGTCTGCACAACCAATGAATAAAACCTGTTGGATGTACACAGTCCACAACTGACTAATCCCACTGCAGTTGAATAGATGATCAGTCCACACAATTGCATAACTTCTAGATCAAATACTGAAACTTGCAAACCCATTCTCACATTAGTAAACTGTTGTCATGTCCCTTCTGAAATAGGATTAGATAATAAACAATAATAATTAAATTAAAGATATAAAAGAATAAAAATTAAAATTCAGTTACGTTAAACAAATGATCAAAAGGCATGAATGGAAAAGTTGTGTCTCCCTCAAACATGAGTTATAAAAGGGAGATAAGAGAACTTCATTTGAGGGGGAAATGGAGGAAAGAAGAAGAGGCAGCATAAGAATTAAGGGAAGAAATGAGGAAAGGGAAGAAAATAAGAAAGCGACTCTTTTAAAAGATGAAGGGTTGTGGCTTTTTCAAAAGGTGGCGATTGTGAAAGGCTGTGACCATTAAAAAGGGCAGACATGGTGAAGAGGTGTGACCCTATCCTCTTTACTACATTGGAAGGAAGATGACTCACTAGGCTCAAGAAGGCTTAAGTGTTGAGTGGGTGCAATGATCCTTCGCTGTAATTGAGGCTGATTATGCAAGTGTGATTGAGAAGTACACGATTTAGGGCTAGAAAGGAAGAAAGGATGGTTTTCTAGATGCATTGACTGACAGAGAGCTGATAGACAAATTCTATTAAAAAAACAGAGTGTAGAAGTTGTAACTAACATGCAGATTCAGTTTGATGTTGTCCTGGAGGGACTATGTGGACTTGTTCCCTGCACTTCTCGACAATTTCAATTGTAGATTGTAGCCCAGAACCTTTACTTTCCAGATCCAATCGTGAAACTGGCGCCAACTGTCCCTACACAAAGAAGAGAGAAAATGTTTGGTAGAGAGGGGAATGCCTCAGTCAAACCCCAATTGAGGAATCAACTTTGAAATTGAAATGAAATATGCATAAATGGAAAGTGTGCTAATGTAAAACATAGGCTAGATCTGAAAATGTAATGCTTATACCTTCACAAACGGACTTGGTGTTGTAAAGTCTATGAAGATGCTTGAAGTAGTCTTGAATGTGGTGGTTGGGTCTTGAATTGTTGAGAAGAATCAAGGATGCTTTTCATAAATGCCTAGATTTGCAAATACTTCTCAAATCTCCAATGTTGTTATGCTTGATGTCTCTTGTCTTGAAAAGGGAATCTATTATATTGATATTCATGTAGTTGGAAAAGGATCTTCTTGCATGATTCAGGTCTCCTCTTCTTGGTCTTCAATTAGGGAGAGAAGCTTGCTACAATGGAGAAGTTTGCCTTGAAAAGATGCCTTGGATGCTTGAAATCTGCCTTAGGATGCTTGAGATGCGAAATTGTAGGAGAGCTTGATATGATGTCTTGTTATATCCAAATGAGGATAGGTAAGTTGCTTATAGACCCCTCATAAGCATTTTGGAGCTCAAAACTCGAAGAGGGCCGACAGGAATTGGGATAATTCCAAGCAAACATCAATACACCATCACCCATCAACGCATCACATAATCAAGCAATCTATGAATCAGCAAAGGTTGAATCAAACAATCTATCAATTAGCAAAGATCAATTCATCAAAGTGAATAAACAAGCAATCAAATCATCATCAATCAATTCAATTCTTGGAATTAGAAATCAATTAATCATTTTATCATTCAAACATCAATCATTTAATCGTCACCCTATCAAACCCGCCTTCATTCATTCAATCATCAAAAAGAGAGGGCGAGACATCAAAAGATAAGAGCAGATTATAAATATTAGACTTGCGATCTGGGTATGAATATTGCGTGGCACATATATTACATTGAAAATCCATTTATGGCTGTCTTTATTGAATTATATATGCAGTTCAGAATTATGATATTATGTGATTATTCATATATAGATACATAGACAGACATGTGTATAAATAATCTGCATAACTTTGATTTGATATATTACATTGCTGATTCATTAATATTTTATCATGGGATTTATTGTGTGAAATACTATATGTACTTTCTGACTGCTATAATCAGCCATGGTAGGAGAAACGAGGGGATCACAGATTGGGGGAAACGATGACGAGGTCACCTTCTAAGAACGCCACCTCATGATATGACTAAGAAGTCCCACAAGGCCAAAGGGGGACAAAGGGATTGCCTTTGGGTTTAGGTAGGAGGGATTATCTGGGCGCCCTGTTGTGAATGTTCCTCATAACCTCTACCATGGTGAATAAATTCATAGAGATGCTCAATCATTGGAGGTGAGATAGAAGTAACAAGATTGAGGGAAATGGTGATAGGATAGTACACTGTACGCTACCTCATACGGATGGCACAGGCCACATGAGACCAAGGGGGATGGTATATCTGCCCTTTGGCCTAGGGTAGGGGGTTATTAGGACACCTCATCAAGTCATCCTACCTTTTCACTTCTATGATTGTGACATATTAAATCTGATTCAAGCAATCTACTGGTTTGGTCTGCATTTTCATTTTATGTTTATTTCTAACTCAAGAATGTCTAATTATGAATCATGTTTATAAACGATTCCTAACTTGCTTGCAGGATCTCAATCAAAGCATAAAGGCATCTCCAAACCCTACTTGCTTTAAATAAGAGATCGTAAACTAGGGCAAAATTTGGGCACTCACAATTTGGGGACATTACAACTGCAATCTGAGATATCAAAGAGAATAATCTTATACATCACCTGACTCAAACACCAAATCAACATTCTATTTGATTTGCCTAACATGTCCACAACCAAGTACCATAGTCAAGGAACTAATTAAACATCTAGGAGATAACAAACAACCTCCTAACATCAAACCAAACCGTCACCAAATCACGACAAACCTGATTATGTTGTGTCAATGCAAAACACTTACCTGCACACCCATGACATTATAATCAACACCAATGCTCTACCTGCACTCAACTATCACCCACAGGAAACTCTAAGTCTCAAACCATGTCCAACCATGTTCTCAAACCGAAGATGACCTGTGTACCTGTCATCATCAAAGTCTAATTCTGAAATGAACTTGTAAATCTATACCAGGAAGTATTAGAATAATATCTTCGTATTATCACGTTAATGGTCAAATATGTAAACTATTTTAATTATTTAGATAGTTGACGATTGTTTCTTTTTAGATATGCAACTCTAGTGGGAACTAGCCAAATGCTGATATTAATATATCTATTATATATCTATTAATGACTCATGTTTTAAAGTTAATTTGAAAGAGGTGGGTTATGCTTTCAACCTAATGACACTATAACTTATGGAGACTATATGGGAGACATTTTTTTGATGTCACATCAATATTGACAGCATAAGGATGATCTTTTTGTGGAGTTTACAGATGATGTTACAGAAATTGCAAAAACCAGGGATGTTTTGAGAAGCTTGCCCAGTGGGCAGTTTCTTATTTTTTTTAAAACTTGGAGGAACCCCTCACCATGGTAATCTTGTACTCTGGATGAAAAAAGGGAGTAGTAGATTTCATGCCAGTCTTTTGATTTTTGAGATGGAACTGCTTTGGGAATTCTCTTCAGGTATACATTGCCTTATTTGTGCATACCTAAACACTTGGAAGTGTATCGGGTGGTTGGAAAATTTCTTTTTACTTCTCATTTCATTAATGAATCATGAAGTGCATTTTTGAGATTTAGGTTGCTTTATTTTAAGATCTTTTTTGTATCTTCTTCGACATATGTTTTTTTTAATTTTTTTGATTTTTTATTCAAGATGCAGTTACTTTTCCTTGAAGACTTTAGTATAATTCCTCTTATTCACTGAAATTGTGTGTTAGTTATTGCTTGGGAATCAGCTGGACTGGAGATGTATGTGAAGTGTCATTCAGTGTTTCACCTAATTTTAGCATCAATATGTGAACCATCAAAGCTGGCGTCTTTCTTTAAATAGAACCCAATTTATTATTCTGGTTGCAAATGAAAGTCGAGATTTAGTTATGTGACAAAATAATGCTCTGACATTGTGGGTCATGTCAAAGGTAGTCAATAGTATGCTATTGACATTGATCCTTGAAATGTATGGTGCTGGCATTTGCAGCTGATGGAATGATTTTTTCAGTCATCATGCAATTGAGATTTTTTTTGTGCTGTGATATTTCATTTAAAACTGTTAACACAGATGCTTATTCTGTAACACCAATAATCATCCTTAAATTTTGACCGGTTGTGCAACTGCAAGCATCTTGAATCCTTGGTTTACTGCAGATTCCTGGAGCCATGAAGATTAGGTATATCGGGAAGACAACTGTTGGCTGTGCTGCAATTTTTGGCCTTTTTCTAGGATCTGGGAGTCTCCTACATTGTGGGAAATCATATTAAATGGTGAGTTCTTTTTTAAATGCTCAATCTGATGGAAGCCTGGAACAGATGCTTAATACGAGAGCTTGCTAGGATTGTTGTCTAGATCAGGTCATGCCTACCAAAGATGTATCTTTGTATTAAATAATCATAGATTTGGTAGCGCCATAAATACAATACATTCTGATCAAGTGAGCTGGGCGAGTCTTGGTATTGTAGAAGTGTTTTATGAGATTACAGAGACTTGAACAGTGTGGTTGTAGTAAAATATCTATCTAGTCTGAACCTTTTGTTTATGAAAGGTTCTATTGATTTCATCCCATACACTCATTAGATTACACCATAAATACGATACATTCTTATCAACTGAGCTGGGCAAGTCTTGGTATTGTAGAAGTGTTTTATGAGATTACCGAGACTTGAACAGTGTGGTTGTGGTAAAATATCTATCTAGTCTGAACTTTTTGTTTATGAAAGGTTCTATTGATTTTATCCCATACACTTATCATATGTAATCTTAGACACCAGTAACTGGATACAGTAAATTGCTCCCTGGGGCCCAAGGATGAATTCAGAGATGTGCCTAAGACATCAATGAAAGTTGAACTCTGTATTTGAATCTTACCCAATACATCACTAAAAGACACTGGAGCCATACATTGTTGGAAACCATTTATTTGACTTTGGATTATCCAACTGTTTTATTGTCCATGCTAATATTTCCTAATGGCTGCAAAGATTATATCCTCTGATTTGTTACTTCGAGTTTCCCCTGCCGTTATATAGTAATTTGAAATCTACTATTGCATAGTTTTCGCTAGCTAGAGCTCTTTCCTTGCATTTGTTTATTTGCAAATTATATCTTAATGTGAATTCAGTAGCCAGGATGCCTTTTACATGCAGATTAGTACTCATGAATGACTTGGAAGATGCTTGCTGAAACATTTAATTATACAAGATTGCATCAATGGGACTTGTAATGTATTTCAAATGTCTTTTGTGTGATTTCGATTTTTTTTTTCAGGTTGCTTTGGCTTCAGAAAAGGAACATGGCTTTCTCCTGTTTGAGAAACCGAATGATTACATTCTTAAGCCTATTACCAAAATCATGTAGAGCTCATGGTGCTATTTGAGACAAATAAAATATTTTTTGTCATATATAGATAGGAAAATGTGAAATAACAATTAAATCATTCTTTAATTATCAGATTGGATACTGTTTGCAACTAAAATAAAAATAGTACGGAGTTTTAATAGCCATTTATATCTTGTCACAATTCAGAGGTTGTCAAGATTCTTTGATCACTATTTAAATTCAAGTATGTACTTGAAAATGGAAATCAGAAATTTAATCTAACTCTCAATATTAATAGTTCACCCAGATGATAATGATGCATGAAAATTTCTGAAATGTCCCTAACCGGCCATTTACTGATTCCGACCAATAAATCTTAAACAGATTTAAAATAAACAGTAACATGCAAATAACCAGAAGATATTCTCGAATAACCAGCAGATACACACTCATGAAATAACTCAGAAAATGGTATGTATTTTACAACAACAATACAAAACCATAGATTATTACATTCCAATCTGAACTACAGGCAAATAACAGTAAGACTGGATGATAAGAACCTGATAAAAGCAATGGCGAACTCTGAATGAATCCGCACTGGGATGAATCGGGTTTCCGTCCAATCCACCAAGAAATGCTGAAGTTTTCCGTCCACAGATTTCTGATTCGATAGCTGAAGCTTCTCGAATTCTCAAAGAGAAAATAAGATTCATAAACTGAAGCATGCTCAATGAGTCTCCAAAACCTCCTCTTATGGCTACAGCTGTGACTCTTCAGTTTC
>MU225263.1:77683-107673 GCA_018584345.1 Thuja plicata | reverse complement strand
CAATATGGTCCTTGACACCATCAAGGATTATCCTCCTCACCTTGGCATCATCCTTCTTGTATGCTGCAAGTAGTACTGGATCTGTAGGTACAACTACAGTACTGGTAACATATTCCTTGATACCATTTTCTTCCAGCAATAAATAAATTCTGGCTTTCCAGACACTAAAATTTGAGGCACCATCCAATCTGTCCTGATCTCTCAAACCTGCTGAGGCCATCTCAAAGAAATAAAAGAAACAATAACTCGAACGAGGTCAAACTCAAATTTCTTTCCTTTGCTTAGGGTAAACCTTTTCTATCCTCAACACTTCTCTGATACCATTCTGGAAATTTCTATTGCAGTCACTAATTATTAATCTCCTATCTCATAAAGATTAGTTAACTGCTGAAAATAAATTTACAATTGAATATCGAAAAATAACACAACTGCAACTTCACTAAAATACGGAAAGAAATAAGCAACACAAGGACACAATATTTTTGGACAATCGTGCTTGGAAAAACCCCTAAGGGAAAACCAGTTCTACAGATGGAAAATATATTAATCTTCAGCAATATAAGAGTTACAAAAGAATTCCTTGCCTCTTACTGGCAGGATTTCGACAAACTCCTAATATCTCCCGCTGATATCCTCCACTGCTATACCAACACTATCACTGCGCCTCTTGCTAACACTGCAAGACTATTTGCTATCACTGCAAATTCTTCTCAAAATTTGTTTCCCTCCAAATGACTCATGACCCCTTTATATACTACTCTCGTTGGAAAACCAACAGCCGAGATTAATTCAAACCAACGGTTGAGATTAAAATAACTCAACAACCAATTAACTAATTTTGGCTATGAGGTGTCACCTAAAAAGAGCCACTATTAAATAACAATTGTTTTTATCCTAACAATACTTGTTTGACAAAACAACCATTTTCTAATTCTAGGTCAGGGCGAACAACTGTCCAAAATTACCCATAACTAATGATGTTATTTCTGAGTAAGGACGAACAACTGTCCAAACTACCCATAATTAACACTGAGTTAAAATCTTCTATCAAAAAAACTGTGTACGTGTATGACTTATAAGAAGATACTTAACATGGATTAATTCAAGCATACAAGAAAACAAAAAGATTTTAGAACAATGATATATTCTATAAAGAAAACATCTAGAATACTAAACATATAAATTATATGTTTAAAATGCAAATAAGATAAATAATTGGTACTTCATTCATGGTCCGTCATTGAACGTGAACATGTGCATTGTAAGTTTATAACAATTTTAGGTTTTGAGCCATTCCAAATCACTACTATTTATAAACACTACTATGTATGAGTTGGTATTGGGGTGACACGTGTGGCCTTGATATAGTTAGAGTATTTGTGGTCACACTGTAAATGCTAGTGGAGTGGGGGATTGTCTGAAAGTCTATTCTCTTTGTATGAAGTGTCATAAAGGTGGCAATAGTATTCCTTTGCGGGGGAGTTGTGTAAATTTGATTGTTCTCTTTGGTAGTTTAAGCTTGTGTCTGACTTGTTGTGTTTGGCCTTAGTGATTGCCTTAGTAGTGATCTATTTGATTGCTTTGTTTGTGTCATGTCTTAGGAGAGTATTTGACATTTTGTTTTGGGATTTTGAGTGAATTTCATCAAATAAAATAATGATTATGGTTTAGACTAAATGCTGGAATGCAACTTTTAAATGACAAATAAACTTGACTTTTTCTTTTAAAATAAATATTTTGTGCTAATTGCTAAATCAAGTAAATAGCTAAATATACCTACACTAACTTCTATTATATAAATGAATGCATAAATGGGCAAGCTAAACTTTTGTATTTCTTGGTTTTTGTTGTGATTTGTAAATGATTTTGTCCATTTTTCCATCCTGATTTATATTTGTTCGTTGGAAAATGATTATGATTATGTTGTTGATTGACTATTGATGATGTGATATTTTATGTTGAAATGATATATTATTTGTACTTTAATTTACACTTGTGTAATATAATGAAATTATCTAACTTGTTCTTATCACTAAATCCAAAGAATGTTATGTTGAAATGAAACTAAGATTTGTTCTTTACTTTTGTACTAATCTAATATAGTAAAATTAACTATGCTATACTAATCACTAAATTTGAGAAACTCCAAAAGAGTTGTGATTTGGGCATGATGAGCTAGTTAACTAATCATTTTAGTCTAATATTTCAAAAATGAATTATTTTAATAATAATAAATACCATGAGAACTTTACCCTTGAGATATTTAGTGGTTCAACTTTTGAAGTTCTTTCTTCTCGCCAACTTGGGGTGCTTCGCTTGATGAAAGTGCAATCAACATTTACCTCTGTCAAATGTCTGATTCTCATCATTCAACAATATGATCATTCTGTAGAACTTGTTTCCAAGCAATTGACCATTCTGAAACAAATTTGCACCACTCATGCCACTATCATACTCTTTACTGTCATTTCTCTTATAATCTTGTAGCATAACAAAATCACGCATTTGTTGAAAAGAAGCATAATCTGAAACACACTCTTCATGCTCAACTAAATCCTCAACTAGCTGCATAGGAAATTTAAAACATTCTAGCTCAACTTCACAACCAACATCATGATGATTTACCTCAACGAGTGCTTGGATATCAAAGAAAACATTCTTACTTTCAACCCCATGCATACTACACAAATATTCAAGCAAATCACCATGAATTACAACTTGTGGCTTCAGATTTAGTTTATCCTGAAAAACATCAACACGCTGAACTGGGAAAAGAAAAGACTCACTTTCTTTCGGATAGCTGATATGTTTTCGCTGATTCATTTCAACATCTTTAAATAACATTACATCAACACTTTCATCATCATCCCATGCTTGCAAAAATGAACGTAACTCTGGCTGAAGCAAATAATCTTGTGTAAAATCTGAAACCTCTCTCAGCTCCACATAAAACATTTCAAAATATGGTTCCAATAAATCAACAGGCAGTTCATTATACACATTCTCATCTTGGCACACATCTCTCTGATGTAAATCAGTGTTATAAGAGATATCATCAGCATTAGTAATTTCATCTTGACAAAACATTGATTTCGTACCATTAACAATATCACAGCTATCAATGCTCACACCAAAGAAGCTGAGATCCATTTCTTGTTTATAAGCAAAATCATACTTAACCTCCATATCATCGAAAATACCTTGCTGAAAACTTTCAAAGGTCGGTTCATACAAATCTGACATTGATCCACTTGCACCAACTTCATATTCATTTTCATGGTTCTTAGGATCAACAACTTCGCATGACAAGTCATAAGATCAAAGCATACAAATTGAAAAATCAGTATTATCATCATTGTTATCCGAAACAAAAGAAATCAATATTGTCTTAGACAAATCAGCATCTTCACAACAATCTCCAACACATGATGAGTCTTCATCCTCTTCACAAGGTTGCATATAAACCATCACTTTATGTTCACAAAAATCAGATCCATTGTAAATCCATGAATCCTCTTCTTCAACCAATTCTTTCTTTATATTCTCACTATTAGCATCAGGAAAGTCTGATTGGACTTCACCATTTGAGGCTTCAAGATCGTCATCTGATGAAACTCCTGCCCCCTCTTTACTTTTCACATTTTGTTTTGAACCACAATCTAAACCATAGTTAGTAAAGTCAACAGGGACAAAAATATTTTGATATTGATCTTCATTTCTTGACCCACGCCTATCTAGTGTATTTGATGCATTGTGACATCGAATTCCAGCAGATGGAAAACCCCTTGGAATAATTCCACATCTTACATTATTTTCAATATCTACTGCTGTCATAAAAGCATGATATAAAGTTCTGGGCTGCTTATCTCTTAACAAGTAACTCATCTTTCTACCAAATGCCCCAAAATAAACAACCAAACAAAAAGCATGATTTGGTCTGAACTCCATTGGGATTTGACCCAATATTTCTGTAAATTTGAGATTGAAATGAGGGATCAACAAACCATTCTTTATTTTTATCTCCATGAAATTTTTCATTGTTGCAATTGGATTAATCTTTTTGCCAAACCACTCCAAAAATGACGATCTTAACTCCTCCCACGAAGAGATAGAAAATTCTGGCAAACACGAGAACCACCACCTTGCATCATCGATCAAAGATTGGATAAACAATTTCATAACGCTATCCTCACATTCAATGTCAAAATCCTCAATTAAGTCCATGAACTTTTTACAATGCTTCTCAGCATTTTCATCTCTCCCACCACTGAATCTAGGTAATTTTTCTTTGATTTCGGGTGGAAACGCATTTGGGTAACCATGAATACCTTCAAAATGTGGAGCTACATATAATTTATTATTGAAACCCCTCTTCAAATTACAGGGTTGTAGCTGACTGGAACTCATGGCTGCACTTGTAGTCATGTAAGGGAGCACATGTGACTCATGCATCATGATATTTATACTATTACAACTACTGTCTTAACAAAAACAAATCTTTTAATTACCATTTTCATGTCCTCTTACGAATTACTAAATTCTCTCCCAAATGAGCACGAAATCAAAATACAAACATACTTCTCCAAAGTGACAGAATATATTCAACAACCGAGAAGCATTTCAACTTATCACCATTATTTCCTTTTCTTAGTGCTATTTCACTTCATAAGGAACTTTTCTTTCACATGAAAATATGGGGATTACCTGAAAGGAAATTGCAGTTGCTGCTCTTATTTCTTTGACTGAAAATTTGGCAGATCTAGAGCCTTTTTCATAGCTCCATCAGGTTCTTTCCTCATAGAGTTGCCACCTCCTTGTAGAGGAAAATATTCAAACAACAAAAGCCATTTTTCATATATATTATTTCTGGGTTTTCTCCAACCAACAAAGCCGCAAAATTCTTTTTTATATTTACTGCAAATGAAATCACCTCCAAGGTATCCTTACACAGATCTGATATAAATTTTAGATTCCATTACTTGACTCTTTCTTTCAACCAGATTCTGGGGTTAACACAACAAATCAAGGAAATAAATCTCCTATTTTATTGACCATTTTACTGAAACTTTACTTAATTCCCTAGCAGAGTCGCCATTCTGTTATCGATTTTTCCCTGACCTTGTCAAGGAAAAGGCTAATTAACGAGGATCAAACAATCCTCCTACACTTCGAGCTCAAAGGCTCAGGCGGGTGTACCTATTGGATTCACTTCTTTCAGTGAATCATGTGATGGATTCCTGCCCATCAAACTAGATTTGACAATCATTCACAACTCTTTAAACAGAAAGGTAAAATGATTTGATATTTTATAATTTGATGATGACAACTACATAAAGAAGCAAAGACCAGTGCCTTATCTATTGGGCAACACAATCATATAAACATATATTCCCAGGAAACCCTCTAAAATCCAAACATACAAAACCCAAATGAAGTGCCTTACAAATCACTCTTTTCACTCCAACACTTGGACATCAAATTCATAAGCAAGCCCTAAATCTTCAGAATTTGTATTCAAGATTAACTCTCTCCTTGAAAGAAACTCAAACACGAATTCATAGCTACCTTATAACTAGTGCATTAAAATGCCTTACAAATTAATACACAAGATTTCAAAACCAGACACAAAGACATCAGACATATATTGAAAAGGGATTCCAATGTTTTTTATTAATTTGCTACATGATTCAATACATTTACAAAATAAAGAACTCAAAAACAAGACTCCAGAATCAGCAAGCTGCCTTGCAACATTGATTTCACCATCCCTGTACAATTAAGAAGAATAGAGATATAGAGAAATTGGAAAACCAAATTCAATAAACTGACATCTGTCTGTTCCCCCAAAATATCTGAAACTGCTTCTTTCTTCAACTGCAAAAATCTGATTTGATCTACACCCAAATAGTTTGCAAAATCAAAATCCTCATCTCAAGACCTTTCCAACGGTATATGATACTTCATATTTAGCTTCCAGGAGCTGCCCGCAATGTTCATTTGAAAATCTCTGCTATAATATGAAAACTATGCAAAATTTTGAATAAATCAAAGTATTGCACTTTAAATTGTATCCTATACTCAATTATTCATTTATTTTGTATAGGCCACCATATCTTGCCACATGGCACCTCCTTATTCGTCTGCAAGTCCACCTATGCATGTATGTCATCACTGGCCTGCCACTTGTCGCACTCTTACTGGCTCTATATGACCTCTGCGAGTGCGCGACTAACCTTTCTAGATGACCTTTGCGAGTGCACGACTAACCTTGATCGCTCACTTGCAGGAATTTTCTACTATCTCCACCAACCGGTGCGAGTGCACGACTAACCACTAGTAGTTAAGTCGCTCACTTGCAACATTTTCTGTTGACTGCCATTAACCGACACGAGTGCGCGACATTGCTTGTCGCGCACTCGCGAGCATTTTATGTCATCTCACCGAGCCTTTGCTACTGCGAGACGAGCTCAGATTACTCACTCGCGAGCCCTTTCTGTTGTCTTAGAAATCATGCGCGACTGTGTGACAAGCTCATTTTTGGTTCGCGCCTGAGCGACTGCATCTTGTGCGATTGCGCGATGAGCTCGGTCGCTCACTCGCGAGCCATTTATGCGATCTCCTTTCTCCACTGCGAGTGCGCGACCATCTACCACGTGTCCGCCACATCAGCACCAGCTCACTACCACCTCATCTGCAAAATTTAGATGCCATCAAATTCATCAAATTCACCGACCACCTGACACACATTTTGAGGCACCTTCTGAGCTCACGTGTGGAGAGCCTCCTCTTCACTTCACATTTCATTATGTTAGCATTCTTGCATTTAAACCGCTAAAATTTTCAATCTCCCATCAATGTGGGATTAAAATGTGGATGTTTTAAAACCTTTACCACTTGGGTGCTCAAAATAATGGGGTGGGGCGCACCACCGCTAGGATCCTGCTTGCCAAGGGGCCCGCCAGTTGGCCTCTTGGCTCTTATTCAAACAACAATGTAAGTGAAAACACATAAAAACCCTTTAACACACCCACCCACAAGCAATGTGGGATAAATCCCTTTCATGATTTCCAACTTGGGAGCCTCCTTGGCGTTTGACACATTCCTCTACGCTTGGTGTTTGGACCTTTATGCCATGCGCTGGTCTACGTAGCCTGCTACCTTGAGTTTTTTTCCATTGTGTGAACAATATTAACCAAAATTTAACTGAATGCCCACTTGCACTTTGCCATCCACAAATAGAGGTCTTTACGCTTCCTGCACTCAGAGAGAAGACAACCCATACAATTCCTAAGTTCCACCAGCTCATTCAAAGTGGTACCCTTGTTTTCCTTGGATTTTTTTGCACTTCCTTGGTTTTTCTTTAAAGTTTTCGAACTCTCCTTTGCTTCCACGTAGAACTTGCAATTAATTTTTTAATATCCTATGCACCTACCAAATTTCTATCTGTGCAGACTTTGGTTTGATGTTTGGTGCTGCCTTTTCATGCATTTTAATGTTTTTCATTTAGTTTCAACAGAAAACATACACTGGCATTGGCTTTGTCTATTTACTTTGCATACTGTGCAAGGTCCTTCCACAGTCTGCGCAACTTCTCCCTTCTCCACAATACACACAAGGATGTTGGCAAATATTGTGGAACTTGCTTTACACCTGCTGATGACATTTGCATGAAAATTTTACCATCTTTCTCTCTGTCAAATCTGGTTATTGCGCAGGCCTCCATGTTCCCCTTCTGCAATGTTTTATAAAACAACAACTCCAATGTTTATTGCGCAGGACTCCATAGACTGCGCAGACATCCTTTTAAATCTCCTTGCTATATTGTGCAGACTTGTCTTACTAGTTTACACTTGCGTAGAATCTTCTTCAACTAAATGCGCTGGTCTTTTTCCTTTGAATGAGCAGCCTGCCAGATTATGGCGTGGATTTTCCCTTTGTTCACTCCTTGCGTAGGCAACATGCATTTTACTTTTTCAATTATATTGCACTGCGCAAGCATGCTATTTTGCTTACACCTGTAAATTACATGAGTGGGGTCTCTCCTGTATTGCACAAGCTATCTTTCAGTGCTATGCGTTAGCACTTTCTCCATCATTAAACCATGATCTTTCTTGTTTTTTAGAGCCTTGATTTCTGTTATGATGGTTTCTTTGAGATCTCTAAGCCTAGAGCCACACAACTTTGACAAACTAAAAATGTTTCCACTGATAATCTCCGCTTCATATTTAACACCATAATGGTACATTAATATATCTAATCTTGAGTCATATCATATTTTGTACATCAACGCTTCCTCAAGATAGTTCTCAAATCCCCATATCTCCAAATTTTTATCATATGATTTTCCCGCAGCTTCCCTTGTGAATGAATTTATAAATAATAGGGCCTCTGTTGCCAATTTCTTGATAGGCCTATATAATTTTCTTAATAACTCATCTTGATTCATACATGGGTTTATCCTCTTTCTCCATGAAATCAAGATATTCCCTTGGAGTTAGAGAAGTAGGAAGATGGGCAGGAATGCCAGTTCCGGGGAAATCTACTGTTGTTGAAATAAGCTTGGTCAACTCTAGAAAAATCGGACTACAAGCCATGTTGGCCTCCCGATCAGCATACACAATATGCTTATTAGATATGATTCCCAATGTGTCATTTACCATATAATTGGCAAAATACTCTTGAATCTCCTCAATTGTCAACCATTTCTGCACAATGTTCGACATGAATAAATTGCTTCCAGAATCGGCGTGAAAAAAACTGACTGAATTGCACCAAAGGCCCCCGACACCTGGCACAATGATTCAATCCGATTCAATAAGTATACATGAAAAAGGGTTTCAAACAATTCAACCCCATGTGCGAGACATAACTGATCAAACATGGTCATTCTGACAATTCTGAGAAACTATGTAGATGCAAATGTAAAAAGAGCAGAAATCTCATTTGGATTGGCCTTCACAAAAATAGAAATCCATGCCTTGATGCCCAACCGTTGATTCTAGAAAAAACATTCAGATACAAGGAGCACAAGGAAACAATTCACACCTCAAAACAATCATTTGACATGAAGTTATGACCTTCTGAAAATGACTATTCTACAAAGTCAGTTCTGTCAACATCAACAATTTGCATAAAACACCTCTAGATTCTGATTTCAAAAACTTATCAGATGGGACCCTTACAGTCTGCAACCTCGAACATAGAATCACTTTCACGCAAGGAATATGAAACTTCAATCAGTTCTCTCTGATTATCAACTAATCAACTGACATAAATCTGCAAAGTTAGCATTTCAACTACTTTTATAACTAACACTGTAAAAATGTAGAAACTGGTTTTGGAATCGGCTAAGCAAAGCGGTCAACTGGATTGGTTCGAGTTTGAAAATCTTCAGGAGGGTACACATTCAAGTTTAAAATGCAGGGGAAATTTCAATTATTTAGGGCATTCACTTGGGTACAACTTGTAAGACCTCAAAGTGGGCTACTTCAAAATTCTGCATTTGACACTCAGGAAACCAGAATAAAATGCCAACGGAAAGGCTTTGGTAAATTGTGCAAATGAACTCACGGGGATCTGAAAATGGGCATAGGGGTTCACTTTCATGTCTACAACATCCTGGAATATTCCATAATGTCATGCCTATCCATCTGGTCAGAAATGCAAACCTCTAAAGTAGGTCATTTGATAAAACTTGGAAACGTGCAAAAATGCAAACTTAGGTAAACACCTCCAAATGACCATTTCCTAAACATGTCCAAACTGCGATCTAAGAGATGGGACCTATTACATTTTCCAAATTATAGGTGGTAAACACATATCCCAAGCGGTTTCTTATAAAAAACAACAGGCCTCTTTCTGCATGTATTCAAAGAAGGCTTTCTCCACAAGCTTCTTAGGGAAATTTTTACTTAGTAACTCTAAAAATCTCTCAAATTTGAGAGTACTAACAAATAACATGCCTACATCCTTGATCAACAGCTTAGCTTTTTCAATTTATAAATCCTTTGTGTTAACAACAAATTTATGCCTTACCTTTTCTTCAAGTTTGTCCCACTCTTCTAGAAGTACCTTTTTCTTTTCAGCCTCAAGCTCTTAAAGATATTTCTCCCTTTTGGAGATGATAAAAAGTCTTTGAACTCTTGTCTTTTCAGAAAGTGTTCATCACTAGAAAACTCAGAACGTATAATTGATGATTGATCTAATGTCACTATTTGGATCTTCTCCAACTTTTGTCATTTCAAGTGATCTTTCTTCTGGCCTAAAAGGGATAATAGTTCTTTGAATATTATCTTTTGGGGAGGGTAGATATGGAGAATAATCAACCAATGGGGAGTCAACTAGTGAAGAATCATCTTGTTCCTTCTTTTCTTCTTCAAACTCCACATCTTTGATTTTTAATGAAGCTTCCTTCCTTGGTTGATCTAGAAACTATTGCTTCTTTGCAGATGACTCTTTTGAGGTTTGAGGTTGTTTCCCCTATTTAGTAATCTCCCTCTCCAACAATATTTCTGCAGATTCAATCATGTTTTCACTTCTCCAATATTTTGGCTCATCATGGAAGAACCTAGGGAAATTTGACTCCTTTTTCCTTCTCAACATTGCCACCTTAATGATCATGTTCCATTTTTTTCTTCTATCATTTACCATCTCAATAGTTGGACAATTCCCAATGGCATCCTCGTCAATTATATTTTCATGCACATATGATGGAACTAATGATATGACAAAACCTTCTACGTCATATGATGTTTCCCTTTCATACCTCATCCTATACTTTCTTAAAAGAACATAAACTTGCTCAAGTGGCTTTGTTTGTTACATGAAATTTAGAAAACTTACCCTGGCTTGGGAGCAAAGAAGAATTGTGGTTTCTGTAACCACCTGGATTTGGTCTGTTCCAACTATAGACCCTATTTTCCCTAAGTGTGATCATACCCCTAAATATGTCATGACAATGTTACTTTGGCATAATTTATTTTTAAAATCAAATTTAATGTCCTAGGTGATTTTTATCACTGAATTATATTAACTAATATAGCCATACAATTCAAATCAATTTAAACCAATTAAATCAAATCAAATTCAGTCATGGCTATAGTATTTAATTATAAAGGAATTAAATAAACCCTTAAATCAATTATCCACTTGCAAATAACCCATTCCCCTAGCCTATTTAATTTAATTAAAATGGCTATAGTCCCCTTAATTATTAAAAAACAATAAAATGCTTAAATAATTAATTCCTATATTTTAAATGAATTAAATAAGTTTAATTCATTTCATTTATATTCCCTTAAACCCCAACCTAACCTATCTCAACCACTTCTACGCTGGGTTCTAACCCATCCCAACCTATTCCCCCCATGCTAATCTAATCCTAATTCTAATTCTATCCTAACCTACTTCCTAATGTTGTCAAATTCCATTAAGGAATGATTAACAACTCAAACCACTTGAGAAAGTCAACTTTCTCAAGCATGACTTCTCTAAGGACCAACTTGCCAAGTTGAGCCTTACTCCCTCCCATGCCTCTTAAATGAATTTCATTAATGACCCATTAATGCATATTCCCTCTTGCCCATCCCTCATTAATGCCCAAGGCATTAATGGCTCTTACACTTCATTAATGACCTTAGGGGCTCCATTAATGAACCTTGTCTCCCCTCTCTCTCTCTCTCTCCCATTCCTCTATAAATTGAAGGGATTTGGAGCTCATAATAAGCCTCAATTTTTGAATAGTAGTGTTGTTATGCCAAGATTTTGAAGGAATTTCAAAGCATTGTTATGCTACCCATTCCTTCATAGCTTCATGCACACTCATATAGTTACTTTCTTACATGGTTATAATGCCCATTTTTGATTAATATGCATGCTTAAATAGTTAAATAGCTGTTTTTAACTTAAATCTTTCATGCTAGGTTGTTTATGTCACTGGTATTAACATAATCTGAGGGCTGTTATGTTATTTTATACACTCATCCTAGTTAGAAAGTAATAGGTCGATGTTAGGGTTTTATATGCTCATTAACCCTTGTTTCTCACTAATAGAATGATTTATTGAAGTGTTGTGTCGCAGGCAACAAGTGCACAAATATACGCACACATTTCTGGCGCCCACCGTGGGGCAAGATTTCCAGCTCGGCCTCATTTGGTATCAATTTTTCACTAATTTGCATGTTCAGGATTCTGTTACAGGGTCATTTTTGGTCATTCGAGATCACATCCGGGATACGCCCTCACACCGCAGTAAACGAGGCTCACATCCAGGATTTCCTGGATCATTTCAGTTTAGGTTCGCATCTGGGGAGCATGCTATCGCTTTCAACATTAAGATACATTTTCCAATCTATCACTAAACTGACTAGAGGACTATGCTCTTTTCCTTTTAAGGAAAATTAGAAACTCACACATCAGTTTATGGGTTGAACAAAATTTGGAGTTAATTGAACAAGAAATCACATCATATAAATTCTTTTGGATCAGTAAATGAAAAACACAAATCACTAAATCTTGTCGTTCAAAGAACATGTTCAACTGTATAATTCATTTTTGGGACACAAAAATTGAACAAACAAAATCACTAAATATTGTGGCTAATTGAACAAGGTGAATCTACTTTCAAGCATCTTGTTTTTATTAAAATAGGAACATCTAAATCAGGCACAAAATTGCTTAAGGGAAAGAACCACTTTGCTTGACTTTGTTTTGGGAGAAAACAACTTAGATTAGGAGAGTATGCTCTTCTTCCTCGGAAGAATCAGAAATCCAAACATCCAAAGCTCGCCAATCCTTTGTATGTATATTTAATAGTAGAGGGCCTTCCGGTTGAGGAAAAAATCTCCCGAGAATGACCCAAGTGGGGACAGGTTTTACGCCAACCCTTCCAACTCACTATAAATAGTTGCTTCCTCGTAGGCTAAAGCCTCAAAAGACGGATCTAGTTTTGTTTATGGAATTTTGACATCATTCCTTGAACATGCTTGGGTATATGTAGAGCAGAGCCGCTTGAATCTTGCTTGCAAGACTACATATGTTCAGGTACTCATAGGGCTATACGCCTCAATTTTGCCTTGTGCAATTCTATGGGGGATGGTTTCGAACGGATTGCCCAATAGTCTACAACAATTTCAACTGAAAGAATTCCCGATTCACCCCTGAAAGGGTGATAATCTTTGTGCAAGGCAAAAAGTAATTTCCCCAAGACACTCGTCATATTGTGCCCTCACTTGCATTTGGAGTCGGCTAATACATCATCATGACTGGAGCCATTGTGTGCTTGGTGATGGCTGTATTCTGATTAGAATTTGAGTGTGTACTTGAGTCAACGAGCAAAGATTTTCATCCTCCACCTAGAGAATAGGAAAAAGATGAGTGTCTATTTCACCCTCCTAACAATGCAAATTTGTTTGACGTGTTTACAAAATCATTAAAAAGATAAAATCTTCAAACAAACAACAACATTCAATCCTAGATCAACACATGTGTTTTTCACTCTCCAACATGTCTCAGAAATCAAACTACAATCAGACAAACTTCACGCACTTCCAAAATGAACTTTTCAGAACTGATCAAAACTGACAAAGACATCATAAGATCGCATCCTGGATTTCCCAAATCGCATCTGGTCTTTAGGATCACATCCGGTATACTACCTCACATCTGGTCAACACATAGTCGCATCTAGGGTTTAGGCTCACATCTGGTGTCATCAGAAGCTCGCATCTAGGACAGTGGGCATTTACCAAATAGTTTCTCAGAAAGTCTCAGTTGATTAGGATACCCTTTTGGCTCTTTAGCTGGTTCCTGTTGTCTTTTCCGATGTCCTTGTTGAAGTTTCAAAACTTTTTCAAACATATACCTTACATGCTTAGTTAGTCTTTCATGATTGGTTCAATACGGTGGTCTACCCGCTTTCTACCAACAACTTGGTTCCCAACTCACTATCAAAGCATTCTAACCCTCTAACTCTGGGATCATTTACGTCCACCAACAACAAACAGTTACTTTTACCTAGACACACCCACTTGAACGGTTTGAAACTCTTACTTGCACTATTGGGAAACATTGACAAAGTTGAGAAACAACTTCATGGTTAACACAAGATGCAACAACTACATGTCTAAAGGATCAAAAGTGCCTCCTAAAACACCACACTTTCAAGGGGAAACATCTCGTAGTTCCCTACTCAATCTAGAATCCCCACAAATGGATAGAAACACTCGTAGATGGAGTGAGGCTTTTGAGGAATATAACAATGGAAAACACCACAAGCCTGAAGATACAAATGAGGAAGAAGAACCTAAGTTCGACCGTCCCTTATTTGAGTCTAGCAGTGAGAACAAAATCACTGAAGAAGAATATGAAAAACTCAAACAGAGCAAGAGATTCCATAAAATCATGGAAAAGATGCTTGACGAGGATAAAGAGAAATACTTACTCCATCTAGTGTCCATAGGTGTCAAATTACCTAAGGATTATGATTTGGAAAAGCTCAAAGAAAAGGAGGTACCCACTCCTATATCCATTCTCACCAAGAAACTCACTTTGATGCAAATTGAGCTCACAAACCTCAAACATGAGAAAGAGAAACCCAAAACAAAGTACTCCTTGGACACCATTTGTCCATTTCCTTTTGACAAAAGTATCACTATGGTCCTATTTCCTCCCAACGTGGCAAGACCGAAGTATGACAAATACACAGGAGAAACTGACCCACACGATCATGTGAGGGAATTCTGTGCTCTAAGCATAGAATACATGCACGAGCCTACATACCTCATGCGACTATTTCCAGGAAGTCTAGGAGGTAATGCCATGGAGTGGTTCTCAAAACTGAACCCTAAGGTCAAAACATTCGAGGAGTTGATCCAATGATTCATCCAACATTACTCCTACAACATCCAACATGATGTGACTATGATGGACCTATGAAATACCAAACAAAGAACTGGTGAATCATTTACACACTTCCTACAAAGGTGGAGGAAGATTTTTGCACGATATTCAAGTGCCATTCCTGAATCGGAGAAGATGGAGATGTTCATTAATAACCTGGTGCCTGAATTGAACTACGCATTACAAATGCAAGACTCTCCAAGCTTGACAGAATGATTAAAAATGCCCTTCGTATTGAGGAAGTCATGGTCAAAAGAGGGGAGATCACCCTTCAAAATGAAAATAAAACCAACAACTCCAACTCCAAGCCTAAATGGTGGAAGCAAAATAGGAATGTTGTTAATGACGGAGTGGTTGATGCCTCTAACATTAGTCCTAAACCTGAGGTGTTCAATCTGACTAATAGCATGCAAGCAAGCAAGGATGCCAAGATCACGACCCCCATACCAAAAGAAAACAATGATAATAGCAAGGGTCGGACATGGACTTGGAAACCTCAAAGAACTTTCACTCCTTTGGGAGAACCTCTCGAGACTATTTTAAAAACACTATTGGATAATAAATTTCTCACAATCCCAGATTCCAAACCATGGGAACCAATGGTCAAACCAAGGTGGTAGGATGATAATTCCCATTGTGTCTTCCATAAAAACAAGGGACACAAGACTAATAATTTCCTTAAGCTTAAACATGTCATCCAAGACCTCATTGAAGGAGGTAAGATCAAAGTAGATGGACACAATACCAATGAGGATCATATAGCATTCAACAAACCCTTTCCTAATTACAATCAAGGAGAAACATCTAAAAGGAAAGGTAATGAAGTCAACTACACCTATTCTAACAACAAAAATGTGATCAATATGCTAGACATTAAGACTAAATCAATCAATGTAGTCACAATCAAAGGTGTCTCATTCCACTCAAATTCTGTAACATGGAGCCAAGAATAGGTCACAATCAAAGGACCCCCAAAACTAGCATCAACATCCAAGGTTCCTATCGTAACTATTCCTAAACCAACAACAAAACACGTGGTTACTATTCCTGGAGCAAAATATGACTTGGTAGACCAATTGCAACAAACCTCTGCCAAAATTTCCATTTTTGAGTTGCTCAAAATATCCAGAATACATAGGGAAATCCTAGAATAGGATCTACATGCTGCTAACATTCCAAAGGATATTTATATAGAAAAATTCCAAGCGATGGTCAATCACATCTCAATGCCACATTACTTCTCCTTTTCTGAAGAGGATGATAAGTCATTGCCACATCCACATAATCAACCCCTCCATATTGAAGTCCTTATTCATAACTCCCGTGTTAGACGCATTTTGATAGATGGAGGTACAGGATTGAAAATCTATACACTTGATCTAATCAAGAGACTGGGTCTCTCAGAACAGACAATTGACTCTAGAAGTAAGATAACTATCAAGGCCTATGACGAGGAAGAAATATCCTCCAAAGGTCTTATTGTTCTACCTATCAGAGTCAGCCCAATTGAGAGGAATGTGACATGTCAGGTTCTGGATTTACCCTTGGCCTACAATATCCTATTAGGGAGACCATGGATTCATGAAATCCAAGCTATACCATCTACTTACCACCAATGCATAAAGTTCCCACATAATGGGGTGGAAGTGATAGTTCCTGCAGATGCTAACTACACTTGTAACAATATCAAAGCTGGTATTATGATCCCGCATAACAAGGAGGCTATGGATGCACTTGCTCCTAAGACTACCAAGGACATGGTTATGAATATTTTTGGCAAAACCTTAAAACTTGAAGAAACAGGTATGGGAGAGTACAAGCCGGACCTGACTGCCTCACTGATGGAACTTCTGGTGTCACCAAGATCCTAAGGAAAACCTTCCTCGACATTCAAACCTACAACATCCAAGGAGCCAGAGGTACACAAAGAAACTATCATGGTAAAGGAATCCACATCTTCTTCAAATAAAATAGAAGAACAAGCAGTCTTGGATTGGCTTTACAAAGGAGAACCAGCGGAAGCTCCAGTCAAACATGTGGAGATATCCCCAGAACAGTATGGAAAGGGATATGATTTCCTCAAACAAATGGGATACAAAGGAAAGGGACCTCTAAATGACACAGGATGAGGGCTTATTGAACCTATACCCATGGAGTCCCAAAATACTAGAGACAAAACAAGACTGGGTTTTAATACTAAAACTGATAAACCCGCTTCAAAAGGGAGTCTAAACTCAGATAAAAGGAGTGATGAAATAGACAAACTAGAATAGTGGTCCTATGAAAGATTATTACATGTTGGCACACATGATCCCAACTACCAAGGAGAACGCTATGTACCCAGGCTTGAGGTACCACAAGATCTTCACACCCCTTTGTTAGCACAACCTCCCATTCAAGAGGTAGGAGACACAATGACAGTTGGTCCAGAGGTATCATTAATAGAAACAATTACTCAAGAGACACCTTGAAAATAGGATTTACATCCTAACTGGGGGAAATTGGTCACAATTTCACATGTCCTTGATGTACCCCACTTTGATCCACAGGTAGCTAACCGGGTCCATCAAATAACCATTGCTGAATACTTGAACAGATCTTATGATGAGGTCACTGACTCTCATGAATATGAATGGGATGAGCTATCTGTCGCCACTGAAGATATTGGAATAGATACAATTCACATGTTTGCGGCACCCTCAACTCCTCATAGAAAGTCTAACACTACTCCCAACAACACTGATAATACTGAAGCAGAAGAATAGTTCCTTCCCTCAAGCATTGATGATGAAACTGGTGATTACATAAGTCTAGAATAATTTCATAGGCTACAAGCAAGAAGCCTCCTTTTACGGAGAGATGATGATGAGATTTCTACTGATGAATCACTAGAGTTTGGTCCGCATATAACTAACAATGACCCTTTTAACGATGATCTTACTCTTATTGATTTAAACATTGAAGAAATTAACTTAACAGACCATGTCATGTGAGTTAATGGTCTTGATGCTAATGTGATGCTGTCCTTCCCAGAGACTGACTCCCTATCATTGGTACTTCCAGACCTAATTGATTGGACTGAAATAGATCCTACTCCTATCCTCAACTTTCCTAATGACCACACCCTAGCTTGTTATCTCAATGCTTTTGAACCTTACCCTTCTTCCACCAATGCAAGGAGTGAGAACATGTCACAGGAGGATATCAGGTTTCTCAGTCAAAAACTGAAAAAGAAAAAGAAAAAAGAGGACTGATGGTGAAAACCACTTTGTAGCAGTATCAGATCCCAAAATAGTAAAGAGAAAAGACGTATCCAATGGTGAAAAACTCTCAGAGGTGCCAAAGGATGAGACTCTTGATATCCTCCCTGAACATTTTCAGGAAAGGTCTTCAGTACTGATTGAACCAACACAACCAGTAAATTTGGGCACTATTGAAAATCCTCAAATAGTCCACCTTGCACAATATTTATCAGAAGAGGAAAAGACACAGTTCATAGCATTCCTGAAAGAGAAGAAGATCAACTTTGCATGGTCTTATGCCGATATGCCAGGACTAGATCCTAATCTAATCATGCATCACTTATCTATAGCTCCCGGGATCAAGCCTGTAAAACAAAAACTTAGAAAGATGCATCCTCATGTTGCATTATTGGTAAAAGAAAAACTAGAGAAGTTGTTGAAGGACAGATTTATTAGAGTCATTGCCTATGTAGGATGGATCTCTAATGTAGTCCCCATGTCTAAATCTGATAAATCTATTAGAATCTGTACTGACTTCAGAGACTTAAACAAAGCATGTCTAAAAGATGACTTCCCTCTACCTAACATTGACATGATCATAGACCTCACAACAGGCTACCCAATGTAATCTTTAATGGATGGCTTCTCAGGCTATAATCAAATCAAAATCGCCTCGGAGGATCAAGAGAAAATTTCATTTACATGCGCATGAGGCACCTTTTGCTGGAACGTCATGCCATTTGGGGTTAAAGAATGCCAGTGCAACATATCAAAGAGCCATGACAACTATATTCCATGACATGATGCACAAGAACATGGAGGACTATGTGGACGACACATTGGCTAAATCTAAAGAAAGAGGTACTCACATTGCTGACGTAAGAAAGATATTGGATCGAATGGAACAATTCCAACTTAGACTCAACCCAAAGAAATGTGCCTTTGGGGTCTAATCAGGGAAGCTCCTAGGATTCATTGTTTTAGAAAAAGGAATTAAAGCAGACCCCGCTAAAGTTAAAGCTATACTAGAGATGACTCCTCCACGCAACATCAGTCAAATGAGGACACTACAAGGGAGACTCCAATCAATCAGAAGATTCATGTCACAACTTTCCGATAGGGAACAACCCTTTACTAAGTTACTACATAAAGGGGTTACCTTCAAATGGGATGAACACTATGAAGCTAACTTCAGAGAATTGAAAGGATACCTGGCTACTCCTCCTATTCTTATGGCGCCTATTCATGGAAATCCCTTACTCCTATACATTTCAACTACAACTATCACTCAGAGTATTATTAGCACAAGAGGATGAAACCAAGAAAGAAAGAGCTATCTACTAAATTAGCAGAACACTGGTCGCCTATGAGCTCAATTATAGCATTATTGAAAAAGCATGCTTAGCAGTCATCTTCGCATCAAAAAAATTAAGAAACTACATGCTCTCTCATACAGTGAGGCTCATTTCTAAGATAGATCCTTTAAAATATTTCTCTAAGAAGAATAGCATTGATAGGACATTTGGAAAAATGGGTCCTGATTCTAAGTGAGTTTGACATTGAATATGTAGAACGAAGAGCTATCAAAGGATAGGTCCTTGTAGATCAATTGGATGATTCACCACTCCAGGATGATGAACCTTTAATGATTGAATTCCTTGATGAAATAATCATGCATCTAACTTAATATCCATGGAAGATGTACTTTGATGATTCATTCACCCAACAAGGCTCTGGAGCAGGAGTTCTCTTTATAACTCCTCAAGGTTACAAGATTCCCAAATCTTACAAATTGATCTTTCCATGCACCAACAATATTTCAAAATATGAAGCATTGGTAAACAGTCTTAAGCTAGCTATGGAGTGGAAGATTGTAGAGTTACATGTGTATGGTGACTCCCAACTAATTATCAATCAGGTCAATGAGGAGTACCAAACAAAAGATGAGATGTTGATGCCCTACAAGAAATTAGTTGATGACTTAAAGAAGTATTTTATCTTCATCACCTTCCAGCAAATACCAAGATCAGATAATAAGGCTGCAGATGCCATGGCTACCTTGACATCCATGTTGCACCTAGAAGAAAATCAATTTCGCTATGACTTCTTGGTGGAAGTAATCTGCACTTTGAACGCCCCAGACCAATCTTGGTATGGCAATATCATTGCTTACCTTTATGACCAAACCATCCCTAACAACCTATCCAGAAATGAGAAAAGATCCCTAATTAGGACAACATCATGTTACATCCTCATAACTAACAACCTATATTGATGAGGTCTCGAAGGTACACTTCTTAGGTGTTTAGAACTTGAAGAGTCTGATCTAGCATTAAAAGAAGTCCATGAAGGTGTATGTGGATCACGCTCGAACGACTTTTCATTAGCAAAGGAACTGCTCAGAGTACGATATTACTGGCCTACCATGGAGAAAGATGCTATTCAATTTTCTAAAGCATGTCTTAAATGCCAGACACATGGAAATCTTATCCATGCTCCTGCTAGAGAACTTATACCTTTCATAACACATTGGCCATTCCAGGTATGGGCCTTTGAATTGGTTGGAAAAATATATCCCAACTCTTCAAATGGACACAAGTTCATCATTATGGCCATTGAGTATTTCACAAAGTGGGTCAAGGCCATGCCGCTAATCAAAGCCACTGGAAAACAGGTGGCTATGTTCATTTTGAACTACATTATTTGTAGATATGGGATACCCTCTTCAATTATAACAGACAATTGGGGCCAATTTAAAAATCAAGACATTGATGACCTTTGTGAACAGTTCCATATCACTCAACATTTCTCCTCAATATATTACCCTCAAGGTAATGGACAGGCTGAAGCATCTAACAAAAATATTCTCAAGATTTTACACAGAATTGTAAGTTCATCTGGCAAAGACTAGCATCTACAACTGAATCTAGGGCTATGGGCCTACAAAACAAGCATAAGAACACCAACGAGAGCCACAAAATTTTCTTTAGTCTATGACACTGAATCAGTACTACCTATTGAGGTTGAAATCCCATCTTTGCGAATATCTTTACAAGGTCTGGTTACTGATGAGTAGTACTACATAGATAGGGTGAATTATCTGGACCTACTAGATGAGCGCAGAAAACAGGCGTTCGACCATCTGAAGGTGTACCAAGCATGTATGTACAAAGGCTACAACAAGAAGGTCAAGCCACACAAATTTGAAGTGGGAGATCTAGTCTTAAAAGAGAATCCTAAGAACCAGCCTAACAGAGAGCAGAAAGGAAAATTTGAACCTAATTGGTTGGGACCTTATATTGTGACTATTAATTTTGGGACTGGAGCTTATTAATTGGCTATACCTGAAGGAGATGTTCTTCCAGATCCTATCAACACTCTACATTTGAAGCGGTTCTATGCTTAATCTTCGGCTAGCAGAGCCTGTACAGCAAAAAGTTCTTGCAAAATACCAAAAACATTCAGACGTCACTTTTAATCTGTGCTCCATCTATCAAAGCATCACTGATACTGAGCCTTCACGATCACACCTGTGCTAAAATGATGACTTCATTTCATAAATGGCTATATTATCCTTGCTTGGGATTTGTCTGCATTTATGTCTTAGGAATAGGTCATTCTGCACTGGGGGCATCTTTGCTGGCATAGTAAGTTGTGGTTGCTAGGTTTCTCTAAGATGGTTTGCCTTGTGAACACAATGTTTCTTGATACATGCAAAATGATGTCACTTTTCAAAACATGGGTGTCTTTTCACACATCACATATCTAGACATGACATTTACATTAACAGAGTTCCTACAAGGCTATATTGGATCGCAAACATGAACGAATTATCCTATCAATGCACATACATGGAACACCATATTCCTTGTATTCCAATTTTTTTGATTGATGAATCTTTACTATGTTTGACATATGAATGAACAAGTACTACTTAAACACATAGTTTGATATTGGTTTGATTATGATTCTTTCATGTCCTGATGATGTTTTCAACTAGGGGCATCTAAGTAATTATAAATTTCATTTACTTGATTCACAATTCATGATTTGTTATGTCTTCTTAGTTACTCAATGATGTCTGTGCAAAGACAAAGAGTCACAAGGATAGGGGGCATACTATTTTCTTGGTTTTCTGCATATGGTGATTGTTCCAAATAATCCTATAAATTTCACCTAACTTAGATGTTTATGGTAAGAGCTGCCACTATGGGTGGATGGCCGCATATATCTCGATCTTTGTTATGTGTAAACTACGGTGAGTTTGAAACAATTTCCTTGTCTATTTTCTGATCCAGATTCTCACTAAGGTATACGAAGCATAATGTACCCAAGGATATGAATTTTCAAGGTCATTGCGGGTCCAATATCTTGCCTTACACAGAATCTGGTATATTAAAAGGAAGGTGACTATCTTGTTATCCTGGCTTCTATGCCTTGATACCTAAGTCTATTTTCAACATTTCAATAAAACATAGTATTCATAATTTCATAATACCAGTGGGTATTAGTGATGGTTGTACTATCAGGTGGTATCTGCTCCAAAGTTCCCAATGATGATAAAAAGCTATACATTTGCATACCAGTGACAAATTCCGAAGAGTCTTCATATCATTACATTTTTGACAATTGCATGGGACATAAACAAGAAAGGAGAAGCATTAAAGGCATTTTGAGCTCCAAATTAACTCAAGTTTTCTTCTTCTAAATTAGGTTAATTACATCATCTGTATTACTGATATCAATGGTTCCCAAAATCTTTGATCTATTGGGAACAAAATCAAACTCATATTCTCAATGTGATTAACTTGGTACTAGTGTGTTTATTTTTAAACACATCATCTTTTTCCACTTCTTCTACTCCATTCTTTCTTTCCCTAACCGCTTCCTACAAGTGATACGTTCTTTCAACTGAGGGATTTTATTCTTTTTCCTTTGATTTCATTCCCGAGGGGGCATGATCACACTATCATTAATTAAATTTTTGCTCGAAACAACATTAAAATGACTTTTTTATCAAACAAACTAGGGGCATAACAGTTTCCTTGACTAAGTCAGAACTATTGGATAGAAAGCTTTGGTTCTCATGAGCTGGATATCTTGTGTTTCCTCATTTTTAGAAGATTCTTATTAAGCTCCTGACAGCTTCTTACTGACTTTTGGATGACAATCAAGTTCGGAAGCAGTATTATCAATCTTTGGACGATAACCAAGTTCATAATTGGTATCTTTAAAAATATTTTATTGACCTTTGTACGAAAACCAAGTTCAAAGTCAATTCTATCAGTTTAGTTCAATCAAGTGTGAGACTGATCTCATCAACATTTCGTTCGACAACCAAGAACAGAATTCTCAATCTTACTGAAGTCAAAATCAAAACTTTCTTTGAACCAATGCGCTGCTCGCACATCAATTCAAAGAGGGGAAAATGTAACCACCTGAATTTGGTCTATTCTGACTATGGACCCTATTTTCCCTAAGTGTGATCATACCCCCAAATATGTCATGACAATGTTATTTTGGCATAATTTATTTTAAATCAAATTTAATGTCCTAGGTGATTTTTATCACTGAATTATATTAACTATTATAACCATACAATTCAAATCAATTTAAACCAATTAAATCAAACCAAATTCAAACATGGCTATAGTATTTAATTATAAAGGAATTAAATAAACCCCTAAATCAATTATCCACTTGCAAAATAATCCATTTTCCTAGCCTATTTAATTTAATTAAAATGGCTATAGTCCCCTTAATTATTAAAAAGCAATAAAATGCTTAAATAATTAATTCCTATATTTTTAATGAATTAAATAAGTTTAATTCATTTCATTTATATTCCCTTAAACCCCAACCTAACCAATCTCAACCACTTCTACCCTGGGTTCTAACCCATGTCAACCTATTCCCCTCATGCTAATCTAATCCTTATTCTAATTCTATCCTAACGCACCTCCTAATGTTGTCACATTCCATTAAGGAATGATTAACAAATCAACCCACTTGAAAAAGTCAGCTTTCTCAAGCATGACTTCTCTAAGGACCAGCTTGCCAAGTTGAGCCTTACTCCCTCCCATGCCTCTTAAGTGAATTTCATTAATGACCCATTAATGGATATTCTCTCTTGTCTATCCCTCATTAATTTCCAAGGCATTAATGACTCTTACACCTCATTAATGACCTTAGGGTCTCCATTAATGAACCTTGTCTCCCCTCTCTCTCTCCCATTCCTCTATAAATTGAAGGGATTTGGAGCTCACAATAAGCCTCAATTTTTGAATAGTAGTGTTGTTATGCCAAGATTTTGAAGGAATCTCAAAGCACTGTTATGCTACCCATTCCTTCATAGCTTCATGCACACTCATATAGTTACTTTCTTACATGGTTATAATGCCCACTTTAGATTAATATGCATGCTTAAATAGTTAAATATTTATTTTTAACTCAAATCTTTCATGCTAGGTTGTTTATGTCACTGGTATTAACATAATTTGAGGGCTGTTATGTTATTGCTACACTCATCCTAGTTAGAAAGCAATAGGTTAATGTTAGGGTTTTATATGCTCATTAACCCTTGTTTCTCACTAACAGAATGACTTATTGAAGTGTTGTGTAGTAGGCAACATGTGCACAAATATATACACACATTCCCCCCAATTATGTAATGACAATGTTACTTTGGCATAATTTATTTTAAATCAATTTAATGTCCTAGGTGATTTTTATCACTGAATTATATTAACTATTATAGCCATATAATTCAAATCAATTTAAACCAATTAAATCAAACCAAATTCAAACATGGCTATAGTATTTAATTATAAAGGAATTAAATAAACCCCTAAATCAATTATCCACTTGCAAAATAACCCATTTCCCTAGCCTATTTAATTAAATTAAAATGGCTATAGTCTTCTTAATTATTAAAAAGAAATAAAATGCTTAAATAATTAATTCCTATATTTTAAATGAATTAAATAAGTTTAATTCATTTCATTTATATTCCCTTAAACTCCAACGTAACCTATCTCAACCACTTCTACGCTGGGTTGTAACCCATTTCAACCTATTCCCCCCATGCTAATCTAATCCTAATTCTAATTCTATCCTAACCCACCTCCTAATGTTGTCAAATTCCATTAAGGAATGATTAACAACTCAACCCATTTGAGAAAGTCAACTTTCTCAAGCATGACTTCTCTAAGGACCAACTTGCCAAGTTGCGCCTTACTCCCTCCCATGCCTCTTAAATAAATTTAATTAATGACCCATTAATGGATATTCTCTCTTGCGTATCCCTCATTAATGCCCAAGGCATTAATGGCTCTTACACCTCATTAATGACCTTAGGGGCTCCATTAATGAACCTTGTCTCCCCTCTCTCTCTCTCTCTCTCTCTCCCATTCCTCTATAAATTGAAGGGATTTGGAGCTCATAATAAGCCTCAATTTTTGAATAGTAGTGTTGTTATGCCAAGATTTTGAAGGAATCTCAAATTATTGTTATGCTACGTACCCATTCTTTCATAGCTTCATACACATTCATATAGTTACTTTCTTACATGGTTATAATGCCCATTTTAGATTAATATGCATGCTTAAATAGTTGTTTTTAACTCAAATCTCTCATGCTAGATTGTTTATGTCATTGGTATTAACATAATCTGAGAGCTGTTATTTTATTTGCTACACTCATCCTAGTTATAAAGCAATAGGTCGATGTTAGAGTTTTATATGCTCATTAACCCTTGTTTCTCACTAACAGAATGACTTATTGAAGTGTTGTGTCGCAGGCAATAGGTGCACAAATATACACACATTTCTAGCACCCACTTGGATGTTTATGGTAAGAGCTGCCACTATGGGTGGATAGCCGCATATATTTTGATCTTTGTTATGTGTAAACTACGGTGAGTTTGAAACAATTTCCTTGTCTATTTTTTGATCTAGATTCTCGCTAAGGTATACGAAGCATAATGTACCCAAGGATATGAATTTTCAAGGTCATTGCGGGTCCAATATCTTGCCTTACACAAAATTTGGTATATTAAAAGGAAGGTGACTATCTTGTTATCCCGGCTTCTATGCCTTGATGCCTCAGTCTATTTATGACATTCCAATAAAACATAGTTTTCATATTATCATAATATCAGTGGGTATTAGTGATAGTTGTACTATCAGGTGGTATCCATTTTGAAAGAGTGCCCAATGATGATAAAAAGCTATACATTTGCATATCAGTGACAAAGTCCTAAATGTCTACATGTAGCTGCATTTAGAGATTGCATGAACAACATAAGGATTTGAGCTCAAGCTCTTTTCTATTTTTAATTCATCTAAAATCTAATTTTATTACTAATACCCATGCTTCTTGAAATCTTTGATCTATCGGGAACAAAATTGAACTCACCTTTATTAAACGTGATTAACTTGGTACTCGTGTGTTTACTCTTAACACACCTTCATTTATTCACTTCTTCTAATCCATTCTTGCTTATTCTACCCATTCCATGCAAGTGATAAGTTCTTTCAAACTGAGGGATTTTATTATTTCCTTCGATTTTGTTCCTGAGGGGGCATGATCACACTATCATAAATTAATTTTTTGGTTGAAACAACATTAAAATGACTTCATTATCAAACAAACTAGGGGCATAACAGTTTCCTTGACCAAGTCAGAAGTGTTGGACAAAAAGATTTGGTTCTCATGAGCTGGATATCTTGTGTTTCCTCATTTTTAAAAGATTCTTATTAAGCTCCTGGCAGCTTCTTACTGACTTTTGGACAACAACCAAGTTCAGAATTGATATCTTTAAGATCTTTTATTGATTTTTGGATGACAACCAAGTTCAAAATCAATTCTATCACTTTTGTTCGATCAAGTGCGAGACTGATCTCATCAACATTTCGTTCGACAACCAAGAATAAAATTCTCAATCTTTCTGAAGTGAAAATCAAAAACTTTCTTTGAATCAATGCGCTGCTCACACATCAATTCAAAGAGGGGCAAATGTAACCACCTGGATTTGGTCTTTTCCAACTATAGACCCTATTTTCCCTAAGTGTGATCATACCCCCAATTATGTCATGATAATGTTACTTTGGCATAATTTATTTTTAAAATCAATTTTAATGTCCTAGGTGATTTTTATCACTGAATTATATTAACTATTATAGCCATACAATTCAAATCAATTTAAACCAATTAAATCAAATCAAATTCAGTCATGGCTATAGTATTTAATTATAAAGGAATTAAATAAACCCTTACATCAATTATCCACTTGCAAATAACCCATTCCCCTAACCTATTTAATTTAATTAAAATGGCTATAGTCCCCTTAATTATTAAAAAGCAATAAAATGCTTAAATAATTAATTCCTATATTTTAAATGAATTAAATAAGTTTAATTCATTTCATTTATATTCTCTTAAACCCCAACCTAACCTATCTCAACCACTTCTACTCTGGGTTCTAATCCATCTCAAGCTATTCCCCCCATGCTAATCTAATCCTAATTCTAATTCTATCCTAACCCACCTCCTAATGTTGTCACATTCCATTAAGGAATGATTAACAACTCAACCCACTTGGGAAAGTCAACTTTCTCAAGCATGACTTCTCTAAGGACCAACTTGCCAAGTTGAGCCTTACTCCCTCCCATGCCTCTTAAATGAATTTCATTAATGACCCATTAATGGATATTCCCTCTTGCCCATCCCTCATTAATGCCCAAGGCATTAATGGCTCTTACACTTCATTAATGACCTTAGGGGCTCCATTAATGAACCTTGTCTCCCCTCTCTCTCTCGCATTCCTCTATAAATTGAAGGGTTTTGGAGCTCATAATAAGCCTCAATTTTTGAATAGTAGTGTTGTTATGTCAAGATTTTGAAGGAATCTCAAAGCATTGTTATGCTACCCATTCCTTCATAGCTTCATGCACACTCATATGGTTACTTTCTTACATGGTTATAATCCCCATTTTAGATTAATATGCATGCTTAAATAGTTAAATAGTTGTTTTTAACTCAAATCTTTCATGCTAGGTTATTTATGTCACTGGTATTAACATAATCTAAGGGATGTTATGTTATTTGCTACACTCATCCTAGTTAGAAAGCAATAGGTCGATGTTAGGGTTTTATATGCTTATTAACCCTTGTTTCTCACTAAAAGAATGACTTATTGAAGTGTTGTGTCGTAGGCAATAGGTGCACAAATATACACACACATTTCTGGCGCCCACTTGGATGTTTATGGTAAGAGCTGCCACTATGGGTGGATAGCTGCATATATCTTGATCTTTGTTATGTGTAAACTATGGTGAGTTTGAAACAATTTCCTTGTCTATTTTTTTATCTAGATTCTCGCTAAGGTATACGAAGCATAATGTACCCAAGGATATGAATTTTCAAGGTCATTGCGGGTCCAATATCTTGCCTTACACATAATCTGGTATATTAAAAGGAAGGTGACTATCTTGTTATCCTGGCTTCTATGCCTTGATGCCTCAGTCTATTTTCGACATTCCAATAAAACATAGTTTTCATATTATCATAATATCAGTGGGTATTAGTGATAGTTGTGCTATCAGGTGGTATCCATTTTGAAAGAGTGCCCAATGATGATAAAAAGCTATACATTTGCATATCAGTGACAAATTCCTAAAAGTCTGCATGTAGCTGCATTTAGAGATTGCATGAAAAACATAAGGATTTGAGCTCAAACTCTTTTCTATTTTTAATTCATCTGAAATCTAATTTTATTACTAATACCCATGCTTCCCAAAATCTTTGATCTATCGGGAACAAAATCAAACTCACCTTTATTAAACGTGATTAACTTGGTGCTCACGTGTTTACTCTTAACACACCTTCATTTCTTCACTTCTTCTAATTCATTCTTGCTTATTCTACTTATTCCATGCAAGTGATACGTTCTTTCAAACTGAGGGATTTTATTATTTCCTTCGATTTTGTTCCTGAGGGGGCATGATCACACTATCATCAATTAATTGTTTGGTTGAAACAACATTAAAATGACTTCATTATCAAACAAACTAGGGGCATAACAGTTTCCTTGACCAAGTAAGAAGTGTTGGATAGAAAGCTTTGGTTCTCATGAGCTGGATATCTTGTGTTTCCTCATTTTTAAAAGATTCTTATTAAGCTCCTGGCAGCTTCTTATTGACTTTTGGACAACAACCAAGTTCAGAATTGGTATCTTTAAGATCTTTTATTGATTTTTGGATGATAACCAAGTTCAAAATCAATTCTATCAGTTTTGTTCGATCAAGTGCGAGACTGATCTCATCAACATTTTGTTCGACAACCAAGAATGAAATTCTCAATATTTCTGAAGTGAAAATCAAAAACTTTCTTTGAATCAATGCGCTGCTCGCACATCAATTCAAAGAGGGGTAAATGTAACCACCTGGATTTGGTCTGTTCCAACTATAGGCCCTATTTTCCCTAAGTGTGATCATACCCCTAATTATGTATGACAATGTTACTTTAGCATAATTTATTTTTAAAATCAAATTTAATATCCTAGGTGATTTTTATCACTGAATTATATTAACTATTATAGTCATACAATTCAAATCAATTTAAACCAATTAAATCAAATCAAATTCAGTCATGGCTATAGTATTTAATTATAAAGGAATTAAATAAACCCTTAAATCAATTATCCACTTGCAAATAAGCCATTCCCCTAGCCTATTTAATTTAATTAAATTGGCTATAGTCCCCTTAATTATTAAAAAGCAATAAAATGCTTAAATAATTAATTCCTATATTTTAAATGAATTAAATAAGTTTAATTCATTTCATTTATAT
>MU225263.1:24557-77628 GCA_018584345.1 Thuja plicata | reverse complement strand
CTCCTAATGTTGTCACATTCCATTAAGGAATGATTAACAACTCAACCCACTTGAGAAAGTCAACTTTCTCAAGCATGACTTCTCCAAGGACCAACTTGCCAAGTTGAGCCTTACTCCCTCCCATGCCCCTTAAATGAATTTTATTAATGACCCATTAATGGATATTCCCTCTTGCCCATCCCTCATTAATGCCCAAGGCATTAATGTCTCTTACACTTCATTAATGACCTTAGGGGATCCATTAATGAACCTTGTCTCCCCTCTCTCTCACATTCCTCTATAAATTGAAGGGTTTTGGAGCTCATAATAAGCCTCAATTTTTGAATAGTAGTGTTGTTATGCCAAGATTTTGAAAGAATCTCAAAGCATTGTTATGCTACCCATTCCTTCATAGCTTCATGCACACTCATATAGTTACTTTCTTACATGGTTATAATGCCCATTTTAGATTAATATGCATGCTTAAATAGTTAAATAGTTGTTTTTAACTCAAATCTTTCATGCTAGGTTATTTATGTCACTGGTATTAACATAATATGAGGGATGTTATGTTATTTTATACACTCATCCTAGTTAGAAAGCAATAGGTCAATGTTAGGGTTTTATATGCTCATTAACCCTTGTTTCTCACTAACAGAATGACTTATTGAAGTGTTGTGTTGCAGGCAACAGGTGCACAAATATACAGACACAGTTTCTTCTAAAATGGAAATGATCCATTCTATCCAATTGCCAAATAACTTCAATAAATGCAATCCTATAGGTACAATTCTTGACAACACATGATGAGTAATCAAAGATCCATAAACTTTGATTGTAATGGTTTCTCCATGAATGAAAGTGTCCCTATTTATGTGAAATTCCAAGGTCCTTCCTCCTCTCTGCTAGTATGAGGAAATCTAATACTGAGCTTGGGATTCTTTCTTGTGAAATTCTCATATATCCTACAATTCTTTGCACAAATTACTCTTGGAAAGTAACAAAATCAGACATTGGGAAATGCATATACCAAAGGAATGTCCAAGTCTGAAGTAGGAGTTTGTGTCTTCATTATCTATAGAATTGATTTACAACTTTTCTTTATTTCATAAATTTACTCTTTATAAAAACAAGTGTCACAAGAAAGAATACCACTTGAAATTAAACTTGTCCAAATTTTCTTTGGCTTTGTGCAATCTCTCCTTTACCACATCTTTGAGGTACTGAGAAAAATGAAATTTGTATTCCTCATGGGATCTTGAATCTCTGCGCACGCACACACATCATACCAATTGGACTTTTTGTTTGGGAATCCACCCCCATGATCTGACACAAGCCATAGTATGTCATTATGAAATAGTTCTCAAATGCGTTCAATTGGAAAGACTCCTTCAAACTATTTTTTAAAATTGGTTTCCTATTTTAGTCCTAGTTTGAATTTTGAAATCAAAGTCCCTTCAAATTAAAATTTATCATGTGATTTGTATTTTTCTTCCAACCTTTGTTCAAATCAAAGACCTTCGCAATTTATTTCTATCTATGATTACTATAGCATTTCCATCAGCCACCAAAATTGCATTTTTGTTAGGATCATAACTTCGTACTAGTAACTTCATAAAATTAGGATCCACAAATACTTTTTTTAAAAATGTGCCTGGCTAAATCAAGCACCCATGGATTTTGTAGTAGGAATTTTATCTCTCTCCTTCTGTGAAAATAATTGAAAAGGTCCCATCCTGCTTTTGGTAGTTGAACATCCCTAACTCCACCTAGGTTATCCAATAACCGCTTCCTTGCACCTCCTGGCCCATACCCACTATAAAGAATTTTTTTTTTCCATCTAACTGTCTTATTATATCCCCATCAACCTTCCTAGGCGGGGATTTCTTGCTGCTTTTACCCTTTCTACTCATTTTGAAACTAGACACTTTACAAAATAGGGTATTTTTTTTTTCAAATTTAGCATCTTAGGGATTTTTGAACTAAATTTAAACATTCCTTTTAAAATATTATAATTCCCTTCAACTAAGAACAAACCAGAAGTCAAGCAAAATGATTAAAAAAACTATAAGAATTGTTTACTTACTAATTAAAATGCACCTTCTTCAAATTTGTGGGGAACCCTAGTTTTTCTCTGCACACGCTCTTGAGCTCCAATTCTGCAAATTCAACTGACTGTGAATGATTTTTAGCAACTGATATTACCTTGGGAATGCCATCTATTCACTCATGACAACCACACATTGAACTTTCCCTGTCATGTCAAATTTACTACAATTTTGTGTACAACTCCTACACACAATTAGTCATTCTCACAGTTGGAAAATCAATCATTGATGCCTTAGGGTTGGACAAGAATGAATAGCCTAGATTAAAGGGTAAAACTTGACATAAATATTTCTTAGCTATTTATGATGTTAATGTGACCATTTTTTATGTGATGGGATCCACTGGACATGTGCCCATATAGTGGCCTCACAGGGAGGATTCAACATTGTCATCTCTGTCTGCCCATGGACACAAACAAATCAGAATGTTCCAATTCAATATATCATATCCCCAAGCTTAAATTGGGCATATTTTGAATCAATAACCATCATTCCTCTAAAGTCCTCCTTCTTGTAAGAGGAACGTTCACCATGGGTCATGTGGATTGTTGGATTAGAATCTAGGGGAAGAGCATCAGTACCCACACACCTTAAATTTGTGTGCCTATAGAACCTAAACAATATGTTGGATTTTGACATTTTTTTTGTTGTCTTATATGCGAGTTAACTACTCAAAGCTAAGGTTTCAGCTTCTGTGTATTCAAAAATCTCTCTATAAACACCATTGAACACCAAAGGGTCAAAAAGTGGCCATTTCAAAGTCTCGCTTGATACCCACTCAAAGATGAACAAATAGATGTTCACTCAAAAATGCCAGTAATTGTTGCCAAATGTCTCAGTAATCATACACAAATGTCCCAATAGTGGTGCAAAAATGGGCCAATTATCAACTAGAAAAGCTAAAAAAATGATCAACTATTGGTACATGAGTGATCAATTTTGAGGATATTTTCATATTAGTAATTGGGGGGTCATCATAACAAAAACATAATAGTTATTGGACCCCCTTTCAGTTACTGGTAGTCTTCCCCTATGACTTTTGACTCTATCTCAAAAAGGATTTTAACACTTAGCAAGTCCCACATAGATCAAATGACCAACGTGACTTGGGAGCTTGGCATCTTGGGTAGGAATATTCCCTTCAAAACTACGTGAGCCATTGATAGATTATGTTGAACTTTCACTACTGATTTTTTACGAGTGAATTACTTTGTGGGTCTTGATGTGATGCATGAGCATCCTTGGGTTGTTGGAAATCTTGCATCACCCCAAAATATTTCCCTTTTAGTTTGTTCTTAGTTTCATTTCAGTTAGCTATTCTATTTTTCTGGTAGTCTTCCTTGGTTTTGGATCATTTTCTACTGCGAACCTGATGGTTTGTTTTGAACATCATGTTATACTTAATTATGGGTTTACACCTCTATTGGATACTTTTCTGTGGAGATATTAAAGATTCATGGCCAGTTCTATGTTTTCTTCATGTTCTAACAATCAGTTAGAGCTTTTCAATCCAGTGAAGCATTTCTAGATCGATGAAGCTTTTCAATCCAGTGCAGGCCAATGTGATGTGAATATATGATTTTATGATAATGCAAAGATCTATTATATTATTTTGATGGTCTTTTTTTGTTTCTGAGTAGGTTTTTTCTGCTGTTTTGACTCTTGCTGCATGGTTGGACCATCTCTATTGGCGAAACTCCATCCATGATTGCATCAGGTGGTATTAGAGAAAGGTTGATGTTCCTGTGTTAGCAGATCGAATTCTCGAGCTTGCAAAGCCCTATATGTGTTCGTTGTGGGGTGACTAAGTGTTATTCTGGCCCAAAATTGTAGAGGACTTATGCAAGGGGGATTGTTGTTGATTAATAATTTAGTTTAGAGTATTACGTGTTGGAAAGCTACAATGTAAATAATTATTATTTTGTTATTGATGTCAAACCTTAACTGGTGAGACTATTGCTATCTATTTAAGTACCATATCTATTGATTACTGAACAAGATTTGAAGGAAAGGATAACAAGAAGACCGAGTGAAATGGTTGAGTTACGAAAAATTACAAGGGTACTTGATCAGTTGGCACATTGGCAAAGTAATGTGTTGTTTATCTATAACACTAAGTCAAGATTTCAGTTTACTGGGAACGATATATGTTGAGTGAAGTTTGTGTTGACCAAGCACCAGTGTATGCCAAGCATAATTTCTAAGTGTCAAACGAGCGCCTGTAAATTGCTGAGGAAAATAGTGATGACTGAGTGGAAGAACACAATGTTGGCCGAGCAACAGTATTTTGGTAATTGTTGAGATTTGAGATCTCTGGCCGACATAATTGAATTTATTGGGATATGTAAAGTTAATTAAGGATAAGAATGATTGGTCCACACTATTTAAATGCATGGGTAACTGTAATTAACACGTAGATCCAAGATTTAATTAGTGATTGCTTTGGAGAAGTAAATTAAATGTAAATGATGGAAATATCCGTTGGATCTAACCTAACCTAATATCTATGATCTTGATTAAGTGACAGATTTATTTTACCTAGACGAAGAGGTATAAGATAACCTCAAGAGGCTATTTAAGTAGTGAGATGAATGTGAAAAGTGTATGCAACAGGATTGCATGGTTAATTGACTAATTGGCATGATCTAGTAGAGAAGGCTGAACAGAGAAGCAAAGAGTTGCGAAAGTGATTGCTTGACGGATTTCAAAGCAGTTCTGAAGATTGAAATGAGAATGGAGGCAACTCAATGAATTAGCATTAGAGATGAATTGGATCTGGATTTGCAAATTAAGTTTCATGTATCAGATCACACCTGCTGATTACTTTCTAACCATTGTATTAGTCAAAATCCTTTAACCAGGTTGACCTAACAGTCATTGTATAAATCCTTTGAGCAAGGTGACATTCAGGTGGAATGTTCTAAGAACTCTAACAAGGCCACTCCTGATAGGGTGATTAAATCCTTTAACCAGGTCACATTTAGCAATGTGTTTTGTAACCTTTAACAGGGTTGGCTCCTAGCAGAGCTCACTTCAGAAGAGTGAAAACTTGGTAGCATGTTACTGGTGGTTTTTCCTAATTTGGGTTTCCACGTTAAATATTGGTGTCAACTTGTGTGAATGTTTATATTGTGTTTTACTGTTAAATTTCTGCAAGCTGATTACATTTGAACAATAAACTGCATATTTATGTTGTTGACTTATGATATTGCTACTGAGCATATCTGAGTTGTTTAAAGTGCTATAAAGTTTCAATTGCCACATCTAGACCTGAGGATAACTGATTCACCCCTCTCAGTTATTCTAAATTCATTCTAACAATTGGTATCAGAGATTTGGTCTCTTGAAAACAATTTGAAGGTACTTGGAGCAAAAGATCAAGATGTATAAAAAGGAGGTACCAAAGTTGAACAAAGATAACTTCCCTGCATGACAGAGTTTGATGAAATTGCATCTGGCTGGTATTGGTGATGCTCCTAAGTGCTATATTGAACATGATTATGTAGTCCCTACAACACCTCTCACCGCTGAACAGTTAAGAGAAAAGCAAGAACACAATCAAGCAATGTTGGAGATCGCATCATCCCTGAGCTATCCTAAATTTGAAGACATAAAGAACTATACAAATGCAAAGCAGATGTGGGATACCCTAACAACCATCTATGGAGGAGATAAAAATGTGCTGAGAGCCAAATATGAAAGTTTAAGAGCTAATTTTGATGTTTTGAAAATGCAAGAAGGAGAAAATATAGTTGAATATTATGGTAGGATAAAAGAAGTTGTGAATTCTATTAGAGGAGATAATGGAAGTATTGATGATAACACCATTATGAGAAAGGTACTGAGGAATGTTCTTCTTGTATATGCTATTATAGTCTCTGCAATTTAAGAATTGAGGTGTACTCCTAATAATAATTTGAATTTAGAAGGTCTGGTAGGTAGACTTACTACATTTGAGATGTCAAATTTTGATAACTACAATCCAGAAGCTATTGATTCTACATTCAGTTCCTAGTTGGTCCTTAACAAATCAAATAAAGGAAAGAAAAGTGTGAACAGTGACATCGACACTACAGATGATGATCTGGAAGAACTTGATGCACTTATGACAAGAAGACTATCTAGAGGAAAAGGAAAATTCAAATGTAAACTTCCTATCATTTGTTTCTCATGTAACAAAGTTGGTCATATTGCTGCTAGATGTCTTGATAAGAATGACAAAGATGAAAGAAGAGAAAACAAGTACAAAGATAGAAAGGATGACTGAGACTTCAGAAAGTATAAGGATTACAAAGACAAAGGTGAGAAATATTGCTATATAGTTGAAGAAGATTCTGACAGTGGATCTGACAGTTCTAATGAAAATGATATAGAAGTTGTGTATGTTGCTATGAAAGATGATTCTGATGATGATGAGAGAATAGCATTAATTTCTTATATGAGTAAAGGTGACCGTTGGATTATCGATAGTGGTTGTTCACATCACATGACTGGTGATAAGGATAAATTTGAGACCTTAGATCAGTGCAATGACGGTTATGTTAAATTTGGTAATGATGCACCATGTCTTGTTAAAGGGAAAGGATCAATTAAATTGACTGACAAGATCAAATGTGACAATGTATATTGGGTTGATGATCTTAACTATAATTCATTGAGTGTTGCACAGGTGAATACTTCTGGTTACAGAGTTGAATTCCATCACAATAAGGCAAAGATCTATGATGCCACTGGAGAACTAGTTGGAAGTGGAGAGCAGACAAAAGGTAACTTGTTCTATCTAGACTTAGCTGATGAGACATTCTTGTTTGCACAATATAATGATGTTTGGTTATGGCATAAAAGGTTGTGTCATGTAAAATTTGATAAATTGGTAAGCATAAGCAAATTTAAAAAGGTTAGAGGGCTGCCTAAGTTAAAGAACCTGAAAATACAATGTGTAAGCAATGCCAATTAGGAAAAATGACTAAATCTAGTTTCAAGAGCAAGACTCATACTTCTGAGGAAATTCTAGAATTGGTTCATGCCGACCTTTGTGGTCCCAATGGTGAGAAAATTTACTGTGGAGATAGATATTTCATCCTATTTGTTGATGATTACTCTAGAATGATGACTATTATGTTTCTTAAAGAAAAATATGATGCATTCTAGTTATTTAAGTGGTACCTAGCAAAAGTTGAAAAGGAGACAGGTAAAAGTCTGAAATGTTTGAGATCTGACCGAGGAGGTGAGTTTATTTCCAATGAGTTTAACATGTTTTGCAATGACCAAGGTATAAAAAGATATATGTCCGCACCTAGGACACCACCACATAATGGTATTGCTAAAAGGAGAAATAGATCTATCATGGACTGTGCCAGAACACTATTGATGGAGAAAAATGTTGCACAAAAATATTGGAGAGAAGCTGTGAGTACAAAAGTCTATACCCTGAATAGAGTACAAGTCAAGAAAGGTACTAATGCTACACCTTATGAGCTATGGTATGGATATGCACCTAATGTAAAATATTTCAAAGTTTTTAGAAGCAAATGTTTCATATTGAAGGATAAAAAAAATGACAAACTTGATGCTAAAAGTGAGGAAGGAATATTTCTTGGCTACTCAACTAAAAGTAAAGCATATAAGTGTTTGAATTCTAACACTAAAAAAATTGTGGAAAGTGAAAATATTAGAATTGATGAATATGCAAAAAGAAATGAAGCAGAAAGCACACAGGAACCTAAAAGTTATAAATCATTTGTCTATCTAGATGAGGAAGATTCTAATGTATTACCTGAACTTGAGAATGAAGTTTCCTATCAACAGCTAGCACCTGCTGAGTCATAGAATGAGGTTGACGGGCAACAAGAGGTAATTGCTGAGCTATCTGATGGAGATGCCGAGACATACAATCAACCTGAATTGAAAAATAATAATGAATCTTAAGCAAAGAAAGAACCTTCTCTAGAAAAGTATGTGAGGAGGCACCACAAACCTAATCAAATCATAGGATCAAAGGATTCTACAATTATGACAAGAAGTAAGTTGAGAGACGGTACATGATTGTTATGTGATTTTGAGCCTAAAACAGTAAAAGATGCTTTAGAGAATGAAGATTGGATACAAGCCATGAATGAAGAGATTGAACATATTGAAAATAATAATACTTGGACACTTGTACCTAGGCCAAATGAAAAAAATGCAATTGGTACTAAGTGGGTATTCAGAAATAAGCTGAATGAACATGGAGAAGTAACAAGGAATAAAGCTAGACTGGTATGCAAGGGTTATGCACAAGAGGAAGGAATTGATTATGGAGAAACATTCACCCCAGTTGCAAGGTTGGAAGGAGTCAGAACCTTACTTGCATATGCAACCTACAAAGGTTTTAAAGTTTATCAGATGGATGTAAAGTCACCATTCCTGAATGGGATATTAGAAGAAGAAGTGTACATTGAACAAGCTGATGGATTTGTTGACCCAAGCAAGAGGAACATGGTGTGAAGACTACACAAGCCACTATATGGACTGAAGCAAGCACCAAGAGTGTTTTATGAGAGATTTCACAATTATCTGATAACGATTAGATTCACAAGGACCAATGAAAACAAAAATCTGTATTTGAAGACAGAAAAAAATAAAGGTACTTTATTAGCTGAAATTTTTGTCGATGACAATATATTTGGTGGAGAAAATGTGTTATGCCAAACATTTGTAAACTAAATTTGAGTTGTCTATGTTTGGTGAGATCAAATTCTTTGTTGGCTTACAAATATATCAAATTAAGAATGGTATCTACATTACTCAATCAAAATATGTCAAGGAGATACTGAATTTTTTTTGAATGGAAGAATCAAAACCAATAAGTACAGCCATGGCTACTGGACAAAAGTTAACAAAAAATGATGATACAAAAGAAGTGAATCAAACCCTTTACAGGTCAATGATTGGAAAGATGCAATATGTTGTGCACAATAGACCTGATATTGCTCTGGCTATTGGAATTGTTGCAAGATTTTCTACCAATACCAAGAAAAATCATATGATGGTAGTAAAAAGAATTCTGATATATTTGAAAGGAACAAATGAATATGGTCTGTACTACAAAAACAATGATAAGTTTGAGCTTAGATTTTACACTAACTTTGATTGGGCTGGAAATGTGGATGATAGGAAAAGCACCATAGGTGGCGCATCTCTTTTGGGAAAGAGATTGGTTTCATGGACAAGCAAGAAACATAATTTCACCTCACAATCTATAGCTAAAGCTGAATATGTGGCAACAATAGTTAATTGATCTAATATTGTGTGGTTGAAGATACTACTAAAAGGTATGAAAGAGGAGATCACAGAACCAGTTGTTATATATTGTGATAACACGAGTGCCATTAATATTTCTAAAAACCTAGTGATTCACTCTAAGACAAAGCATATAGCTATCAAGTATCATTACTTTAGGGAGCTAGTTCAAAAAAAGGAAGTGAGACTAGAATATGTGCATATTAAGAAATAGTTAGTAGACATATTTACAAAAGCACTACCCAAGGATTCTCATGAGTATCTGCGAGGTAAATTAGGGGTGATTCCCCTAACCGAGGCTAATTAGTTTAGAATGGAACTGTTGCATCAAATGTTATATTTAGAATATTTGACACATTGATGCACATGTAGTCACACTTTAGGAAGCTTCCTAAAGCTGTGAAAGAAAGACAAGGATAGAAAAGAGGATCATTCATAAGCAAGATGATAGGAACAACATGATACTGAGTTAGAACCAAAGAATATGCATGATGGAGATGTCAACGTCTTTGTCATTGTTGTCAAAGAGGGAGAGTTTACTACTTAGAGAAAAAGGGAGAAATTGCTGAAAGAGGGAGTCTACAGATGAACACAAATAGAAAGATTTTAGTGTGATTACAGACACAAAGGGAGAAATGTTTTATAGGATGAGAATAAGAATGAATCTAAAGACATTAATGAAGATTTGTTCATATCAAGGAACATAGGAAGATTTTTTGGATTGTATGGTAACTATGTTTGTAAAATTATTGTTTTAATGTTTAGTATTGCCATCAATGTCAAAGAGGGAGATTGTTGGAAAGCTATAATGTAAACAATTGTTGTTTTCTCATTGATGTAAAACCTTAAATGGTGAGACTATTGCTATCTATTTGAGTACCATATCTATTGATTACTGAAGAATATTTGAAGGCAAGGATACCAAGAAGACCGAGTGACATGGTTGAGTTATGGAAAATTACAAGGGTACTTGATCAGTTGGAACATTGGCAAAGTAATGTGTTGTTTATCTATAACACCAAGTCAAGATGTTAGTTTACTGGGAATAGTATATGTCAAGTGAAGTTTTTGTCGACCCAACACTAGTGTATGCAAAGCATAATTTCTAAGTGTCGACCGAGCGCTAGTAAATTGCCGAGGAAAATAGTGATGATCGAGTGGAAGAACAAAGTGTTGGCCGAGCAACAGTATTTTGGTAATTGTTGAGATTTGAGATCTCTGGCCGACATAATTGAATTTATTGGGATATGTAAAGTTAATTAAGGATAAGCACGATTGGTCCACACTATTTAAATGCATGGATAACTGCAATTAACACATGGATCCAAGATTTAATTAGTGATTTCTTTGGAGAAGTAAATTAAATGTAAATGATGGAAAGATCCGTTGGATCTAACCTAACCTAAGATCTACGATCTTGATTAAGTGGAAAAGATTTATTTTACCTAGATGAAGAGGTATAAGATAACCTCAAGAGGCTATTCATGTAGTGAGATTAATATGAAAAGTGTATGCAAGAGGATTGCATGGTTAATTGACTGATTGTCATGATCTAGCAGAGAAGGCTGAACAGAGAAGCAAAGAGTTGCGAAAGTGATTGCTTGACGGATTTCCAAGAAGACCTGAAGATTGAAATGAGAATGGAGGCCAGTTAGTGAATTAGCATTAGAGCTAAATTGGATCTGAATTTGCAAAGTAAGTCGTATGTATCAGATCACACCTACTGATTACTTTCTAACCATTGCATCAGTCAAAATCCTTTAACTAGGTTGACCTACCAGTCATTGTATAAATCCTTTGAGCAAGGTGACATTCAGGTGGAATATTCTAAGACCTCTAACAAGGCCACTCCTGACAGGGTGATTAAATCCTTTGATCAGGTCACATTTAGCAATGTGTTTTGTAACCTTTAACAGGGTTGGCTCCTAGCAGAGCTCACTTCAGAAGAGTGAAAACTTGGTAGCATGTTATTGGTGGTTTTTCCAATTTGGGTTTCCACATTAAATATTGGTGTCAACTTGTGTGAATGTTTATGTTGTGTTTTACTATTAAATTTTTGCAAGCTGATTACATTTGAATAGTAAACTGCATATTTATGTTGTTGACTTATGTTATTGCTACCAAGCAAATCTCAGTTGTTTAAAGTGCTATAAATTTTCAATTGGTACATCTATACCTAAGGATAACTAATTCACCCCCTCTTAGTTATTCTAAATTCATTCTAACATTACAAGCTTACCGAGGGTGAACATATCACCAAGTTGGAGGCATGATGCATATGTGTCTGATAGATCATCGAGTGAGAGGCAATTGAGCACCTTGTAATCAGATCACAAAGATGAGGAAATTGCACCTGAGGATTGGAATGATCCCCCTAGAAGTATGAACCTTAGGAGGTTAGAAAAAATTATGGGGGATTTCCAAAATGAGATAAGAACTGAGATCTGAAATGCTTTGACTTGATTGCAAAGGAATCCCGAGACTGAAAAGGAATATGAGGAAGCTAGTGAAGATCTTGAGAAAGTAGATGTTGAGATCCTTGTAGATGAAGAAAGATTATTGAGGGATATGATACAAGTAAGTAAAATTCATAGGATGGAAGTTTCTACTTTCTCTGGTTCATTACATCCATCAGATTTGATAGATTGGATTGGTGAACTAGAATATTACTTTGAGCTTGTTGATATGAGAGATCCACACAGAGTTAGGTTAGCAAAAAATAAGTTGAAGGGTCATGCTGCCTTATTGTGGAAAGAATTATAGAAAGATAGGGAGGAACATTGTGAAATGAAAATTACAAGATGGAGGGTAATGGTTTCTATATTGAAAGCTAAATTCATTCTTGAGGATTATGGATTAGAATTGTTCAAGAAATTGTTAAACTTGAAACAAAAGGACATGAGTGTGAAGGATTACATTGATGAGTTCTATAAGATGACAATCAGATTTAGACACTGAGAGGTATCTAAGGATAAGGTGGTAGATATATTAATAGTGTAAGATTTAATATCCAGGATGATCTGAGTATGTTGAGGATTTCTATAGTGGAGTATGCTTATTAATATGCATTGAGGGAAGAAGATAAGTTAAAGAGAAGACAGGGAAATCCTAGAGGAAAGGAGAAGAAAACAAGTAGAAATGTCAAAGAGAACAAAGCCATTGAGGTATAACCTGATCAAAGGACACTTAGGAGAGGAAATTGTAACAAAGAATTTAAAGGAACTTTTTTCAAATGTGGTGGCATAGGACATAGATCTTTTTAATTTTAAGAAGGATCTAGTATGAACTTGGGTAGACAAAATCGTGTGGCACATGAGGAGAAGACTAGTGATGAACTTGAGGAAGGTATGGAAGAACATGAGATAGGAAAATCTCTTATGCTTAGGAGAATCATGCGGAGTGAGAAAATCTTAAGACTTTTTGCAAATTAAGAGGTAAATGTTGTAAAGTTGTAATGAATAGTGGTAGTACTCATAATTTGGTATCAGAAGAGATGGTGCAAAGGCTTGGATTGAAGAGAGTTAAACATCCTTGCCCGTATGAGATAAGTTGGTCTCAGGAAGATCACATGGTGGAGATGAAAGAACAATGTTTGGTGACTTCCAACATTGAACCTTATAGAGATGAGGTATTGTGTGATGTGGTATCTATGAGTACTTGTCATGTTCTATTAGGAAGACCTTGGAAATATGATCAGGGAGAAATTCATGATTGCAGAAGAAATTTTTTCACAATAGTGAAGGATGGGAAGAATTTTACCTTGGTTCCCTTGAAGGAGGTAGAGGGGAGAAGTGGAAGGAATCTGAGCATGGTAAATTATTATTTATTGGGGAAGCAGGATACAAAGGTTGGTAAGGATCTGAAGAAGGATCTTGAAGGCAGGCCAGAGAACAAGTTGGTATTAGACTGTAAGAAGGGTAAAGTGAAGCAACAAAAGACCTTGGTTTCTGATTAGATGAATGATTGTAGCAAAGGTCATTTAGTTATGCAAGAGAAAGGAGGAAGTGGTAAGAAATCTTGTACATATGTGAGATATGATAGAGAAAGTGCAGAGAAGAGTAAGATGATGGATCTGATTGAAGATGGAGCAGAAGTGAAAAGATAGAAAGTTGGAGACAAAGAGGATATTCAAATAAGGAATAAGAATGAGATTTATGTCCCACATCCTATCAAATGTTCATAATTTTATGTTATGGAACATTTTATTTTCACCAAGGGTGTTTGATGCAGGAGAATCCTTTAGTCATTGACAATCTTGCATCACCCAAAAATATTTCCCTTTCAGTTTGTTCTTAGTTTTGTTTCAATTCCTTGTTCTATGTTTCTGGTAGTGTTCCTTGGTTTTGGATCATTTTCTACTGCAAAACTGAGGGTTTGTTCTAGACATAATGTTATACTTATGTCTGGGTTTGTACCTCAATCAGATACTTTGCTATGGAGATATTAAAGATTTATGGTCAGTTTTGTGAGTTCTTTATGTTCTAACGATCAGTTGGAGTTTTTCGATTGTGCAAAGCATTTCCTGATTGACAAAGCTTGGTGACTCATATCCCGATGTTCCTAGATATTTGGCCTATGTTTGTCTGGGATCACATATCATTTCCACATCTTGGCATTGAGATCTTATGATTTGGGTCCTGACCTATATTTGCATGTTACATTTTATTTGTCTTGGAAAGTATAATCGATCTGCCCGACCCATGTGTTGTGAAGGCTCTATATATTGGGGCTGTTGATCTTTGTTTTGTAGTTCTTAGGAGATAACCTTTTGGAAGATTAGCATAGGGTTTAGACCCAGATTTCTGTTGTAATAAGGCTTGTATGCTAAAAGTTTGTAATCTACCTATTGTAGGCCAATATGATGTGAATATCTAATTTTATGATAATGCGAATATATGTTATAACATGTTGATGGCCTATTCTTGTTTCTGAGTAGGTTGTTTCTACTTCGTTGACTCTTTTTGCATGGGTGGACCATCTCTATTGGGGAAACTCTAACCATGAATACGTCATGATGCTTGATCTGATATTTAGCATGGAGGTTGTGGCTTAATAAAATTAAGTTATCAAGTGGTGTCAAGACCTCTCTAATCATTGGATCATGATTAATTAAAACCTTAATTACAATTGAAAATGAAAAATCTCAACGGATTGAGAAATATTTAAGGAACTGAGACCATTGGGTTTTAGGAAGATGGGGCCGGTAACTACATGGTATAAGGACCCTTAACCTTTGACAACTTAAAACATGATACCTTCTTGTTAAGTTTTAAGATCCCTACACATGTAATAGCACTGCCTAGATTGTATATGGTATGTGTGTTTCAAATGAAACAATCTCTCTTTCATTTATTTTGGGAAAGAGGCTAGGAGAGAAATGTCCCTTCATGGGACATGTATATTCATTATAACTGTTAATGTTTAATTAATCAATCATATATTAGAATAATATAAGTTTGCAATATATATTTAATAATAATATATATAATATAACATATATACAAATACAATATATTATTATTAATCAATATTATATGTATTCTAAATGATCATACGACTGAAGCTACAAACATTAACACTCCCTCTTAGCTAAAGAGGATAATAAAACAAAATGTGTAGTGGTCTCCCTTGAAAATACTTATGACCCTCACTTTAGATACACAAAACATCAACACTCCCTCTTATCTAGAGAAGATAAAATCCATCAAGATGCAAGTCACAATAAATCCTTTAATTTTGAAAGAGAGGAGAAATCACCTCACTGTGATATCAGGAGATATGGTATATGCAGGAATATCAAGTCACATGATATTCACCATAGGTCATTAATATCCATGGTATGTGCAACGCATTACATCTCATAATGTCTACCATATGGATATTAAGTTTACGTAGAGACAAGTCACTATGTGACATGTCTCATACAGTCCAATCAATATGTAATACTAAGTTCAGAAGGATCCTTATATGATCTATATGGATGTTAATAAATCACATATCACATAACTTGTGATATGAAGTATCACCTAACTTATGATAAAAAGTATCACATATCGCATAATTTGTAATATGAAATATCACCTAACACATGATACCAAGTTTTACATATCACCTAACACATGATATGAGGAATCACCTAACACGTGATACCAAGTTTTACATATCACATTAGACCGTGATATGAAGAATCACCTGAGATCGTGATACCTAGTTTTACATATCACCTTAGATCATTATATGAGGAATCACCTCAAATCATGATACCTAGTTTTACATATCACCTTAGATCGTGATGTGAGGAATCACCTTAGATCGTGATACCTAATTTTACATATCACCTTAGATTGTGATATGAGGAATCACCTCAGATCATGATACCTAATTTTTGTATCACCTTAGATTGTGATACAAGGATATAGTAACTAGAGAAAATTACATTCCCTTTTACATATAACCCTATTATGGTATGTGCACTAACATTGCAAGATGTTTACCATAACGATTCCACATTACAAAATCATCACCTTATAATGTTAAATACAAGTGTTCATTTACTAAGAAGTCGTCACCTCTTAGAAATGTACATAGGATGGGTGGGCCCATAAAGTCATGGAGTCACACACATGACATCCACCTTGACTTGTCTCAAAGGGTGGATCCATCATAGCTCATCCTAGAGGGTGGAAAAAAAGGCTTTCACCTTAGAGTTTTCTCTCAAAGAGAATAATGCAATAACATACAAAATAATAGATCACAAATGTTGAAACTCCTTTTCATCTAAGGCTTTAGTCTCCAAAATATCAAGTTTATCTTGAAAGTACACAACCTTCTCTCGAGCAAGAGATTTGGTGAGAATATTAGCCATCTATTCTGTAGTGATAATGTACCTTGAATATCATACTTATGCACTATATCACTTATATAGTTTGCATCACTCTGTTGGAAGTACAAGAATGGGAAAGCAAGATACTGAGAGGGGGGGGGGGGGGAATAAGATCTTCAAACATAANGGGGGGGGTGAATAAGATCTTCAAACATAACCTCTTAAAACAAATAGATCCACATTCATACATATCTGAAATTAACCTAACATCAGATAGCATCCATAACATCAAATATGTAACTCATAACACATAATTTTGGTAACCCAGAAACCCAAATAGGTAAAACTGGGGTGGGGATGACACCCACAAAATCTTCACTAATACAACAATAAAGTGTGCTTGTTAGGGCTACAAAAGTTTGATTGAAATATGCAATCTACCTAGTTAAAGGTCTGTTATGTTAAGAACTAAAGATCATTACAATCTACCTTGTTAAAGGATTTCAACTTACAATAAAGTAAGCACTTGGCTAAGAGATTTGAAATAGTCTGCTAAAACAACTCTGTTAAGAGATTTCACCTGATACACTTGTTAGAATGTTCCAAGTAGTGATCCTTCTCTATGCACTCAGATGCTTTATGAGGAATCTTCTCTTTCCAATAAATTCTGTGATCTCTCAATCTGATATGTCTTTACTCTACTTATCACTGCTCTATCATTCTGCTTGATCTAGGCTTCTTCTCATAATGACTTACTATTCATCTCTCATGCATACACACTCTATCTTTTAGGGTTAGAATCCATCTTATTATATCTTTTCATATCTGGCAGCGAGATCTAGATCAATGATCAAGATCTATTGTTTATACCTCCAATGCATTTTGATTTCTTGATTGGCTCCATGCCATGTATAGTATAAAAAAATTAAATACAAAATTAACTCAGTAGACAAATATTAAATGCATACAAATGTTGGCTCAGATCTCATACAAGTCAGCCTAAACTGTTTACAATAATGTTTGAATAAATCCTGACATATATGCAAAAACTATTCTGCTCGGCACAACACATCTCTGACGCTTGACACTTAATATTCTACTCGGCTTAGCATGATGTAACTCAAAAACCTAAAAATTTCTTGGCAATGTTGCTCGGCCTTGAATGTTTAGCTTGGCCACAGTGATTAACCAACTAAAACTGCCTAAGTAAATGACTAAGTGTGGGTCACTAATCATCAATAGAACTTAGGGATTAACAATCTCCCCCTTTGATATTAGTGGCAAAAACACACTTATCATTACAATTTATTCCATCCAAAATGTTGTCTAAGTACACACTGTACTCCCCCTAGGAATGTACATCATACTATATATAAAAATTTACATAGTATACATGCCTTAAAAAATATATATACATGGATACCTATTCTAATCTCCTTTATGCTGTATCCTTGTTAGTTTCCCCTTTATTTTTTTCACTGATTGCTAGTGGGGTCAAGTTATACTTGTCCAAAAACTATTTATGAAGTTGTAAGGTAGACTCAAATGCAGAGTCCCAACTGTCCTTGACAAACTTCATAACCTCTATTTTCACTTCTAGCTCGGCAGCTAGACTTACTAAGCTTTCTACAGTGGAGAGATGAGAGTCTCTCTTAATCAATTCATTTACAGATGAAATTTCTTTCTGAATGACCTCTAGATGAGGTATCAGACTTGTCTGAATAGTAATCAACTTGGTCCTAATCTTACCATCTTCAGCCATGAGCTCGGCTATCCTCCTTTGTGCATAAGTCAGCCTGTTAAAATGTAAGGAGCTAGTGTTAGCATCCATACTCAGTGAACTTCCAGTTGACTTTAGGTCTAGTTGCAATTTCTCTAGAGCCTGTAGATTATCCTTTGTGAAGAATTCAAGATCAGATAACCTCTTATACTAAGAATAGACATTTGTTGCAAGTCCTTCTAAAATTTCTACCAGAGAAGAAAGTTCAACCTATTTTACTGCAATCTCTCCTGAGATTTTTGCAAGTACCTTGTTCTCAAATTTCCTCTTGGACCATTGCAACAATTTCTCATTAGCTTCAATATTGTCAGCATTTACCTTTTGTACAATGTGAGTTAACTATTCAAGAATAGGGGATTGAGAGTTTTCATCCTCCATGTCAAAAGCCTTTACAAATATGTCTTTTATGTCATGTAACACTTGTTCTCTTTTCAAGTTTCTAACTTCTTCACACAATGCATTGTTCTTTTCCAGTAGATCTGCAATTGCTGCATTGCTCTCAGTAGAATCTTCATTTTGAAATAGATTTGTAGTTTCATCTTCTTGGTAATGAGTATCATTCATTTGTTTGGCCAAATCTTTCCTAGTTGTCAATGATTTCTTCAATTCCTGTCTTGCTATCTCAAGCTGATGTAATGCTAGCTAGATCTCAATCTTCTGATTCTCAATGAATTTTACCAACTTGTAAACCTCCATCTCAAGATATGTACTCACAAGCTGATTGAAAGCTTTTGTAGGTGAACTGCGCTCTGATACCATTTGTTGGAAGTACAAGAATGGGAAAGCAAGATACTGAGAGGGGGGGAGGGGGGGGTGAATCATATCTTCAAACTTAACCACTTAAAACAAATAGATCCACAATCATACATATATGAAATTAACCTAACATCAGATAACATCAATAACAAAAAATATGTAACTCATAACATAGAACTTTGGTATCCCAGAAACCCAAATAGGTAAAACTGGGGTGGGGATGACACCCACAAAATCTTCACTACTACAACAATAAAGTGTGCCTGTTAGGGCTAAAAAAGTTTGATTGCAATATGCAATCTACCTGGTTAAAGGTCTGTTCTGTTAAGAACTAAAGATCATTACAATCTACCTTGTTAAAGGATTTTAACTTATAGTAAAGTTAGCACTCTGCTAAGAGATTTGAAATGGTCTGCCAAAACCAATCTATTAAGAGATTTCACCTGATACACCTGTTAGAATGTTCCAAGTAGTGATCCTTCGTTATGCACTCATATGCTGATGACAGATCTTCTCTTTCCAATAACTTCTATGATCTCTCAATCTGATATGTCTTTACTCTTCTTATCACTGCTTTGTCATTCTACTTGATCTAGGCTTCTTCTCACAATGACTTACTGTTCATCTCTCATGAACACACACTCTATCTTTTAGGGTTGGAAGCTCCATCTTATTATATCTTTTCAGATCTGGCAACAAGATCTAGATCAATGATCAAGATCTATTGTTTATACCTCCAATGCATTCTGATTTCCTGATTGGCTCCATACCATGCATAGTATAAAACAATTAAATGCAAAATTAACTCAGTAGACAAATATTAAATGCGTACAAATGTCAGCTCAAATCTCATACAAGTCGGCCTAAACCGTTTACATCAAAGTTTGAATTAATCCTGACATGTATGCAAAAATTGTTCTACTTGGAACAACACATCTCTGACACTCGACACTTAATATTCTACTCAGATCGGCATGATGTAACTCGACAACCTAAAAATTGCTCGACCATGTTTCTTGGCCTTGAATGTTTAGCTTGGCCACAATGATTAACCAACTAAAACTGCCTAAGTAAATGACTAAGTGTGGGTCACTAATCATCAATAAAACTTAGGGATTAACACACTCTTGGTGAAACTCAAGTTATCCAGGAATATCATGAGGTAGGAGTTAGGATAAATGCATTTCAGCCATCACACATGGGACTCAATCTCATGATCATAGTCCTTTGAATGTAAAAATCTCTACTATTGAATCCCTATGAACCAATAAGACTAAATTCCTTGGAGATCAAAATGAATTAAATCCTCTAGATGCTCCCTTTAAATTTTAAGGTCTTGTAACAACCTCCAAACCTCCTCATCCAAGTTTCTTTTGGATGAACTATCAGACTCCCTTTGAATCTAATATCAACCTTCTACCATCAAGTCGTGTCTTTGTTCTTTAGTCTATATCAAGATGTTTTCTTGAATGCCCTTTGATCCAAAAACTTATTCATCTATCTAGGAATATCATGATGAAATTTTGATCAAAACATTATTCATAGGAGAAGTTTCTCGTACACAAACGTACTTGTCTAATTCCATATTAACATGAGTGCATGTAATAAAGTGTGGATTTGTCCCCAGAGTTGGCAACACTAGACATTCATGATAATATGGCTCCCTTCTAAAGTAGATATCAATATTTTGAGCTCCTCGTCCAAAGTTACCTCTGAAGTGTCAGACTCCCTCTGAATCTGATATTAATCTTCTTTTCCTGCAAGAGCATCCTTGGAAAAGATCAAGGCAAATAGCTCTTATAGTATGTATAGAAATATAGATGAGAGAGAGAGAGAGATACTACAGTGTGTAGATAAATGTAATATTCAAGGATAACAGATTCTTATCTGCACATCAACATCCTTGACATAAGTTTCTTCGATAAAGGTCCATATACATCAAATCAGAAAACACCTTCTCAAATTATTTGAGAGACATCTCCCCTTTGAATAATTTCCCCACTAAGGATGGTTCAAATGGGAATGTAACATTTGTTATTATCCCCCCCATAATGTACAATTCCCACTATCATATCGTTGAACAATTATTATGTCTTCTTGTGAAATGACTTGATTTCTCCAAGGGAGGTGACACTTTATAATTAATGTTGTCTCAACTTAGTCCTTAAGGACAACATGGGCATGCCCCTCTCTCTCCAATTTTCAGACAATTATCTCATCAACATTCCAAATTATTAAGGAAATCAATCGTGATGAACCAACAGGTTTAGGGGGTCTTAGGAAGTTCACAAATAAATTCAAAACACACCATCCACATCTTAAAAATTGAGAACGCCTAGCTGTAGTTTCAAAGACATGACTCCCTTAATTTTTTGATTCCTCTTAATTCAATTAAAATTTTTTTGTATGGCCCTTTAATGTCCCTAATGGGATTCCGATGCAAAACCTCTTTATCTACTACATCAATATTTCATCAGAATAGTCTGATCACCTTCTTTGCACCAGGGATGACTACAATCTCTGTTAGTAGTTAATTAACATCAATGCCTTTACAAATGTTGACCCTTGTAGTACCTTTGAAGAAATTCCAAGTCCTCTAGCCTGTCTAGCCTATCTCTACCCTCAACATTATGTCTCTATCACAAGTTAAAATGATAATTTATGGGCATTGGAAGGCACCAAGATAAACATTTGTTGTTGTTCACAAGATGGAATTTAAGGATCCAATCTATCACAGGTTTATATTTCTATAACTTATATCTTAGAGTTTCTTTGACTATGCAATGAATGGACATGTAGTAGGTTAAAATATTCTCCAAGTCACGATCCGAATCAACATTCCCCATGCCTCAGATCATTCGATAGCATCAATTGTAGTGGGATTAATGGAAATGAAACCTCTCATATGTTACACTCATCTGCAATATCTTCAAATTGAATGTTGCAATTTATTTTGTAGGAAGGCTACATGTTCCCATGCACATATGTGATCTTGGATGAAAAATAACTTTGAAAATATGCGGAAGAGCCAGTGTAGGGCTACTTGGTTTCAACATAGAGTTAGCGACCAATGCGTAGTGACTTTGTCACCACATAGAGTTACCGATCACCAATGTCTCTTTGATGACTGTTGTGTTTCCCGGATTCTGTGGGGTTTTTTTTTTGAATGATGATGGAAGTGAGATCCTAATCTATCCTATACAGATCTGACTTGTTGTCTCCACATGCAACCAACTATTAAACTGACAAAGAAATAGGTCGATATTGTTGATGTTTTATAACTTCTGTCGGATAAATCCTATAAACATTGACAAGTGACGAAAGAAATTAGTAGAAACACTAAGACAACAAAAGCATGAGCCCAAGTGATATATAGAGGCTCCTGAGCCCAACACATTTTCATTTTGGGACAACTCGGTGGATTTTCTCCAACAATCAACATGCCACTGTTTGCAAACACTCTAAGCCAACAAAAACATGATCCCAAAAGCGCTATACGAAGGCCTCACTATCCCAACAATTTTTCATTTTGGGATGAATACTAGTGCCACACCCACTTCAAAGATCCACCCAAGCACAAAATCCAAATTCATGTTTATCTCAAACCAATGCATAACAATTGTGTGTCATGCCCTTTTCCGATGCAAGCTAAGCTTCCTTCGAAAATGAGAAAAACAATGTGATTTAAGTTTGGGCTACCAGAAAGCTATCATCTTGCATTTCGATGGTAACATTGCATCATATAGGGACATGCAAGACTATGTGTCAAGCCCTTTTTCCAATTTGAGCTAAGCTTCCTTTAGAAATGATCAAAATGATGTGCTTTCAGTTTTGGCTACCAACAAACTATCTCTTGCATTTCGACAGTAACATCACATCATATAGAAGAGTCATCTTTTCCACGGATTTAATTTTTATGATGATACTCTGTCAAGCATACGTAATCATTTATAGATAAAAATTTTTCTTATAGAATTTTCTTCTACACCATACATGTTCACTTGGAGTCATTGCTGGGTGTTCTCTTGAAAATCATTTAGGAGTCGATCATTACTTCATGCTGTCAACTCATATAATCATTCACTGCCATTTGTTCCAGCTTGTATCATTTATAACTGTAACTCTAATCATGAATTCTTAGTAGATGAACATTATTTTTCATCTGATCACCTCCTAAATCATTTCTTTCTCTTTCATATTCCTTGTAGTATGGTATTTTATGATTTCTTTATTGAGATCTTCCTCCCAGGCTTCACTCTGATACCATGTTAAGTTTTTAAGATATCTGCAAATGTAATAGCACTGCCTATATTGTATATGGTATGTGTGTTTAAAATGAAACAATATCTCTTTCATTTATATTGGGAAAGAGGCTAGGAGAGACATGTCCCTTCATGGGACATGTCTATTCATTATAATTGTTAATGTTTCATTAATTAATCATATATTAGAATACTATAAGTTTACATAATATATATCTAATAATAATATATATAATATAACATATATACAAATACAATATATTATTATTAATAAATATTATACATATTCTAAATGATCATACGACTGAAGCTACAAACATTAACACCGCTAAACAAGTCACTTGACAAATATAAGAAAATCAACTTAAGACTTTTATAAAGAAGTTTTATACTTAGGCATTTTTTCAAGGCCTAAGGTTTAGGGTTTAGGGAAAATAGAGAGATCAAAAAATTATAAGGCTCAAACCTAAATGAATAATGCAATGAAAATCACAGGTTCCATCAGTGGCTGTTTCTAGGGAGGTGTGACCGTGAGGGTCACAATGAGAATTTAGATCTTTGGAGTAGAAGACCAACTAAAACCTAACATAATAGAATGTAATAAAATAAAAAACCCTAAATAAACACATCACTTTACACTATGATATAATGTGTACATGGAAAAGATCACATTCTATACAAAATAGGGCTTGAGGAATTTCCCATGCACCGGTAATTCCAAAGCTTCATTATCAAAACTTCCTAGGAAATATGAATCCTATCCATGTATGTCTTCAATGAGATAAGGAACCATCCAAAGTGCATCAAAATTTCCATGATTCACTTTATCTTGCACTCTTGCATCCCACCTAAGGACCAAATCATCAACCTTGAATTTATTTTCTGATGCTCTTTTATCCAAAATATATATACAAAATTTTGTTGGTTCTTCAAATTCACTTTATGAGCATGTATTATAACTTCATCCAAACTATTGAGTTGATTACTTCTATACTATATGTAATCTAAGATATCTTCATCATAATCCTGGATGAATTTGTATACTAGGAGAAGATTATTTATAGGGACTCTTGTGTTAGCCCCATTGACTAGCTCATAAGGTGACTTCCCTATTTCCTCTTTTACAATGACTTTGTTTTCCTATAATGCCAATTTTAACTTCTCAGTCTAGACCTTCTTATTCTTTTCTAGCATTCTCTTCATTATTTTCATTAGACTTTTATTGCTAGACTTTGCTTGTCCATTATGTTAGTGCTTTTTCTTGCAGAATCAAAATATATAAATAACCAACCAACTCTATAACCCCCAACTCCTAATTCTTGCAAGACAAAGTCTAATTGATGAGGATTAATCCTCCTTATTCTTTTAGCTCCACAGACTAAGGCGGTGTACCTTCAATAAGTTACCACTTTTTAGTAAACTTTAATAGTGGATATGGGGTCACACTAGTTTTCCTAGATTGCTTCTTACTGTATTAACTAATATAACATCTTGCAGATAACTATAATCAGTCTAACACAAAGCTTAAAAAGCCAAACCATAAACATAACAATAGCAAACAATAGTGATACAAGGATTCTCATCCTTCTTCTTTTTAGAGTTCTTGACTCGGGAAGGCTAACGTAATGATTCTCTCTTCAAGGAATCAACAAATTGAATTGTATTCTCTAATACAACTACTTAAGCATGTATATTCTTTAGAACATAAAAGTAAATGATTTGTTTGTTTTGCTTTTGATGATGAATAACTGCTTATCAAACCCTAGACCAGTGCCTTAATCTTGGGCAAAGATTCAAATGAGATATAAATCTACAGAAACTAATTAATGGAAATACACATGTAGCTCAGATAGGATGCCTTACAAACTATATTTTCAATTTCTATACCCCGGTATCAAATCCTCACATTAATGTCTAACCCTCTGGAATTAATTATAAGAATTACTCCCTCCTTGAAAGAAACTTACAAGTAATTGCATAGTTACCTTATAACTGGTATGTTTAAGATGCCTTACAAACTAAACATACAAGAGCATAAAAAAAAATATAAGAAGACAACAATGATATAGAATAGGAAACTGCACTATATTTTATTAATATGCTGCTGCTTCAATACATTCAAAAGACTAAAATCTTAAAAACTCAGACAAAAATGAGAAGTCTGCTTCACACTTGTATATTTCACCATACTTACATTATGTTACAACTTGCTATTTATAGAGTACTAGTCATCTTGGAATCCTTAAAGATTAAGGATGAAAAAAGCTTCAGATGGCTAGACCTAACCCTAAAGGAACTAAAATACAAAATATAATTAGGCCTTCAAGCGGTGGAAAGAAAAAATAAGAAAAAGATCAAATCTGATTTCCAAATCTTTGATAACTGGCACCTTTGTCTATAGATATTATGGATAATCTCCTATAGTTGTTGCGAGACCTAGTGACCACTAATATAGGATAACTTACACAAGTCTTATTTAATGATTATCCTCCCTGTGCTCATAGATCAGGTTCCAGGTGCGTATTCACTCTTCATCCAATATATCTAGGTCAATGGCTACAGGCTTTTTCTTCTTGGGCTTGGTGATGTTATCCCATTTTGCAACCTCTTCCTCCAAAGGATAATTAAAGCTCTAGATATTCTATAATTGTTCCTTTTGTCTGTCCCATCTGGCATCTGTGATGATCTTGACATCTGTTAAAAACTTAATAAAGTCTGTTTCTTCTTTAAAAGCCTCATCTAAAGTCTTATTAAACCTATCCATATCTAATGCAACATTATTTTTTATAAATGCATCTTTTATAGGCAATAAAGTATCAAATTCACCTTTCCAATCTAATATTGCTTTGATTTTATTATCATCTCCCTTTATTGGAGGAATAAATCTATTATAGTCTAGCCCAAACATATTGATTCTGGCCTATATCTGATTTGCCTTGCCTTTGAAGAAAGACAAAGTGGCTCCAATCTTCTCAATCTCTTCTCCTACTTGGCTGCCAATTTTAGGGAGATCTACCCTATGTAGCTGTAAGGCTCCTAGCCTTTTAAAAAGTGATGCCCCACCTGACCAAGTTCCAAAATAAGGATTTAAAGTTGAAATATGATTGTTGACCTTTGTTTCTAGGTCAGGTAGCTTACTATAATAATTATGCACTAAATCAACTTTGCTTTTTAGGATATCAATCCTATGTTGCAGAATCGTCCATAGGGCTTCCAAAGCCACTTTGTTATGATTCTTATATGTTAGCTCTATGCTTGCTGAAAAATATTTTTTAGTTTCAGTCTGAGCATCTACAACCTATTTAGGTGGGGTAAGAAGAGCCTTGGGGGACTCTTCTAATTTCTTATCCAATTCCTCCACCTTTCCTTCTAATGTCTTGATTTTAATCAAGCACAATTCCCTATCCTTCACCACTGCACTTGCTTCATCAAAAATATTCTGATACCTTTTTGACATCTACTCCACTTTAGCCTCATTGAGGTGTGAAAAATGAGTCAGAGCCTGAGATATCTCTAAATCACCAGTATTGTGGATATACTAAACAATCTTATCCCCACCTTGCTTTTCTTGCACATTGATTAGAGAAGGCTTTTGTGTCTTAGGTGCAAGGGACCACATTTCCAAAGTTTGAGATCATGGATTATATCCACATCCCTTGATCATGTCACCAATATGTGTCTCAAAATACAAGTTTTCATCAGGCTACCTCCTAATCTAATCAATTACGAAGGTAGAGGCTAGATCCCATCCTTCCACAAGCAACATCCCACTAGACTTAACCAATTGCCTGGCTTCCTCTGGTGTCATGGTTTAATCTTCAGGGTCATAGGCATGAAAGACATGCAAATATTCATTTGGCACTGAATCACCTTTTGTTAATTTTAATTGTGATCCAATTTTCTATTGCTTTACCCAAATCAAGAAATCCTTAAAATCTTTAGTTTTGATGAAATTATCATCACTCAAAAACTGTTCTTGATGCAACACCCTTTCATCTTGGCATAATAGGAGGGGCATTTCAACTTCCTCTTGTACATCCCCTCTTACTTTCTTCCCTTCTCTAATGTCTTTCCTCTACTGGTGGTTATAGGCTCTATTACCAGTGATTAGGGTAATGATCTTATCCTTTTTCTTCTTTTGTTCCTTGGTATGAGAAGGCTCCCCTGATTCCATTTTTTGTTTCTTTTTAGGTGGCTCATCATTTACCTCAATGTCAGGTACCTTTGTAAGGTCTACCTCCATAACTTTCTTTGTGGAAGGTGGCTGATCCATGGGGGGAGGACTATGAACTAAATATCCTCCACCACTTTCCTCATCATACTCTGAAGAAGAGTGCTTGTCTGGACCTCTTTCTTTATCTTCAATCAATCCTTCAAGTTGATTGTACAAAGTATTTTATGACTTCATCATTTTTGTGAGTCTGTGTAAATAGGGAATATCTAGAAAGAAGCCCCCAAAGGGAATTCCCTTCTTCCTTATTTGATTCTCTAGGCTTATCAGATCTTGGTATTGATTATCCCTTCTTTCCACTTCTTCATCCTCCAAGATGTTTATGATTAAATCCTCCTCTACACACTCTTCATGTTCTTTGATAATGGGTATGCTTGGAGTAAAAAGTTTCTTGGCACTTTTAATAAAACCCTTTGGGTCTATATACCTATGTATGGCTACACTCAATCTATATTGACCCAACTGTGTGCTTACTGAATCTATAACTCTTTTACCAATTATGGAATTAAGAATCTTGAATTGTCTAGGTGTAAATTTACCTTTCCTGTGGGGAGCCAGGTGCTCCTTTTCAGTCCACATTAATTGCCAGATGAAATCTATTGAAGCTATCTTGGGAGGCACATATCATGGAATAATATGAGGTGGCGGAGAACATCCATACACTATTATTAAAGTAAATTCCTTCTCAAAGTAAAAATCTCCCCAATTATGGTCTCCTGGCCATTTATCCACAAACTAACAAGGTCTAAGGAGTTTTAGTACCTTGGTGGGCAATCTTGTCATTTTTACACCTAGCATTTCCAAAATAGGATATGCAATCCAATTATGAAAAGAACAAAACTCATTTTCATTTGAGGTGTAGTTCCAAACCCTAAGCCATAATTGCACAGGATTTGGTTGTCTACGGAAAAATACCCTAGGCCTCAAATTCTGTGTCTCGAGGCTGTTAACATTGAAGTATAAAATTAAATGCATTAATAGAGAATAGTGCCTAAATTTTGGGTTAGGATTTGTACATATATTAATAAGACCTTGAAGCATCTGGTAAATAACATACTGAATATATTCATAATTAGTGTTGACATGTGAATTTTGCAAATCCAAAATGATCATCAGAAGGTCCGCAGACAATCTCTCAAGATCCCCATCTACTCCCAAAACCTTACACAATCCATAAACAATGTACTTCATGTAGAAGCTTAAATACTTGTAAAAATAAGGTGCAATACCTGGTCTGGCAGAAATATAATTCCTATTTGAATTAGGCACATGGGCTTAGATTAGTTTGGCACCAATGGTAGCTTCCCTAGTATATCTATTCTACAACCTTGTCAAATCAATCTCCATAGAACAAGGATGATATATATTGAAATCTTTCATGAAAGAAGCCCCATCTAAAGCGACCAGAGCTGTTCCATCACTTTTATTAATAGTTTTGGAAAGGGAATCATACTTTTTTGGTCGCTCAACTAACAAGTCTGTATCTATGAAGATATCAGGGACTATCAACTTTGCTAAGCTCGATGTCCATGGGTTTGATATAGGAATTGAGCTATCGCTATTGCTATAAAAATATTTAAAAATGTGATATACAGAAACCCCCGGAGTCCTAGGATCTCTACAATTTTCCAAATCATTGGTAAAGATTTTTTCATTTACCTTTTTTCCTTGACTAGTTCCAGGCAGTAGAGCCACAAACTCCACAGAATAGTTTCTCTTTCCTTTCTGGTCATCTTCTGCTTCTTTACTTGCACCATTGGTTGAAACTCTTCTAATGGTTGATCGGCTCATCTTTACTGATCTCTGAATCTCATTGAAACAATTAAGCTCCTTATTGTAAATTTCTCTAAAACTCACACAATTCTTTGCTTCTAAATGCTCATAAAATTATGCGATCTCTCGGCTTTGTAACTATGAAATCTTGGTAAGTTGAAATGTATGAAAGCTATGCCTATTTATCATTTAGAAATCAATGCCTCAATCTGGCCTAGGATTGGAAAGCTTCATTCAATCACTTCTATCTTAATTCTGTGTACCCTGACATTAATTCTTTCCCTAGCCATGGCGTTTGAAGATGACAGGTGATCTATTTTGAATAAGCCAATTGAGATAGTCACGAGTGCTTTTGTAAACTTTAAATTCTTATTATATGTAAAATAGGCCTGAAACTTGATATGATTGGCTTACGTTACCACAACTCAATAGATTTAAAACATGCTGTCAAGATTATTTCCCTTTAATAGGCTATCTCTTTACATCATGGCACGAGAAAAACCCTTATAACTTTACCTTACCCTTATTGCAGTTCTCTTGGCGATCACGCGACTGTTCTATCTCCCAGTCACTAAGAGTTAGCCTTAAACTTGGTTTCATTCTGAGATTCAATGCACATCAGATTATCTGAATCCTATCAATAGTTGAGATCTTTCTTAATAAATCCAGCTCTCAGCGCAACTTAACCTTTCTTCTTTTATAGATCACACGACCAAAAAAATTCAAATTTGCTGAAGGTTTTGATTTACCATGAGTTTTTCAGAGATTTCATGCCAACCATACGATTTGAATCTCATCAATGGTCTGCACTGAGTCTCTTATTCATCATGTACTTGCTGAATCTATCCAGAGATTACGCGACTACCATTGATCTCCTTTTAATCTGACGGTTTGTGCTGTATCTCTTAAGTTTTAACCTTAACTTCAACTTGTCCCAAGATTACACAAATACAAGCTATCTCCCAGTCACCAGATAAATTTCATAACCATGGGTTTTCTTTGAGACTTCACACACACCGCAGATCTAAAAATAATTTAAACATGTGTCAGAATCTGAATCATTGTCTTTGAATCGCTGAAAGCCCTGTGACTTTTTGACTTTTCTTAGCGATTTAACGCCAACCACAAGATTTGATTTTAATATTCAGTTCAGATTCCTTCACATCAAAACTTGACCTAGCTCTGTCTAACCATAGTTCATTTGGAGACTTAGTGATTGAGTGAATCTCTAAGCTTTTGAAGGTTTCATCTAACTCTGGCTCTATTTAGAGATTAAACGTTACCCTTCATATCTTACTTCCATCTACGACTAGCGTTAAGTCTCTCACAATTTATGTACTTTATGAAATCCTTCTGAGATCACGCGCTTGCCCTTGATTCCTTCTTAATCCAACGGTCTGCGTGAAATCTCTTAAATTTTTTTTAATCTGCACTTTTATCTTGTGATTAAACGCCAGCCACACTTAGCATCCACGATTATCGCTAGATCTTGTAAGAATTTACTTAACCCTTGGTTCTTTCAGAGATATCATGACTGAATGAATATGATAACCATGCTTTAACCTTGACAAGTTTGCAAGACTTCACGAGTGAATGAAACTTGTAGTCGCGATATAATTTCTCAACTCATGGGTTTCTTTGGAGATTTTACGCCAACTATAGGATCTGATTCTGATCAACCATATGCGTTTAATGTCTTAAAATTTTAAAGAATATTCTTTATCTTTTGAGATCATGCGACCAAAGATTTGCACTAAGTCTCCAAACAAAAAGGAATATTTGGACATGGTTAGGAGATTAAGTGACTGACTTAAAACACGTAAAAGGGAACATGACTTAAAATACTTAAGTTCCATGAAAAAGGTAATTGCAATTTAGAAACAAACCGCAAAGAACTAGGGTTTTTTGCTTGAAAAGAATAAAAATGACCTAGGACCTAGGGTTTGCATATCTTTTATTGATTTTATTTCTTGAAGATCAATATTTGCAGGAAAATTTGATAAAAGTTTGGACAAGTTTTGACATTTTTAGGCAAGATAAACACTGGAAACCCAAATTGTTTTATAGAAAGACTCAAAAAGATTGAAATATAACCAACACATTCCCTTGGGGATGATATGGGGATGAATGAGATAATTGAATATCAAAATTATCACAAAAATATATAAATTCCTCTGACCTGAAACACATGACATTTTCTACAATCAAATTTGTAGGGACACAAAACCTTATTATAATGTTGTTAAAGAAAAATTCAAGAACCACCTTACTAGTTTCTTTCCTAGTTGGTATTGCCTCAATCCACTTGGTGAAGTAATTAGTGTCCACCAAAATTCACTTATGACCACCACTTGATGTTTCAATTATCTCTTTAATTAAATCTATTCCTCATTGTTGGAATGGTGATTCAATTGTCATGGTTCTCAATGAGAGTAGTCCTGAAAACCTTATCTTCTTAGAGAATCTCTGACATGACTCACATTTCTTTATCAATTTATGAGCATCTAAAAAATAATGTAGGCCACCAATGGCCATATCTAAGGAATTTATGAGCTATTATCTTTCTAGTATAGTGTCCTTCACAAAATCCATCATGTATATCCTTCAAAACTTGCTTAGCTTGATATTGGTCTAGAAAAAATAAAATAACTCCATCTCTTCTTCTCCAATTCAAGTCTCCATTCATAAAAACATACCGAATAACATGAATATTTAATGTCATTTTTTGTTCTTCTAGAATTTCCTTAGGGAAATTCATATGGTGAAGGTAATAAATGATATCAGTATACCATGGACATCTTGATAGACTAAAAAACATTTCACTTTCATCAACCACATTTACCTTTGTTGCCTCTAAATTGGATTCTTCCATAAACTTTGTCAAACCTTTCCCTCTAACCAACTTGTTTATTTGGATTGCAATATTGAATTGTTAAATGTTGTTTATCCGTCTGCATCTCCTTACTGTTACCTCTTGTTGGACAAAGATATCCTTGACAACAACATGATGGACATGAATTTTTTTTCTCCAACTAGATATGGTCTGAAGAACTTGATCATCTTGAATAAATTATAATATTGTTTTTCTATAATTTCATACTTCATCTCTATGTCTTGCAATTACTTGATAAGGAAAGCAATGGGATACTCATATCCTTCATCAATTTTCTGCTAGAGCACTACAAAAATGTATAATATAAGGCAAAGGAAAAAAAAATAGAAGGGTTTACTAAAATTAGGGGATTTCACTACTGGTTCTTTCTTGATGGCATTAAATTTTTTGTCTGCCTCATCCTACCATACTATTTTCTCTCCCTTCTTAAAATCTTTGAAATAACCTTTTTCATTTTTGCTAAATTGGATACAAACCTCCTAGCAAAATTTATTTTCCCAAAGAATTATTGAATACCTTTGATTGTCTTTGGGATTGGCATCTTTTCAAATTCCTTTACTTTGTTAGGATCTATTCCAACCCCATCTTTTGATACTATATGGCCCAGGAACTTTCCCTTTGTCACTCCAAAGTTTCATTTCTTTGGGTTTAGTGAAATGCCAAATTCTAAGGCTTGGATGAAATACTTTCTAGATGGACTCAATGGCCTTCATCCTTCATAGAAATTATATCAAATCATCTTGATAAAACTATGATGTCATTGATTAATCTTGCAAACACCGCATCCTTGGATCTCTAAAATGTAGCTCTAACATTGGTGAGGCCAAATGACATCCTTTCATATGCATATGTGCCCCACAGAGTGGTAAATGTACTCTTATATTATTCTATTTTTTCACCTTTACCTAGTTGTAACAAAAAAGCCATCCATCAAGGATAACAATTTACAACCGGTTACTATCTACAAAATTGCCTATATATTAGGTAGTGGGTAGTTTCCTTTAAGAGAAGAGATATTCAGATTCCTAAAATCAACACAAAGTCTTATGTATAAATTTTTCTTCCTTACAAGAACTAAGTTAGAGACCCATGTAGAATATCCAATTGGATTTATAACCTCCATTCCTAAGCTCCATGAGTTCTTGTTGCATCTTTGGTGCTAGGGTAGGATTAATGGGACTATGTTTGTGCCTGAATGAATTTTCATCTAGCTTCAGTGACATTTCATGTTGGAACAAGTCTTCTTTGTATGCCTTCAAATCCTCATAGGACCAAGCAAATACATGCTTGTATTTCCTCAAGAGAGAAATAAAATCTATTCTAATTTGAGGACTTTTTTCTTTCCAATGAAAAAATTTATTGGAGCATTCCTCAATTTCTTGTTCTTGACTTGCTATTGGTTTGTGATTGCATTTATCTGCTTCTTCAAAATTCCTCTTGAATGTAACCAAACCATTTAGAATCTTGTTAGTCTTCAATTGAATAAATTATTTTTCATAAAGGGTTTCCTTTCCATCAGTGATCTCTAAAAATTTGTTGAGATAAATCTCATGTCCTTCAAACTCTTCCATACATTGCAAGAAATTCAAAAATTATACATCATCTTGAAATATTTGCCAATGAAAAATATTATCATGTATAGAAGGTCTATTCTTTGTTTCCACTTTTGATATGCCTCCAAGAGTAACATATTCTAACCTAAGAGTAATGTTAGCCAAGAGATCTTCCATCACATTATTTGTCCACTCAATCCAATCAATGTAGACAAAATAAAATCTGATGAACTATAACTGATTGAATGTTTGAAGATGACAAAGTTGATGATAACCGAGCTGCAGAAAGTAAATACAAGACATTAACTCAGTTAATGTATTGTATTTTCATTGATGTCAACTTGATATGGTATGATTTCTCATACACATATTGTCACAACACTTAAAGATATGAAGAGACAAAGTTTTTATCGTCGGTAATCATATACACCAAGTGACAGTAAACCCTGACATACAGTGAACCCTGAGCACAAATGTTCACAGTGTTAACTGATGAACAATGTTACCCAAGAAATAATTACCGATCTAAATGCAGTTGTCAACGAACAGAACTAAATTTGATGCTTGAGCTATCTATAGTAGTCACCGAGCACAACTGAAGTGTTGACTAACATGAATTGGAGTTAGGAAACAAAAAAACAATTTAGCTGGCATGAGCTATATTTAGAGTTAACTGATTGTTTACTTTATTTCTATCGATCAATTAAAATCTAAAGATAAGAAGGAGATTTAAAGCATGTTTTATTCCATAAAACAAGGAGAGATTTATGGAATAAAACTAAAGCAAACATGGTGAGATTTATTATCAAGAAGTGATCAACGAAGAAAACAAGAAGAAAGAAAAAGTGAAATCATGTATATATAAAGAGACAAGTAATTCATTATGAAAAAGAGAATGCTAAGTATAATTTTGGTGAAGATAGAAGTCTTCACATAGACCTGATCATACAAGCTGAGGAATAGAGCTAAGAATTTTGAAGACACCGAGAAACAACATTCATTGAGAAGAAATAAGTGGAGAAAAGGAATTGAAGAGAACATTGATAATAAGAGGTATTATGGACTTACAATAGATCAAAACATCTATGAGATTAAGTTGTATTTATGAACAGGTCATATACTATTTCAGTTTAACCATTGATTCAGAAAATCTCTTCACTGAGTAGGATTTAACCATCCTTTATATATTGAGATACATCCCAAGTGGTTTTTCCCTTAACAGGGTTTCCACATTAAAAAACCATGTTTCAAATGAGTATATGGTTCATTGATTTTATGTTTTTCTTTACACATTACTAAAACATGATTGATCGGTAAACACTAAGTTATTTACTGCTATTCGGTAAAGCTTAAGAAAAAGGATAAACAATATATTCCGAGCAGTAGAGATTTGATAAGATTACTTAAAGGCATACATCTTGTAGGAATGAAGATAACTAGAGGCATTATATTCATGATATAATTTTTGGTTGAATTATTGGATTAATTTTTGAGGCCTTTAATTTACCCCCCCTCTTAGTTATTCTAACAATTGGTATCAAAGCTTGTGTACTTGGAAGGGAGTTTAAAAGACTCAAGCTAAAGATCAAAATATGAGCAAAAGGGGATGTGCCTAAGTTGAACAAGGACAACTTTGCATCATGTAAAATCAGGATAAGAATCCACCTATCAGGTATTGGAAAGGATGTCACACAGTACTTGGATACTAAATTTGTGTTACCTACTAGACTTCTAACAATTGATCAATTGAGAGAGAAACATGAACATAATTCTATGATGATAGAACTTGCTTCCTCAATCTTTGATGTTGAATTTGAAGATGTAAAATCATGCACCACTACAAAGAAAATGTGGGACAAACTCAATCTAGTGCATGGAGGAGATGAAAATGTGGTAAGGGCTAAAGCTGAAAGCCTAAGATGAAAGTTTGATGACCTAAGAATGAAAGAAGGAGAAAAAATCATTCAGTATTGTAGCAAAATCAAAGAGGTTAATCCTATCCGAGGAGTAGGAGGTGTACTTGAGGAAGAAATAGTGGTAAGTAAAATTCTAAGAACCATACTGCCTGTTTATGCTATTAGAGTATCTGCAATACAAGAAATGAGAGTAGTAGAAAATAACAATGTTACTCTAGATAGTTTGATTGGTAGAATTATTTCATTTGAGACGAATAACTTTGACAACAATGTCTTACCATCTATTGAGTCTGCATTCAAATATTCTCTGAAAGTAAGTAAATCAAGTCATAAACACACTATGAGAAATGATAGTGAAAGTGATAGTGATGAACAAGAACTGGATGAAATTGAAGTACTAATGGATAGAAGATTGAAGAGAGGAAAAGGTAGATACAAAGGTAAATTACCATTGGTATTTTTTAATTGTAAAGAGATTGGACACTTTGCTACTAGATGCCCTAACAAGAGAAAAGAGGAAAGAAAAGATGACAGATATTATGAAAAGAAGTATGACAGAGATTACCAAAGCAACCGACAATCTAACAGAAGAGATAACCGAGACTAAAAGGACAAAGGAAAGAAGGTTTGTTACCTAGTTGAGAACAAAGCTGAAAATACTAACACAAAATTTGTTGAAGATATTGAGGTGGTAGTTGTTGCTATGAAGGATGATTCAAACAGAGAAGAAAGGTATGTTGAAACTGCACTCATATCTAAGGTTAGTAAAAATGATGTCTGGATTATTTATAGTGGTTGTACTCACCACATGACTGGAGATAAAGAAAAGTTTGAGACTTTTGAATATTATAATGGTGGATCAGTAAGAATGGGTAATGACTCACCTTGTCCAATTGAAGGTAAAGGAACCATCATATTGAATAATCTGATCAGATGTGAAAATGCATATTGGGTGAAAAGACTTAACTATAATCTATTGATGTTTCACACCTAAATAACACATGACACCGAGTTTCATTTGAGAAAAAAAAGGCAAAGATCTATAATGAAATAGGAAGGTTGATTGATACTGGTGAACAAACAAAATGTAACCTATTCTATCTTGATAAGATTGAAACCACTTGTTTATTGGCTAGAAATGAAGACATATGGTTGTGGCATAAAAGGTTATGTCATGTGATTTTTTACAACATGGTTAGGATAAGCAATAAAAGAAAAGTAAGAGGCTTAGCGAGCATGTCAAATCCCAACCATGTCATTTGTAAGAATTATAAAAAAGGTAAAATGAAAAAGTCTAGTTTCAAGAGAAAAACCTACACATCTAATGATATTCTATAATTAGTCCATACTGATTTATGTGGACCAATGAGAATAAAGAGCTACTATGGTGATAGATACTTCATTCTCTTTGTTGATGATTATTCTAGAATGATGACTGTTATATTCTTAAAAGAAAAATCAGAAGCATTTAAGATGTTTGAATGGTATAAAGCTATAGTTGAAAAACAAAGTAGAAAGGAACTAAAATTCTTAAGGTTAGATAGAGGAGGAAAATTTATTTATGATGAATTCACTAACTTTTTTAATGAGCATGGAATTAAAAGACACGTTTTTGCACCAAGAACACCACAAAAAAATTGGATTGCTGAGAGAAGGAATAGACAATCATTGATTGTGTCAGAACACTAATGATTGAGAAAGCAATCACACAAAAATTCTAGAGAGAAGCTATCGGTACTGTTGTCTATACATCAAACCAAGTTCAATTGAAGAAAGACACCAATAAGACACCCAATGAGCTATGGTGTGGATACAAACCTAATTTAAGTTACTTTAGAATTTTTGGAAGTCAATATTATATATTAAAATATGATATAAATGGAAAGCTTGATTCCAAAGGTGATAAAGGAATATTTCTAGGTTATTATGCCAAAAGAAAGGCTTATAAATGTCTTAATAAATCCTCCAACAAAATCATTGAAAGTACAAATGTCAAAGTGGATGAATTTTCTGAGAAAAATGATGAGGAAAGCAGAAAGGAACCAGAATATTACAATAGGTTTGTCTATAGTGAAGAACCTAACACTATGGTCGAGAAACAATGTATCGCTACCGAGTGACAGAACAATGCACCCGAGCATCAGGCTGCAAACACCAAAAATCAAGAAAATGCTCACAATGATGAACCGAAAGGTGAAGATCAAAATGATGATTAAAATAATGTACAAATATTTGAACTTGTACTTGCAAAGTATGTCAGAAGACACCATCCAAAGAACCATATCATAGGAGACAAAAGAGCTGGAATGAGAACAAGAAGTAAGTCACTAAACACTAGATGTTTGATTTGTGATTTTGAGCCTAAATATGTTAATACTGCACTTGAGAATCAAGAATGGGTTTGTGCAATGAATGAAGAGATTGAACAGATTGAGAAGAATAATACATGGACATTAGTACCAAGACCAAGTGAAAATAATTTCATTGGTACCAAATGGATATTCAGAAACAAACTGAATGAGAATGGAGAAGTCAGAAGGAACAAAGAAAGATTAGTATGCAAAGAGTATGCACAAGAAGAAGGTATTGACTATGGAGAAAAATTTGCACCTATTGCTAGAATAGAAGGAGTAAGAATTCTACTTTCTTATGCTGTATTCAAAGGATTCAAGGCATACCAAATTGATTTCAAATTTACATTCCTAAATGGAATACTAGAAGATGAGGTATACATTGAACAACTTGAAGGGTTTTTTGATCCTAACAAGAGGAACATGGTGTGTAGACTACACAAAGCCTTGTATGGATTGAAACAAGCATCGAGAGCATGGTATGAAAGAATTCACTCTTATCTCATTAGTATTGGATTTGTAAGAACAAGTGATAATAGTAATATGTATTTAAAAGGAGATACTGATGATAAGATCTTGATTGCTGAAATATTTGTTGATGATATCATATTTGGAGGTAATGATGTGTTATGAAAATAATTTGATGATGAAATGAGCAAAGAGTTTGAGATGTCAATGTTTGGAGAGATCAATTTTTTTTCTTGGTCTACAGATTCTTCAACAGGATACATGCATCTACATCACACAATCTAAATTCATTAAAGAAGTGCTGAAGATATTCAAGATGGAAGATTCCAAACCAGTTGGAACACCTATGGAAACCAGATGCAAATTGACAAAGGAAGACAAGTCAATCAAGGCAAATTAGACCTTATATAGATCTATGATTGGCAAGCTAATGTATGTTGTACATACTAGACCAGATATAACACATGTAGTTGGAATAGTTGCAAGATTCTCTACTAATCCCAAGGAACCACACATGACTGCTGTTAAAAGAATTCTAGATATCTAAAGAATACTGAAGACTATGGTTTGTGGTATAATAAAGAAGGAAAATTTGAGCTTCAAGTCTATATAGATGCTGATTGGGTTGGAAACATAGATGACAGAAAGAGCACAATAGGAGGAGCATTCTTTATGGGTGACAGACTTGTCACATGGATAAGTAAAAAGCAAGGATGCATCTCACAATCCACTGCAGAAGCATAATATGTGGCTACTATTGCAAATTACTCTAACATTGCATGGATCAAGAAATTACTGAAAGGTATGAATATGAAAATTCTTGAACCAATGATTATTTTTTGTGATAATAAAAGTGCAATAAAAATTTCAAAAAACGCTGTGATGCATGCTAAGAAAAAGCACATTGCTATTAAGTATCATTACTTAAGGGAACAAGTACAAGAGAAAGAGGTGATACTGGAATATGTAAAATCCAAAGAATAATTAGCAGACATATTCACAAAGCCATTTCCAAAAGATACATTTGAGTACCTAAGGAAGAGACTAGGGGCCTGACCCTTGTCTACTGGTCACTAAGCTAACTAGGAGGCTGTATCAGCCTACACATTATAAGAAGATCAATCATGTTGATGCAAGATGGAAATGAACTACAAAGATATATCAATACATAGAAAGGTACTTATCTACACCGAAAACCCAATAATTTGTTGGATACTACAAAACTATATTGCTAATGGAGAGGAAATTCAAGGAATATATTAGAAAGAAAGATATTTTTTTTGTTTGGCATTGCTGTCAAAGGGAGATAATATATCCATATGAAATATCCATCAGGGAAAAGAAAATCATGAGGGAAAGATTATAACCATATGATAGATCATCCAAAGGAAGAGAAAAGAAATATCGATCAGGGAGAGAAATAGTCAAAGGGAGAGCAAAGATCAGAAAAATAAGTTTCTACAAAGGGAGAGAAAGATTCAAAGAAAACAACCATCCATCCAAGGGAGAGTATTGGAGAAAATTTAACACTGCATATCTATCCAATGAAGGGAATGAAGAATGAAGAAAGTACTCTGCAATAATTAAATATAAGCTAAAAGAGCTTATCGAGAGTCAGATATTTGAATTGGTTATAGAAAAATAAGGTTTGGGAGAGATTGATGAACTACAACTGATATATTTCATATTGTGTTAGTAGTATGTTTCCATCAATGCTAAAGGGAGAGATTGATGAACTATAATTGATTGAATGTTTGAAGATGACAAAGTTGATGATCACCGAGCTGTAGAAAGTAAATGAAAGACATTAAATAAGTTAATGTATTGTATTGTCATTGATGTCAACTTGATATGGTATCATTGCTCATACACATTTTCACAACACTTAAAGATATGAAGAGACAATTTTTTTATCATCAGTAATCATAGACACTGAGTGACAGTAAACCCCGACGGACAGTGAACCCCAAGCACAAAAGTTCACAGTGTTAACCGACGGACAGTGTTACCCGAGAAAGTGATACCCGAGAAAGAATTATCAAGCTAACTGTAGTTTTCAATGAACAGAACTGAAGTTTATGCCTGAGCTATCTATAGTAGTCACCAAGCACAATTGAAGTGTTGACCGATGGGAATTGGAGATAAGAAATGAAAAAACAACTTAGCTGGCAGGAGCTATATTTAGAGTTAACTGATTATTTACTTTATTTATATCGATCAGTTAAAATCTAAAGATAAGAAGGAGATCGTAAGCATGTTTTGTTCCATAAAACAAAGAGAGATTTATAGAATAAAACTAAAGCAAGCATGGCAAGCTTTACGGATCAAGAAGTGATCAATGAAGAAAATAAGAAGAAAGAAATGGTGAAACCATGTCTATATAAAGAGACAAGTAATTCATTATGAAAAAGAGAATGTTGAGTATAATTATGGTGAAGATACAAGTCTTCATATAGACCCGATCATACAAGCTGAGGAACAGAGCCAAGAATTTTGCAGACATCAAGCAACAGAGAAGCAACAACATTCACCGAGAAGAAAGAAGTGGAGCAAAGTAATTAAAGAGAAAATTGATTAGAAGAGGTATTATGGACTTACAATAGATTTTAACATATGCAATATTAATTTTTATTTATGAACATATCATATACTCTTTCAGTTTAACCATTGATTCATAAAATATCTTAATCGATTGAAATCTAACCATCCTTTATATATTGAGATACATCCCAAGTGGTTTTTCCCTTAAAAAGGTTTCCCTGTTAAAAATCCATGTGTAAAATGTGTATATGGTTCATTGCTTTGATGTTTTTCTTTACACATTACTAAAAGAGGATTGATTGGTAAACACTAAGTTATTTACTGCTATTCGGTAAAGCTTAAGAAAAAGGATAAACAATATATTCCAAGCATAGATATTTAATAAGATTACTTAAAGGAATACATCATGTAGGACTGAAGATAACAAGAGGAATTATATTCATGATATAAGTTTTGGTTGAATTACTGGATTAATTTTTGAGGCCACTGAATCACCCCTCCTCTCAGTTATTCTAACAAAAATCCTCTGATGTATCCCATACTGTAGACTTGTACTATTTAAGTCTTTTGTTTTTTGACAAGTATTTATCTCTAACTAATTTTGAATCTCCATAAAATCTTAGCATTTTAATACCACACTTTATTGCATGTTTTAATCCTAGCAGTAAAGCCTCATACTCTGCTACATTATTTGTAAAGATAAATTTAGCAAGTATGTGTATTTGAAGGTCTTACCAGATGGAGATGTTGATATCATAATGCTGATAGATGACATTGATGATGATCTTATAGAGTATGGTTGTCATTGTTGGTAAACCATTACATAGGTAAGAAAGTTTTGTGTAAGTAAATGAAGTTGTACCAAATGGTACACAATAATATCAAATCGATAACAAGAATTTTAGTTAGAAAGGTAACTAGTGAATATGAGCACAAGTGAAGGATAAATTGGTTAAGGAAGAAAAGTTTTCTATCGATACATTGGAAGGTATAAAGAAAAAAAATATACTAATATTTTTCACCATTCCTATTAGGTCACACCGGTAAAGGCCTAAGTGAAGATACCACCAACCGGTCAGTTTAGCGAACAGGTAAAACTAAAGGTGATTGAATAGTTTTGATTAATTAGCTAAATTAGTTATGACAATGCATGGTTCAATGAATCTGGACAACATGAAAAATGTAGTACACTATTTAAAGAGTTGAATAAGTCAATTCTTAGGTAGTTGTGCACAGATTTGATTATGAATACAAGGTATTTTTTGACCAATAATATTGAAGGAATATTTCACATTGGAGATAACAACTTAAAGTTTTCTATATTCGATGCGGTAAGGATTTAATGTTTCTATGAGTTAGTTATGATTGAAAAATATACTTTAGAGGGAAAAATAAACCCTAATTAGGTTTCTAGTTGAAGGTAAACACAATATATAATATTATAAAAGAAGAGAGTTATGTTGTTGAGAAGTAGTAAAAAGCATTGTTGAAAAGTAAGATCTTGGACAACGATAACAAAGCTATTTCCAGAGAAGGTTCAGGATCAGATTAAAAATAATAATAAAGCATCAAAGGATCTAATTAGAATTCAAGAGTACATTTCATAGGTCAATTACTCTTTTTATTTTCCTAATAGTTTCAACAAGTTAAAATCCCTTAACCGGGTAGTCTCTTACAATACTTTATTGTAAATCCCTTAACATGGTGAATACTATAATAGTGGGATTACATCCTTTAACAAGGTAGTATGTAATAGGAATTTGGATACTTATAACAAGGTATCAATCACTCCTAATAGGGTGAGTCACCTAGAAAGTGACATATTGTAAGCTCCTAATAGAGCACTCTTTTCTACAACAGTGAGACGATTGTGGGTTTCATCCCCACCATGGTCTTTCCCTTTGACCAAGGATTTCCATGATAAAAATGTGAGTATTATGTTTGTGGGCATGTTTTCATTTCATTCATTGCACTTTTAGTCTAAAGTTATCGTTATATGTTTCATAGTTTGGAAGTTTCTTTTGCTGCTGTTCAAAGGTATAAGTAAAAGTCTAAAACTTTTATTAGTATTGATTCACCCCCCTCTCAGTACCTATTATTTCCAACAATTGGTATCAGAGATCATAATCTCTAGAGGAAAAGTTTGACAACTTGGGGAGTAGATCCGAGGAGATGGAAAGCTATAGGTATGAAAGAAAGTTGGAGGTAGCCAACGAGATGATTGAGGAGTTAAAGAAAAATCTTAAGGCTTAATTGGAGAAAGGAAATAATTGTCTGAACAACTGAAAGAAAGTCTAGACAACATTGATTAATTATCTGAAAGAAGTATTAATTCTGAAGAAGTTGAGGCTACAATTGTGGATATAATGGAAAAGAACAAGATTCCGACTGAAGAAGAAAGCAAGATGAAAAGAGAAGAATAAAATCAAGCCATAAGGATGTGTGAAGTGCTTGAAGGCATGAGAGATGTTGAAGATAAAAAAAGAACTGCTAAAACTACAAATAAGAATGTTGAAGATCTAATCAGAGGAAAGGATACTATACTTCAAAGTTTGATACATGAGAACCATGAACTGAATGAACAACTAAGTGACACCGGTGATGAAAAATTATAAATGTGTGCTAAAAATGAGACACTGAGACAAGAGAATGAACAACTGAGACAAGACTTGAAGATTGCGAGAGAGACAAATGAAAAACTTAAGAAATATGAACAAATCCTATAGAAGATCGATGAGTAATTTAAGAATCAAAGGCGACCTAGAGATACTTCTAGCCTAGGATATACCAGTGACAAAAAATTTGAAAAAGGAGAATTATCAAAGTTTGGTGCTGAACAACAATCAAAGATTCCTAAGGCTTATACCAGTCCACATGGTAAGAAGCCTACTAAACCCACTTATTAAAATTGTGTAAAGCCTAGACACACTGCTAATGTATGTAGAAGACAACTGGTGAATGTTCCAAGAACTACTCATTTTGATGGTTATTGTTACAATTGCAATAAGTATGTTCATCAATCTTATGAGTGTAGATCAAGGACCAGTAGTAGATCATTTGAAAGAAGTTTCAATGGATACTATTATACATACAACAAATTTGGACACAAGGTGGAATATTGTAGATCAAGGACACCTAAAAAATCAGCGAGCACTCTAAGAAGAGAAGGAAACATGAATTTCACATGCATTGTTTGTGGAAACTATGGACATGTGGATATGAATTATTGATTGATGAATCCTAGAGGTACTGTTGGACCCTGGAGCACAATAGGTATGACATGTTTTTATGGCCATAAGATTGGACATCTATCAAGAGATTGTAGATACATGAACTGGTCACCAAGCAATGAAGACAGGAAAGGTAAAAAGATTGTTAATGTTGAAGAAGTGAGGGATGGGATTAAAAAGGTATGGGTGAAGAAGGAAGAAAGTAAAGAGCATGCCAACGCATCAAAAGGTAACCCAAAATATTCTGGCTCAGGGGATTTATCCTCAAACTAAGAAAGTAAGTTTTTCTTAGGGACTAAATTTTATTGTTATATCTAACCGGTCCCTTATAATGATGAGCGATAATATCTATTTGCATAGTGAGATGTATTGATGTTAATTTTGACGAATTACATAGAGATGAATTGTTATGAATCACTGATTTTATCATTTGCAAAAAGTTATGTACAATTCTACTTTTAGCATTTAACTGGTAGAAGTTGTAATTGGTAGAGTAATATCGATGAACTACATTTAATGTTTTATACCAACTAGCTGTTGGAATTTTTTTGGGCAAATAAATTATAGGCAAACCTATTCATTATTTATCTTGCATTTTGAAGAGTGTTTATAGGAGTAGAGTGTGATTTCATATTGTGAGATCTATTTGATCTAATCGCTTACAGAGAATTGAACTGCAAATTTGAAAGCCCTAACTGAGATATTTAGTAGAGTGGTGGTCAATTGTGAAGGAATTTGGTGTGTTTGAGATAAAAAGAAGGAATTTGTTGAATCACTACAGTGTCAAAGGTTTTTACACCTAATTGTTTGAGATAAAAAAGGAGGCAGAACCAAAACATAGGCTACACCTATTGAAGGTGATAGAGGTTGATAAAACCGGTACCCTATCCCTAATTCCACCTCATGTTATATTGATTGTATACGTAAGAAAGTTTATTCATTCCAATATTATTGAGTTAGGTAATGAGAAAATATAGAAGTACTTAGCGATGTGCAATAATGGAGAACTAAAAGAAGAGTTCAAACATCTTCAAACGAAGGGTTTGACACACATTTTGGACTTACCAGAGATCTTCAAGGAGGAATGGATTCAATATTTCTTGATCCATTTTAACGATCAATTCAAATGGTTGGATGAACTGATCAAGATCACCAAGGAGTTGATTCATCTGATCACAGGTTTCTCAGCAGACGGGGAACCATGTACCCTAACACAAATATCCATGAAGACGGTTGGAAAAATCACTAAATCAAAGAAAGATCATAGAGAGATGATGATAGACAAAAGTGAATATCAAGAGGTTCAATTTGTAACAATGATTTCTGGTTACAAGGTCTACCAATCAAGTCGGTTTAATAGTGTGCCCAGTGGAGCTATTCACACCTCTTACTAAATAGTAAAGGAAGGAACCAAATATGACCTAGCTAAGATGGCGAGATCAAATTTTTTGGAAAACTTGAAGAGGATTGAAACAAATAAGAAGCAATCACTAACATTTGGATCATTTTTGGTATGTATGCTCTTCTGTGATAAAATTTTTTTCCCTGATAAAGGAGCGGTAACTTGGAAGACATATAGACCAACTTTATACCAAATCAATGAGTACATAGGTGAAATAGGTGATAACCTAAACAATGTTATGTGGGGATATATTAAGGACTTTCAGGATAAAATGCACAAAAGGTATAGGATACCTCCATATTGTGGATAAGTACAGAGATACTATTTATTTTCTAGTTGACACTAACACTTGCAAGATACAAGCGGTAGATCCTATAATTTCATGGATACCTGAGATGGGATGTGAAAATTATGAACATTTGTTAATCTTGAAAATTGAAGCTTTATTAAAGCTACCGGTCAACAAGAAAGCAAAGATGTATGACAATTTGGAGGATAATTATGAAATAATCTATTACTCCACGAGTTTAAAGGTTTTCATTAGTATTCAAGTATGCGAATTGCCATTCGGTAACAGAGTCAAAGTAAGACCAGTCGGTAATGATCACTGAGTGTAGAGTTAACCAAGTATAGTGATCACTGAGTAACATAATTACCAAGAACTGAGAAGTATAGACTGAGCATCGAGAGACAATATTTACTAAGTAAACCAACAGTTACATACAAGTTTGAAATGACACATCAATCTAGGTAACAACTTTTTTTCAATCTGAATAACGGTTTACAATGATCAAGGAGGACATTAATTGCACATGCACTCATTAATTTTTTATTTTTCATATGTATAGAGGATCAAGGTAATTGATCTTAGGTTTTATAAGATATTGTAAAACCATAATTAGGTTAAGAGGTTTGGTATATGTAAGGATAAGATGTCACTTTCACAAGTATGATGATCTAATTATGATTAAGTAGACAAGGCTATCGAACATCACAAAATGTATTATCAGTCACAACAAGGTGATAAGTTTATTGTACTTAAAGGATCTATTATCCACAATATTCAGATTGTATTTTTTCAGATCACAAATTATATTACTCTCTAACAATTGTAATAGATCCAAAATATTTTAACAGAGTAGACTTAACCGTCTTTGCTTAAATATCTTAATAGAGTGCATACATACATTGTGTTTCAAAATCCTCACACAAGGTAGATCTAATCAATCTTATTGTTACTCCTAACAGGGTAAGGTCACCAGAAGTGATCAATATTTGTAATCTCTAACATGCTACTTTATTTCTACAATAGTGAAGCTTTGTGGGTCTCATCCCCATCATAATTTTTACCTTCTAACAGGGGTTTTCTGCGATACCAAATACATGTGTTTGTTACTCCAATTGCATATTGATGTTGTCATTAGTTATCAAGTAGACATAATGAACAGTCGATAACAAAGTCAGACAAGACAATGAATTTAATCACCAAAGTGCAGAGTCAACTGAGACCACTGATCATGCCTAGAGTCAACCGAGCACAGTGATTACCGAGTAGATAGACTATACCGAATAGAAGACAACACCGAGCTGCACAACATAACCAAAAACTAGTATAACTGAGATACATAGACAACACCAAGCACCGAGAGACAACAACATCGAGTGTAATACAGACCACCTAAAAGTTTGTTATGGCACATCATTCGATGTAACAACTTTTTAGATGACCTAGATAATGGTTTACATGATCGAGGAGGACATTAATTAAAGATTTAAAACATTAATTATTTATGTCTCCTATGTGTAGATGATCAAGGAAAATTTTGTACACCGTTGATCTTAAGATAAGGATGTAATTGTTAAACCCTAATTAGGTCATATCATTTGATATATAAATGTATACATGTCAAATTTTGTTAGGTATGTTGATCAAGAAATGATCAACTAGCCACCATCCTACAGACATCAAAGATCAGACAAGGGATTTTCAGAGAAAGAGACTACATTACAGAAATCAGTTTACAGAACTAAGGCAAGGCTACGAAGCATAACAAAGAAGAAGGTATTATCATTCACGTTGAGGTGATATTTTTTTTTATGAACATAATGGATCTGTATCAACAATATTGAGATTGTATATGTTTCAGATCAAATTCATGTTACTCTCTAACAATTTTAATAGACCCTAAATCTCTTAACAAAGTAAACTTAACAATCTTATTATAAATCTCTTAACCGAGTGCACACATAGATTGTGTTGAAAAATCATCATATGAGGTAGATCTAATAGATCTCATTGTTACTCCTAACAGGGTAATATCATCATAAGTGATCATTTTGTAAAGCTTTAACAAACTATCTTTATTTCTGCAGTAGTGAAGTTTTGTGGGTCTCATCCCCATCGTAGTTTTTACCTTCTAACAGGGGTTTTTTGCGATACCAAAATAATAGTGTCACAAGTAATTAATCTTATGTATGTTTATTGTTTACTTTACATGAATTTACATTTCAGCATTGATACTACATGTTTGGTATATGAAAATCTACTCAATTGGTTAATGAAGAACAATGTTAACAAGATTTGATCAAAAAGTTTTAAGGGTACTGATTCACCCCTCCCCTCTCAGTACACATCCTTTCCATTATCCCAACAATTGGTATCAGAGCTATTTCTCTTGTTTTGAAGGTTTAATAGGTGAAGAGAAAAGATATTACAATTGAAAGGTATACACTTGACAAAACTATTGAGAATCAGAAGTTACAGTTTCAGATCTATGTCAAACAATATAAGGAAGCTAAAGAGAAACTCAGGGAGATGTTGATTAGGATAAAGGACATGGAACTTCGCTATCGTGAGATTTATTATCATGAAGAAGAGATTCATGACCCATTTGATACATATGGATCTGAATCTAGTAGCATATCTATTGCATCTAAAGGAATCATATCAAAGCTATCTGAAAGCAATCAACAACTTACTGAACAAGTATAAAGCATTGTAGATCGGTCAAGATACAGAAATGGTTAGAATGGTTGAAGTATTGAATGATGCAAAGAAAACTGAACAAGATAGAAAAATGGCTGTTGATGATAGAAGACAGATGACAGAAAATTTACAAGAGAAAAAAACTGAGATATTGAGACTTATTGAACATTACTTTGAGATCACCAATTAAGTGGTTAATATGAATCATGAGGCTAACTGAGTAAATAATGAACTTGCAAAAAGAATAGAGGATATTGGTATATTGAAAGAAGAAAATGAAAAATTGAGAAATGAAGTGAAGATGTTACAACAACATAATGAAGTGATTAAGAGATCTAAAGAAAACACTAAGAGAATGGATGAAATTTTGAACTATCAAAGAAGACTGAACAACAATACCAGATTAGGGTATACCAAGCAAGGAGAATCATCAAATCAAGCTGAACAAAGGAATGTATACTCAAACCTAAAGTCCAAGAATCCCTCTTGCTATCATTATGGAAAATCATGCCACACATCAAATGTTTGCAGAAGCAAAGAAAAAGGTATTCCTAGAAACCCTCCTAAATTCAATGGTATTTGCTATAACTATAATAAGCATGGACATCAGGCACATGAGTGTAGATCCAAGTTGAACAAATCACAAATGAAACCTTACATGGATGAATACTATTAAAATTGCAACATGAATGATCATACAACTCAAGCATGCAAGAAGAACACAAAGAAAATCTGGAAGCCTAAAGGACAAGAAAAGGTAAATCAATTGAGAAGACAAGGTAATGCATATGTATGGGATTAAAAAATGTGGAGCAGTTGTGAAACATGTGTTAAATATGGACACATAGCAGCAAATTGTATGAGACAATGGCAAACCAAATCTAGGAATTGGTCAAGCTCTGGAATGACATGTTCTCACTATCACAAAGTCAGTCACTTAAGCAGAGATTGTACAGACCGAATAGACACTTATGGTAATGAAAATATAATTGAGGAAATTGTGAGGATGAGAAATCAAATGTGGAGAAGAGCATCAAATGATAATGTAGGACCAAGCACAATAATCAGTGACACCTCATCTAATGGATTAGGTGGCACCACCATCTCCAACTAAGCAATACAAGAAGGTATGGAACTATGTTTTGTAATGCTATATCTTACATCAGGTCCTATATTTATTGCACAAATTCCAAATCAGCATGAATTAAGATGCATAATGGTATTATATGTTTGATTACTATGATCTAGTTGAGTTGGTTAATATGTACCAAGTTAGAACCATCAATCAGTGAAATTGTGAAGAGACAACCGAGTTGCTATGGTAACTGAGTATATGTTATCCTTACCAAGTTGAAGCATTGATAGTGTTAACCGAGCATAGTTTTTTTTCACCTAGTGGTTGGTGAAGAGCATTTATTGCACCACCCTTAGTTATTTGTTATAAACTTGGTCGACGTGAACTCATTTGTTCACAACGTGATCACAGAGAAGAACAAAGGAAGGAGAGCTAAGTTGTAGAATAAATTTTTCATGCATTCAATAGAGATTTAAGAAGATTCTGAGAATAAATAGGTTAGTTACTATACATTCTGCCCTTATCGAGTTATTCAAGCACATTTTTCGAAAGCCCTAATACAAAAAGCATGACATCTTCATCATGAACAATGAAAGCTAAGCTAGATAAGGATAAGAAGGTTGTTTTGGTGAAGAAATCCACCTACATGGAACCAAACTACAAGATCCATCCACAAGTTGTAGCCCTACTAGACAATCAAGGCACATTTTTCTCTATTTTGCCTAGGATTTTTCTAGTGCAAGATGTGCGTGCATACATTCATTGCAAAATTGGTGAAATCGGATATTTTGAACTCATGTCCAAATACCAATCATTGTGCATAGACAAAAATATGAAAGAAGACCATAAACACTTAGAAGTTAAAGGGTTAACCAATGCCCTATATTTTTTGAAGGTCTTTCACAATGAATGGATCCATATTGTACTAAGCAGAGTACATGATGCAAAGTTATGGCTGGATGAACCTAAGAAGATAACCATGGATGTCATTCATGTAGTTATAGGATATCTCATATCCAAAAAAACCAAAGCCCTAAGACACCTACCGAGAACTGATTTGGAAAAGCTAACATTATCTGAGTGAGACGGTAGAGGTTTGAAGATTAACTATATCAATGATGCTAAACTGAGATTTGGTGCTTATGCCATCGGGTATAAGATGTTCCAGTCTAGCAGACTGAACACCATGTGGAGCTGTTGACATAGCCTACAAGATAGTCAAGAAAGGTTTACAACTTCATCTTTTCGAGTTATTGTAGAGGCAACTAGAAGAAAATATGAGAACCGTAAGATCAACAAAGAAAAATACATGTAAGTTCGGTTCATTACTACTTTGCATATTATTCTACATGAAAAATTTCTTTCCTTCAATCGGTAAAGCTAAGTGGAAGACATAAAGACCGGTTACAGTACAGATTGATGAAATTATTACTAATCTAGGCAAGAACTTTGAACCTGTAATGAATGAGTATTTCTCTAAGTTCAAAGATAGGATGGAAAATAGATCCCAGATTCCTACACAACTAGTAGATTAATACAAAGATGATACTTGTTTTGTAGTAAATACATATACAACATTAATCAAAGAAGAAGAGCCAAGGACTGCATGGCTACCTTCAATGGACTATGAGTTAGATATTGATGTTGCATCTGAGGCTATTGAGGAATTTTTAAATGAGCTTGTTGAAAAATTTGCCATGAGCTTTGTTACCTATGAAGAGGAAAAGACCTGAATAATAGTACAATTGCAAGTACAATAATTGGGTAGGAAAAAGAGAAAGATTGTCAAAACCTTGAAGAGGAAACTTGCTATCACCGATGAAAAATTGAACAAGTCTGAAGAGGAAATCGAGGAGAAGACCTCAGTCAGTCAAGAAGTAGAATCAGATCATGATACTAAGGACATCGAGTCAGATGTAGAACCAATTAAGGCACCTAAGGCAAAAAAAAGAAAGAACACAAAGATTGAATCACCATCAAAGACCAGCTCACAGTTGGTGACTAATTAAGGATTCACCACCTTTGAAGAAAGGTGTAGAAAAAATAACAAGACCCTCACCAAAATTTACATTCCAAACACAGATGAAGAAGGGTACTACTACTGCACCGAGACAAAAGAGGAAACATGGGCAAAACAAAGATGACAAGGATGATTATGATGAAAATACAAAATAATTCAAGGTTGTATAGAATAAGCCTTCACAAACAATTGATGAGATTGTAGAGACAATCAAGACACCCAGACAGTTAGTACATCCGAAGATACAAGCATATTTTGATCTGACTACCAATCATAAGGACAAACTAGAAGATGCAATCATAGTTATGATGATTAAATTTAAACAAGTTACAGTTGAGTTTTCTACTTCTATTCCATCAAAACTATATGATAGAATATCATCAAGATGTACATATGCACTCCAAACTAAGAAATAGATGAGAGAAGCAACTCTCACACTTATTAAAGCTAAGTGCACAGTTGAGGAAATTCATGATATAATGAGACAATATGCCAAGAAATTTCCAAAGAAACAAAGAACACTGAATATCCTACAAGGAAATATGAAGGAAGTGGATATTGAGAGCACCAAAATTTGGAACAAACTGCTGAATCCAACCAAGGAAATTCATGATATCAAGCAAGTAAATGATGTTACATCCACTGGACCGAGCACATAACCTATAACAATTGATGATGCAATAATAGATAATGTTTTAGGCGGTATTCCTAAGCTCTTGAATAATTTAGGTCACCTAGAGATCACAACATTGGATGTAACTGAAGGTGATCTAGATGATAAAGCCAAGGAAGATGAGTCAATTGGAGCAACCGAGACTATAGATGAGAATGACACATCATAGTTCACCTGAGTAGATGTACCTGGCTAGTTACCTATTCTGGTCAAAGTAGTTGAAATCGAGTCTGAAGCACAACATAAGACACTTGAGCAGACAACATATACAATTGAAGATAAGGGTGAAGATCATGATAAAGAGATCGAGTCTAGTGGTGGGAATACATAAGATGATACTGTATGAGTTAATTTTGGCCTTCTAAATCAACCACACACTTCAACATAGTCCTTCTTCACCAGGTATAGCCAAGACTGAATATGAGTTATTCATCCTGACTGTCTGCGCGATTCGACCTGTTGCCTTCTATCTAGATGGGGTTTTGAAACTTGCTCTCAGGACGAGGGCCTCACAACTATGAACCATCTAAGAACGAAGGATTTTAATCATGATGAACAATGCAATGCAAAGATTATGCAAGATTATACTAATGAATTGAAATATGCAATATCATCTAAACATGAATGCTAACATGATTTCAATGCAATTTTAATCTAGAAATTGAAGCTATTCTACTTTGCAAATTGAAATTAAGCTATATGAGATTATGAAAATGAGCTAACAATTCAGTATAGTAACAATGCAATTTTAATTCAAGTTTTTCAGGGGATAATCAGGGGCTTTGAATGAAGAAAGAGGGTTCTTTTATAAACCCTGAGAAGATCAGAATAGAAACTTTCCTTCTTTGAAATAAAACAATTAGAAAAAACCAATTAAAATAGAAAGCTTTATTGAAAAGAATTCAATAAAATGTTTTCTTTCTATTTTAATTGTTTTATCTAATTAATTTAATAATGTTTTATTTGAATT